>CAVNZK010000162.1:10352-157385 GCA_963693345.1 Pieris melete
GGGCATTTTTGCATAGGCACCAATATCTCATCATGTAGGGAAAGAATTAATCTTCAATTTGGTATGTATAACATGATAATACATTATGAACGTATATATTTAACGAAATTATACCTGTTTACACCTGGCTGACATTAGGTTGCGGCCAAGTGAGGGATGGCACCTTGAACTTTCTCGGTATCTCGGGTATATTTATTTCTAATGAAATATATTTTTTAACAATTACAAGTGAACGTAATTGTTCAAAAATAAATAATTAATTACATTTTAATTAAAATTAATTGCGGCCAAATTTGGATGGCCACCTTTGCGGATCTGCATTGGTTTAGTTATAAATATCGATAAAAATTATATTTTATTAATCAAACATATGAACGTATAAATCACGCGGTCGGATCTTAGACCATCTGCTTTTCTCACTTCTTCCAGGGCCGCGCCGCCCATATGTGCGAAGTGTGCGGTGCACACAGGCGCTAATACAATAAGGGCGCCGCGACCGAAATTATTTAGACTACACTACAATATTCTTACGTACGTTTGAAGTTTCATTTTACGCTTTAGGTTTTAGTTTACATTAATTACTCAGAGCTTAGCGAATCAAAAGAAAAGCCGCTGGTGACCGCCGTGAGTTTTTTGAGTGTGTTTATGCCTTATGATTTCAATAATATGCCGACATACCTTGATAAAATCCAAAATGAACTAATTTTTATACTCGGTAACCAAATTCAACATTTTAAATTTATGTTGAATTAATAAATATTTTTCAATAATACTGGATTGTACCTACTACTGACGTTTCACACGAAGAGCAAATTAGTACGATACTAAGATTTGTCAACTTTAACATGTTAACTAGAAAGTTAAGAATAAGAGAGCATTTCCTAGCTTTCCAATTTATAATAGCACTTTCTGCCCAATCGTAGATACAACTGGTGATGGAGTAACGTCATTTATAATATAAAACGTTTTATTTTCACGGCAATTGGCCAGCGAACGTTTTACCTATTTAAGTGGATTAAACTAAAGAAAATTTTTCTTTCGGTCAAAATTAAAAAATACATTGAAACTTGAAGATTCTTAAAAAATAGGCCGAAATATAGAAGGAGTTCCCTCAAAGGCCTGCAACACACCCGCTAAAAATGTCTATGAGATTCAATGACTGCCATTTTTGTCCGTCGCTAAGGCTCGTTTGCCCCCTATAGAAAAAGGAGGCGCTTCATGGGTTTCGCACACAGGCGCTGCCGGGGGTCGGCGCGGCCCTGAGTCTTCTTCAGATATGGGTTCTTTCATTTCAAGTAATTTATCATCGTTCTGAAAATAAACAGGATTTGATTAATTTGATGAATTTAAAGCAATTATACATGTGTGTACAACTGTACATCCAAGATTCATCGGACATCCTGAAGAACGTATAAGTTTCTATCGATGTTTTTCAGAATATGCATGACTTTTAATTGTAGCGATTCTGCTTAAAAATGTTGCTCCACACGTTTTACACAAGGCGTTCTCATTATTTTTATCTTTTGTCAACCATGACGAAAATTCAGAATTTTGTTCCCACTCAGATCTATATTTCTGATCGTATTTGCGCTTCATTATCTTCACTACACATGCACACAGAGAGAAATAAACAAAGAACTAAAACATCCGTGGTCCCAAAAAGGACCACATGTATAAAAATACAGCATGTAACGTAGATAGTAATACGTAGCTAAAGCACAATTCGCGAATTTGTTAGCATTAACCGTTCGAAAGAGACAAAATGATACATTTGCGGTAAACATCAGACAAAGACAAAAACATGTGAAGGAAATACGAGAGTATTTCCCGCCCAGTCCAAAAATATATCAAAAGGTGTTTTAAAATGTAGAAAGTTTAAATGTACCAAAAAATACCAGAATATAAAAGGATACCAAAAAAATACTAAATTAGTTACACTGAGCCCAAATTATACCAATTTGGTACTGAATATACTAAAAGCGGTAACTGGTTAGGTGTCAATAAAATAAAATACTAACGATTTTTTTTTTTTTTTTAATTTTATGGCCTGGAATACTAACGATGGTTAAAAATAATAGACAAAAAAACTCTTTCCTATAATTTTTGCTAGCATGTAAAAAATAATGGCCTAAAGGTAATACCAGGCCATAAACTCCAAACAAAAAAAGCGACTTAGTGTATTACTTTTAGGAAAAATGTAATATTCAAAAATGATTATTTGCATGAAACAATATAAAATTAATGATGTATGTTTTTTTTTTATAGAACGGACGGGTAGGAGGCTCATATTCTGATGTTAAGTGATACCGCCGCCCATGGGCGCTATCAATGCTAGAGGGCTCGCAAGTGCGTTGCCGGCCTTTTAAGAATTGGTACGCTCTTTTCTAATATGTAATATATTAGGCTAGATAATATAAGAATTGACTTTGACTAATAATGTAAAGTTTAAAAAGTGTGTGGCAGAATATGCGAACGATTTACGATTGTATCACCTTAACATTTTGTACCATATTCTTGCAAAAAAAAAAAATTATTATTATTAAAAACTTTTCACAGTATCCAAAAAAAACGTTGCCGACTAAAGAGAGTTGGTGAAAGTTTCCTGCTAGTTCTCCTTCTCCTTTTATTTGAAATTATATTTCGTTATGTAGTATACTCCTAACACTAAAAGTGCATGTATTTATAGTTCATCAGTTAGACAGTCAGGCACGCCTGTCCTTACAAGTTCTTGGTGTAATAGACATTCTATTATGAAGGAAAACATTTGCATAATGTTATTAATAACTAAACTCAAAAATTAAATGTTTTTAAGAACTTTATTTCTCATTACAAAAATTATTTTTTATTTTCATGAGAAATTTAATATTATATACGAACGAGATACACGTCGCCATCAGCTAACCCAATTTTAGTATAATGGGCTCATTCTGATGTGTATGTATATATAGTATATATGTATAACAAGATAGTAGATAGTAATTTATATGTATTACGAGACCGATTTCCAAAATATTTTCAAAAACATACAGTACATTACTCTAATTCTAGTATAAATCACATGGACTTGGTGTAGTACTTCAATAAAGGGTGTTTTTTTTTAGATTAGTATTTTACTATTCTACCAATGATATAAAATTGATCCAGTAGTTTTACAGTTCACATAGACAAAAGATTTCTTCTAAATAATATCACTTACATGTGACCGGGAGTAAATGTTTAAAGAGAGGCGACAGAGAGCGAATCAACACAAATTTGAAGTATTTTAGGGTATTAAAAAATAAATCAATATCACGAACAATATATCGAATTAACCTTAATTTTATTATTTAGCTGCCTAGCATCACCGCCTACGAATTCCAGGTTTAGTAAACCTTTTCAATAAAATAAAATATTATCTTAACTTGTGCATTTTTTAAGAAATTTTAAGTGGAGCATCGCACTTAATAAAATGGATGTATAAAGTGAGATGTTCAGACTCGTATTGAAATTAAAAATATAACTTACCCGGGCATCAAACTAGTATTGGCATTGTTCTGTCCCAAACCGAGGCCTTTTCCACCCAAGGAAGAGTTATTGTTGAAGAGACCTCCACCCAAACCTGTGTTGAGACCTGAAATAAATAACAGCATGGGGGCCGTTCATAAAATACGTCACACTAAAATCTGCTTTTTTGAGCCCCTTCCCTCCAATTGTCATGCTGTATCACTTTGTGTGACCCCCCCTAGAGATATTTCGTCACAAAAACTAAGGAATGCTGAGTATGATAAATTCTAAATGATAGTACACAAATTCTGAAAATTAAAAATTATTATTTAGTTATAATAAAATTTAAATAAATTAATAACGAACATATAAATAATAATTCCATTATTCAGAAGTCCAAGGATTTTCTAATAATGATAAACGGCGAACGTCACCTTGCCGTATACCCCCCGACCCCCCTTGTCACACTCAGCCAGAAACTTGTATACGAACGTACTTTATGAACGGCACCATGAGTAAAAAATAAGTGTGCGGTTTTATAAAAAATATATTTAAAAAAAAATGTTTTCCTAGGCCTTAAGAAACGCCCAGTTACTTCAATAAAAAGACATAAATACCTGTTTGAAAAGTATTATTTTGCTGTGGGAATAGTGATGAGCCACCACCTAGTGTTGTTCCAAATGTATTCGGCTTACCTGCACCTATAACATTTATATTAAATATTTACTAAACTAATAAAAACACAAGATTATTAAGCTATTGAATAGATTTTATCGCGGGCTTTGAGCGCGGCGACCGAATCAAGAAATTCCGTAACGAAAAAAACCTAACACACGATGACGTAATATAGGTGCGGCAAATACGCGTTAGAGTGGGACAGATTATATAGGCGTTTTAGTCTGGTAGAGTGGTAGATTGAAATAATCAGAGGAAAAACTTGAATTAATATCAAAGAAAAACAAATACTGCATAAATTAAAAATAAATAAATACATAATTACAATTGCATAAGTTGATAAAAAATGCTATGCAATAGCTTTACCGCGGCAGTGCCCGAGTGCCACACGTTTTTTATTCTTATTTTTTTTAAATTACTACATATATACTTTTACACAAGACTGTTATTTTTTACTATTATAATTATTTTCTACTAAGAAGAAAATAATAATAGTATTATTATATTCTTTTTGTTTTTTTGCGACTGAGGCGCAAACTAGCTGCCGTGGTCCAGAATGACCAGCGCTGTGGAACATTCTGCTCCTCAGCATAATGCTGAAAAGGGCCAATTACAACCACAGCACACACACATTACACATTTAAAACGTACCTTCTTTAAAAGATTTTTTTTTATTGATTATTATTATTTTGTGTGTTTCGTTAGTAATAAATGTTACATATATCTCTATGTCTAAAAAATGTACCTGTTAAGAAAAAAAAAATATGAAGGGTTCTTGAGGAAACCGAATCTAGGGCCTCAGCAAGTCGTGTTAGTTTAACCACTAAACAGTAACTAGAGATGTGATTGCTTGGTACAAAAACATTATTTCTATCCATTTGTTGAAATTTTTTTTAAATGCCATTCACGCACCAAGGTTAAAGCTCTTAGAGGATTTTTAGTAATAAATGCCATACCAAGGGTAGGTTGCGAGTTGAACCCAAACGTGGGTTGCGTGGTTGCCGGTTTTCCAAGTCGATGTGTTTGTACCGAAACCGCTAGATGTCGCACCAAATGCTGAAATGAAAACATAATAATTCAGAATAAATTTATCTTAATATGTAAAACATAAAGTACATTAAAAACTCAATTTTTTAAAGAGTTAAAACACGACTAATTGTCAAACTTTATTGTAGTTCTCTCTTATGTAAGATATTTAACTTTTAAACGTTACATAAATACTAGTTACCCGATACACATTTAAATTTAAAAAGAAAATCAAAACACCTTGAATTGTAAATCCAAATGAAAAAATGTGTACAATTTTTTTTTATCAAAATCTATCCAGCCGTTTAGTATACACATACAGAGAATCTCTAAACATATAAAATTCTCGTATCACAATGATCGTTCCCATACTCCCCGAAACAACTTAGAAATTTTTTATGCATATTCAGCATGTCTGAAAATCGGCAACTATCTATCTTTCAAACCCCTAAGTTTTGGGGTGTCCATCCCAATTTTTTTTTTGTGATACAGCATACAAAAAAACATATTTAAACCCTTAATTTCCATTCCTCTACGATAAACCCCTATTTTTTATTAAAGTAGATAGTTATTTTTATTGAACTAAAAAAATGTTTCCTAGAAATAATATACATGGCAAATCAACGCATATATATATATATATGAAGATTATATAAATCTTTATTATCATTTAAAACCCACTACATATCTGTAATAAATATGAACTTACCGGGCGTTGCAGTGCCAAAAGTGGGTGCCGTGGTCTGCTGGGTCTTCGCCCCAAATAGGACTCCGCCACCGAAAGAGCCGAAGCCGCTCGTGGCCGTACTGCCAAAGGCTCCTGTCGTTGGCTTTGCTCCGAACAGACCGCCAGATTGCTGCAATTATATTATATACATGATTGGCTAGAATGTGCAATCATCTTCCAAACGATCTTCCTTCAAAGGCCGGCAACGCATTCAAGAGCTTTCTGGCATTGATTGTCTATGAGCAGCGGTATCACTTAACTTCCCGCCCGTTTGAATTTTTTTAAATACGCGCCATAGTGTACAGAAACATTTTTCCATCTCTTATACTTTCTTGTATATTCTCATACTAAAAGATAGTTGTACATAAAACAAAAACAAATTGTTGTCTTTTTTTCTTATTATTGTTCAGTTATAAATAAATAAATAGTACATAAGAACAGCGTCTTCCTATTAATTGAGACTGAGTCGAGTTATTCAAGCCAGCAATCTGTGTGGATTGTGGTGCCCACTTCCACGTGCTTTTTTATCAGGGGCACCAGGACCTCTGCAGGCCGCACATTGTCCGGGCACACCTCCAAGCGCAAGTCCTCGCTTCCATCTTCAATCATTCCTAGGACCCAGTGCCCTTCAACTCGTCTTCCTAAAAATAGAAAGAAGTAATTAATTATTTAAAAAATTATAATTTGATTAAAAAATTATAATTTGATTAAAAAATTATAATTAATTATGACTTATTTATTACCTTTATTATATTTGCGCCGGCCGAATTTGCTTTCGTCAATTTGTACCATTTTTCCAGGGCCACCTATTTTTCCTTTTATTTGTTGAGTCTCTAAATAATAAATTACAATAACTTCTCGACAATAACTGTACCAGTCTGTGATGGTGGCCCTGGACAAGCATGCATTTGTTTCGTCACGAAGAGGATCATCGAATATGGCCTCTTCGTGGGACTTGCGATGTGCAAAACAGTATATTAAATAAAATATCCTTGGCAATGGCAACCCTGACTTCTCGAACCATGTTCCTGTGGCCCTTGATGTACGGGACTTGGCTCTACAGCTCCCTCTGCTACATACAAAGGCCCCAACTGTGGTGTTAGCCGTCAAATCCAGGCGCATCAGCTGGCGGTGTACACGGCACATTTCGTTGGCTAAAATGAGCCCATGCTCTTCAGCAAAAGCCAAACACTGCTCCCGGGTTCCCAGTTGCCTGTCAAGCCGAGGTAAATTGTACATAGGCAATATTTCGCCCTCATATAAATGCCGGCACACATCTTCAAAATTGGAGCCTGACTCCACAGAGTGAGAAGTGGATGGCCCAGCTAAAAATAAAGACATGATTAATGAACCAAAAATGATGAAAGGTCCCGCGAAACATAGATACATTGATAGACTGTAAGTATAAATTATCAATAAAATGTATTGAAAATTTGAAAAATTAAAATATCTCGAAAACGAGTAATTTCCGCAGAAAAACCTTTTAGTAGAGGTGTGTATAAATAAGTATCTTTACATTAAAGACATTTTCGTAGAGAAAAGCTAATTCTTTTACCTTCGTTTTCAATAGGAGCGGCGGCAGATTCGGCAGACGACGCCATTTTAACAAGTCAAGTCAAGACACGTATTGCAGACTTAAATCCAACAAACAAGCCAAGGTCGATAAATTGTGCAGATATCAGAATCCAAAAAACAAGCGAAGGTCGATAATTGTGCAGATATCGGAGTCCAGAAACAAGTAAAAGTCGTTAAAAAATATCAAAACTCGGGATTACAAAACTCGCGTACGCAGGATAGCAACGGAATGACGCATAACAAGACGCTCGCTATATGACGTTTCGTGAAATGTGACGTTTCGTTCCGTTTCAAATATATATTACTAAAAATTCGTAATTATAAATAAATACTATGAACAACAAAACATTATATAACATTAAAAATATTGTATTTTGATAGAATACGAATTGGTTTTACACCAATATTTCGCTACAATAAATATGTTATACAAAAAATCACGTTCCTTTATACGCACTTTAAAATGCATATTAAAAAAAAATAAGCGTCTCCGCGGGGCAAGGGGGGTGTCATTTAAAAGGGTAAACCAACCCCAACATAATCCAATATTAATCATACCCAAATTCTTGCGGCTAGCTTGTAAGTCCGACCCCATCTACAATTACATAAAAAATACAATAAAAACAATTTAATGGAATATGCTCATAGGCGTAACATTACGTCTATGAAAATTAAGAGTTGACAATTGACATAAAGGTTGTAAATGCCAGGTCATAAAATCCCAAAAAAAAAAAAAAGATGTTGGACTTTGAAGTTTGACAGTAGTATAAATAAAATAGTACGCTGCTCTGTGCGACGGTCGATGGGGGCAATGAAAATAAAGGGTATGTTCGATATACACTGCGACCACTGTACAGAGTACCGTTTCTCTATAGCCAGCTATACTGGTTACAATTTAAAACGGAACGCAGTCCAGCCCTGCGATTCTGTAACTCACTGTTAATCCGTGAGTCCACTACGCAGTAACAGCGCTCCCTTCGTCACTGACGTAATTTTTGTAATCTCATGGTATTATGTTAAGAAATTTTACATTACGGGTTGATAAGTGGAGGGAGTGAACCTAGTGAGTTGTTGTCTATTAATATCGTGACAATTGACTCATTTTATTTATAAAAAAGAGTAAATTGTCAAAATTTTCATCATATATAAACAAAATATTTTTAATTAAATAAATTGGTCGATGATTGAAATAAAATGAAGAATATTAAAAAAAAGATAAACTAACTGTGAAAATATCTCAAAAATGATTTATGGGATGGAAAATAATTAGCAAGATTAATATAGAAATATGCTTAACCAAAGCATAGCGAGGAAAATTATTAAAACCCATCTGGCAATGGGGCCGCTTAAAGGTAAGTAGTAAGTTTATTTATTAGTAAATCATAAGTTACGTATTTTGTTTATAACTTCCAATTAAGAGTTTATACTTCGACCAGCCGTGGTGTATATGAGCGACAGAAACTTAAAAATATTAATTATGTTTCAGCACGAAACAAGGGATACCTAACAATTAACATCTGGATATATTGTACAAAATTTAAGAATATTATCTTAACAAAAAGATTATTATGTCACGCTAAAAGTGATTCTCTCAGCAAATGGTCTAAGGATTCAAACTAAACAGGATGGATAGGTATTTTAAATTTTCAAAATATTACTAAATTTGAATGCCAATGTTTTCATATAATATTTTGTTGAGTAATTATAAAATAAAAGGGTACCTATCTATAAAGAAGAAAAATTAGTGTTTATATATTTTTTCATTTGTGTAAGTGCAAGTGTTGGTACTTTTTAGATGCCACGAAACTATTATTGCAACCTTTTTAAGTGATTCAGAGGTCAAACACACAACAACAATATTACCTATGTTTTTACTAACACTCTTAAAAACTGAGTTCTATTAAAACTATTTTAGAAATATAATAACTATCATAGTTAATAAATAGGCATAAGCAGTGTCTAGAAAAATAGTTAACAAAGTTTGTTTGTTTGATGGCAAATTTGAAGTCAAATGTAATAGGTTAAATCGAAGCGACATTGTAAAGAATAATTAAATTGTTGGTTAAAAATGTCAAATATAAAAAATATTTTTAGGTTTTCTAACTTCAAATTCCATACATGAAATATAAGAAGTATTAATTTTAATTGATCAAGTTGAATTTAATTTAATTGTTCAGATTTCAGAACACAAGTATAAATAATCATGTTAGGTATGTTGGATCAAATATATAAGCTTTCAATTGCTCAAATTCATACCATTTCAAGTGATCAATGTTAATTTTAAATGTTGGAAACAACATTGCCATAACTTATTTAATGAAGCAATCAAAAGATAGTTATTGCTGCTGACTACACTTTAGCACTAAACATACCCTTTATGGGTCTTGGATTTGTTTCATTGATAAATAATTGTATTTAAAGTACATACTTAGATTTGCTCAAGATTTTTTTTTATTCATAGTACTGAATCAATAACTGTGTGCGAAATTACTAAGCTTTGTTACCATAAAACTTTAAATAATATTTGGCTTAGTTATAATATTATCAAACATGTTTTTAAGATACTTTACTTAGAAATACAAAGATATCCCATAAAGTTTTTGTGTGTTTTATGCAAGTTTTTTTATTATTTTCCTTACTTTACAATAATTAAATTGTTATGCAATATTATTGTGTCAGTACAGTGACCTACCACATCTCCCTATTTACAATTTTAACACATAACTATTGTATTACAGCCATCAGCGGTAGTTGTCAAGAATGAGGAAGAAAATGACCAATTATTGAAATGTTAAGAAGAGATATTAAACCGAGACCACTAATCTATTTTGAATGCAGTTTGGGCAACTGATTTTTATATGAAAAATTGTATTACCGTGTTTAAGATGATTGTCTACTTCATAATAAATTTTTTTGTATCTAATAATATTGTTATATTAATAAAATGATTAATTAAATCTACCACTTATTTAATGACTGCCTATAGAAAACGTAGTAACCGAGTTTAATACATAGCTAAACCAAATTGAAAAATATATAAGCCATGTTACTTTATAGGTTAATAAAAGAACAATAGTAAGCTTTTAACACACTACAAAATAACTTTCAGTAAAACAAACTTAAGTATAATAAAAACTAATTCAAACCCAGCCTCACATAGAGCTAATCAATAACATCTACTTTATTTTGTAGACAAATATATTTATCTTAATATATTTCCTAATTAGTTTGTAAAAAGTAATAGTTATGAACGATAAATTTAAAAAAGCTTAATAAGTACTTAAACCATCATGTGTGTAATGATAGTATTTCATACTTGTGTAAAGCAGAATAATGTTTTTATCCAAAACCTTAATGTTATATCAATATATTTTATAAAAATATAGGAACCGAAATTGTACTGTGTTATCATTTATTATAAACTAGCTGACCCGGCGAACTTCGTACCGCCTAACAGTCAATGAATGTCATGTTACTTTTTAGCTGAACTAATTTAGGCTTTGATGAACGTAAAACAATGATACAAAATAATATATTTATATAGATAGAAACAAAAAAGTATTTTATTATGATGAATGATGATGAAAACATAGATACAGAATGAGAATAAAAATAAAAAAAAATAATTATGTACTTCAAACTCATGTCAGAAAAAAGTGATTGAAAACTATGTTGCGCAGATTGGGAAAAAAAAACTCGGATTAATTCATTAATAGGACTTTCATTCAAGCACTTTGTGGTAAACGACATTCTTTGTTTTTTGGTCAGGCGCAAGAACAAATAAAGTGGATGGTTTGCCGACACGTGAGCATTCCACGTACAATTGACCATGAGAAAAACATGCATTTTCTAGATTGAGGCCACAAATAGTCAAGGATTGGCCCTGTGATTTGTTGATCGTCATGGCGAAGGCAAGACAAATCCGGAATTGAATTCGTTTAAACTCAAAGGGCATATCCCTTGGGATCATCGGAATCCTTGGAATAAGAACATTCTCATCTTTAAATTTTCCTTTTTTGCTTCTTCTTCGTTTGTTACAATTTGATTGTACTTACGATTTGATTTTGAATTATAAAATTGAGGTCATCTACATCTTTATTTTAGCGGCCAAAATTGCTCGCTCACTTAACCATTTAGTATTTATGTGGTTAGCAATGATATCCGGGAATACTTTGTTGATAAGCTTAAATCGCCAGATAATAAAATCATTGCACCACCAAAACATCTCGAGTCATTGCGCAGATCTTTTAATGTTCGGTCTAGTGCTTCCAATGCGCGTTTGAGCACCGTTGTGCATTCGTCCCATATGATGATTTTTGATGCTACTAAAACTTTGGCCGTTGCGGAGTGTTTCGAAATGTTACATGTCGGTTGTTCAGTAGTTTGAAGGTTTAATCGCAATTTAAACACTGAGTGAGCCGTACGGCATCTTTCTAACAATGTGGCCGCTATTCCAGAAGAAGCAATTGCTACCGCAATTTCGGATCTTGCACGTACAGTGGCCAAAATCAATGACATGAGTAATGTCTTCCCAGTTCCACCGGGGGCATCCAAAAAAAATAAGCCGCCATTTCCATCATCAAATAGAATATGAAAGATTAGATCTTCTAGGACGCGGCATTGTTATTAAAATCAAAAATGTGCACTCGCAATTCGCATAAAACCACCAAATATAATAACAGTGCCTGATTTTTTTTTTTTTTTTTTAATTTTATGGCCTGGTAACGAGACCTTTAAGCCAAAACAGTGCCTGAACTTTCGAGACATAGACAATAGATCAAAGAGTATATAGTACGTAGTGGACGTATGAATAGCTTATCAAGAAAAATCATAGACAACCTATAAAAAGACATTTACACTTTTGTTAACCTGTAGATTTTTTTTCCTTAATCTTATAACCTTTGCCAACTGATTTTTTATTCCCTAAATTCCGTTCCTTTCCGATGATTTTATGTTTTTACTGTAGAATAAATCTTAGGTATTATTTTCGGGAATTAAAAATTAAATAATTAATAAATAATTTTCGAAAATTAATGTCTAAAACAAACAAATATAACAGTACCTGAACTTTGTAGACATTTTACAAAAAAATAATTTCTGAACGCACACATGATGTCTTCAGAAAAAAATAAAGTTGTGGCTTAAAGGTCTCAGCAACCAGGCCATAAGCTCCAAAAAAAAATAGTTGTTACACTATTTGACAGGATTGGACAACAAATGTTTGACATGTAATAAACAAATCGGCATCTATTGAAATGATTCATTACACATATCGAGTTTTCATTGTTTTTGAGATGTATTCTGATATTCGGGACGGAAACAAATCCAACAAATGAAAAACCATGGCAATCGGTCCAGCCGTTCTCGAGTTATAAGTGTTGTAACAAACACGACTTTCTTTTATATATTTAGATGGGGGGGGTTTATGAGGGAAACTATGGGTTCTATCGAATTCGCCTCGCCTAGTTGGTTTAGATAAGCCCAAGCTCGGTGGGTTTCAGACAAAAAATTAAAAATTGAAAAATTTTATGAAATTGGGGCTGGTAATCCACCCACCTACATATATACATACATACATACATACATACATACATACATACATAGCATGCAAGCGTGGGGTGCATGGTGTCAATAGTTATAAATATTTAATTGACAGATATGAGAATGATTATCATTTCGATATCTTGAAAAGCACCCCCGCTTTTTTTACAGTAAAACATTTTTTTTCTTATTCAAACTATTAATAACTTATATTTATTAATTTATTTTTACATTTTTCTTAATTAATATTTATTAAAATTTATTTTCTGTTTTTTAGTTTAGTTTCCTATATAAAGCGTGTGACCTAGTTTTTTTAAACTATTATTTATTTATTTTTTCGGATTATTGCATTGTCATCGATCTTTGACAGGTGCGCAATGTTTAAATTAAATCTGTCCGATACAAGTGGGTCAAAATCGAGTCTGAAGGAGTCGGTTACATACATACATACATATATACATGCATAGCATACAAGCGTGGGGTGCATGGTGTCAATAGTTATAAATATTTGATTGACAGATATGAGAAGGATTATCATTTCGTTAATATCTTGAAAAGCAACCCCGCTTTTTTTTACAATAAAACATGTTTTTTCTTATTCAAACTATTAATAACTTAGATTTATCAATTTATTTTTACATAATTCTTAATTAATATTTATTAAAATTTATTTTCTTTTTTTTAGTTTATTTTTCTATATAAAGCGTGTGTTCTAGTTTTTTTTAACTATTTTTTTTTATATTATAGCACTAATTTTAACTTTATGCCAAATTCAAGTGAAAGGTTGAATGAAACTACACGCGAGAAAACAAAAACAAGGACATCAGAAGGAAATAAAGGGATAAGCTGCTTAAAAACAAAATATATTATACAAAAACATATCCATTCTAATGTAGTCACACTTAGCTGTAAGTTTCGTTTCTGAATATCACGTTAGTGTAATTAGTATTGCGTCTGTGAGAAATACGCATTGTAGTCTGTTGAGAACATCTTAAACTTATACTCTGTGATTAAAAATGCATTGACGTTGTACGTCTATAGCAAATGTCACTACGAAAAAAAAAAAGTTCTTTTGGGCGGGAACTCCAAAAAGAGCACGCGTACATTTAAAGTTTTTATTAATTTTATTTTAAATTTTAGTGAAAATATCAGAATAAGGTGGTGTCTGTTAGAAATGGAGGGTAACGAGGGGGGCGGGGATAACCCGCCCACCTCAAATAAACGTCCTCGCGTGGAGGATCGTGGTGGATCGTGGTGGTGACTCCAAGGAGGACTCTGGCGTTGGCGGTGGCGGTGAGCGAAAAGACTCCTATTTACCGTTTTTCAAACCTAACTATAAAAGACTTTATCCCGAAAACTCAGTAAATACTGACTTTATGACAATGACTTTCCACCACTACCAACATCAAAAACACCTGTATATAATAATGTAAATAAATCTGTAAATAATACTACAATGAAAACAATTAAGGATATCTTAATTAAAAATCTAAAATAATGGATCTAGGTCCTACACAGTCTAAGCTACGTATTGCTCAATACAACATTCAAAGTGCCGATAGTAAAAGACCCCTGCTCATTCAATTCTTGAAACAACAAAACATTGATATATGCCTACTTAACGAAACGTGGTTCAAAGATAACACATTTAAAATACCAGGTTACAATATCTATAATAAAAATTCCAAGAATAGTCATAATAGTGTGGCAATATTAATTAAACCATACCTCAAGTACAATTTTATTAACACTAGATTCTATGAGGACATTCAAACTGCTGCTCTGAATCTATCAACAGTAAGCGGTAATTTGACTATTCTTTGTGTTTACTGTCCACCGACTAGTCGTCATATCAGATTAAATAGATTACATAGTTTAATTAATAATCTTCCAAAACCAATATTTGAAAGTGGTGACTTTAATGCTCACCATATAGCATTTGGTTGTTTATCTAGTAAGAGTCGAGGCCACAGCTTCTTTAATATTATTGATGACTTAAATTTATGCATTTTGAATGATGGTAGTTTTACAACTGTCAACCAACCCAGACGAAATCCTTCTGCTATTGATGTTATCTTTATCAGTGCTAGTCTTGCATCTATGTGTGAATGGTCTGTACATGACAATGCCATGGGAAGTTATCATTACCCTACAATAACAGAAATATCCTTAACTATTGATAAATATCACATTGGTTCACCAGTAGACAGATTTTTATATAAAAAGGCAGATTGGACTAAATACAACACTCTTTCCAGAACAGTTTTCAATAATTTTATCATAAATTTTGATGACCCAATATTAACTTATTGTGCTTTCTGCTCTTGTTTGGATACATTAAAAACTATGACAATACCTAAACTTTCAAAATCAAACAGTTTCAAAAGTAGATTGCTCACACCCTGGTGGAATGATATTTGTGAACAAAGTGTCATTGCATCTTATAATGCTTTAAAGTTATATAGAAGTGTACCATCCATAGAGAATTATATTAACTATAAAAGAAAGGATGCACAGAAAAAAAGAAAAATAGCAGAGCAGAAAAAAATTGGTTGGAATAATCTAACTAATACTTTCAGTAGAACAACACCCATTAGTAAGATTTGGAATTTACTTAAAATGTTTAAACATGTTAAAACTGGCAATAGGTCATGTAGAGATGAATCCATACCAACCTTTTTAGATAACATAACAGATAATAGTAATTTAAGTGAGACTAGTAACCTGAATATTTATTTTAACTTAAACAATGCCAATCAAAATTCTAAATTTTTACTTGAACCCTTTACTTGGTCAGAATTTGCAATAAGATCTAGATGTAATACAACACTTGGTATGGATGACTACCCTTATCTATTGATTAAAAATTTGGATGAATCAGCTCAAAAAATATTTCTAGACATTCTCAATCTTCTTTGGCTTAACAACTATATTCCACAGGCATGGAAAACACAGTGTGTTATTCCAATACTTAAACCAGACAAAGCACCAGAACTTGCTAGCTCATATAGACCAATTTCTTTATCTTCATGTCTTGGCAAAATTTTTAAATCAATGTTAAAAGTCCGTCTTGACTGGTATGTTGAAGCTAATCACATAATTCCCAATGTCCAATATGGCTTTGTAATACAACACCTGGTATGGATGACTACCCTTATCTATTGATTAAAAATTTGGATGAATCAGCTCAAAAAATATTTCTAGACATTCTCAATCTTCTTTGGCTTAACAACTATATTCCACAGGCATGGAAAACACAGTGTGTTATTCCAATACTTAAACCAGACAAAGCACCAGAACTTGCTAGCTCATATAGACCAATTTCTTTATCTTCATGTCTTGGCAAAATTTTTAAATCAATGTTAAAAGTCCGTCTTGACTGGTATGTTGAAGCTAATCACATAATTCCCAATGTCCAATATGGCTTTAGACAAGGGCGGAGCTGTGCTGATAGTTTCATCTCTTTAATATCTGATCTGAAACATGGGAAGGAAAATAATTTACATACTGTTTGTATATTCCTTGATGTTCAAGGTGCCTTTGACAGTATAGATCCTGGTATACTCGTGAAAGTTATGTCAGGGCTGGCAATACCGGGACAACTCTGTAAATGGATATATAACTTCTTAAATGAAAGGACAGTGTATGTAAAACACAATAATATATTATATGGTCCAAAATCTGCCTCGAGAGGCACAATGCAAGGTGCTACCTTATCCCCTTTATTGTATAATATTTACACTAGTGAAATCTGCAACTTCTTAGACAATGTAAACAATAATGTAAATATTTTACAATTTGCTGATGACATCGTTTTGTACAGTAGTAACTATAATTTACAAGTAGCAATAGACAGTATTAATGTAGCTTTATCCCAATTGTTTTATTATTATAATGACTTTTTACATTTAAAAATTAACCCATCCAAGAGCAATGTTATGATATTCAGCAAGGATACACCAATCTATAATGTTATTTATAATGGTGAAATTATAAACAAGGTAACCAGTAAGAAATTTTTAGGAATAGTAATAGATCAGAAATTAAATTTTGAATCATATATTAAACATATTTCCAAAAATGCTTTAAGAGGTCTTAATATTATGAAATGTCTTGCTGGAGTATCATGGGGTGCAGACCCCAATATACAAATCGATTGTCAGAAGTCATTTTGATTATAGCTCCTTAGCTTATTTAAATAGTCCACATGTAAATAAACTTGATTTATTGCAGAACAAGGCTTTGAGAATAATATCTGGTGCAATGTGCTCAACTCCCATAAGGGCCATGGAAGTTGAGACAAAAGTTATGCCATTAATATTAAGACGACTCTTACTTGCACACAGGTACTGTCTCAAATTACTATCTTCTAATAATATGCAAATAGTTAAAAAGATTGCACCATACCTAGACATTACTCCTTCTTCATTATTAACTGGAATAACTCTTCTCAATAAATATACACCACCTTTGTCCACAATATATCTGGAAATAAATAATAAGTATAAAAAGACCAGAAAACAGTCCCTTTGGCCATGTTACTTTAGCAGCTCCACATGTCCATTTCACATCCAGTAAATATTATCTCAAGAACAATTAATAATAATTCTGATATGATGCAATTCTTGTCACAAAATATTAGATATTACACTATATATACTGATGGCAGCAAATGAAATAATCATGTTCATGCAGCCTTTTATGATTCAAATGCCAAGTTTTCTCAAAGCTTTGTTTTGAATAGATCTTGTTCCATTTTTACTGCAGAGGCTTATGCCGTTTATCAGGCTTTACTGCAAATTAGTGTAATTAATAACTATAATTACTTTTTAATAATAACGGATTCTTTAAGTCTGATAAAGAGTCTAAGTAATGTTTCTGTAAAATATAAAACCAACTATATTTTGTATATTATAAAAGACCTATTGTTTAAATATCATCTTAAGAATGTAAATATATATTTTATGTGGGCGCCTTCACATAAAGGCATAACCGGCAATGAAAAAGCTGACAAAGCTGCATGTGAGGCTATAAACAGTATTGACGTTACAGACTCAGTATCCGTTCCTTTTACTGATTATTTTCTAAATGTTAAGGAAAACATTTACACTCTGTGGACAGAAATGTGGAAGAAAGACCAGGAAAACAAGGGAAAGTGGTATGGAAGTATCCAAGATAACATACCTGTTAAACCATGGTATGACAAATTAAAATCTAGTGAAAGTAGAGATTTCATTACAACAATAAACAGATTGAGATTTGGTCATAATATTGCGCCGTCACACCTAGCAAGACTTGGGATTGTTTCAAACAATCAATGTAATCATTGTCAAGCAGAAGAAGGAACGATCTACCACATTATTTTTGATTGCCAAAGTTTTCTCATTCAAAGACTTGTGCTGGCTAGTGAACTTAGTGTTACCAATGCATATAAGTGTGTTTCTTCCTCCCGCCCGCCGCTCCTCAACGTTTTACTAAAAGATCCAACATCCTATAAACCTATTTATAATTACATAAAAAATACAATTCAAACAATTTAAGTGATGAAATTTAGTGAAGTGAAGTTAGTGTCGCCAAATTATATGAACATACATATTCCAAATAAGTCATGACTTAAAGGTCTTTGTTACCAGGTCATAAAATTATAAAAAAAATAAATAAAAAAAAAGTGTGGATTGTTGTCAAATTTTGTTACAATTATAATTTGCGAATGTTTTAATCTTAATCGCCTCAAAGGGAAATTAATATTTAACCAAATATATACCTCAAATTTCCGGCCGCTAATTATTGTGAATGTTAATATTGTGAAACCTGTTTATGGTCTCCAAAATTTCCATGGTAAGTTTTTTTGCTAATTTATTTGAACCATCAATCATCATTTCTTATTATATTTATTTTAATGAAACTTTTTGTATTTTGAGAAGATTTACGTAAATTCATCGTATATATTCACGCTATAACTATGCAGAAATATATTGCATATAATTTATTTCTTGCGTGTTTAATTCTCTACCATAAACTATCACCGAATTTCATTATAATATTACCATTAGTAACTACTGAAAACTTCTTGGTCTTTATGTAATTATTAGGTTTAAAATATAGAAAGATATTTAATCCAAGACTATATAATATAAAGTTAAGTTTTTTTAATTAAATGTCATACTACACTTAAGGATCCATAAAGTCAAGTATGATTTTTTTTTATCTTGCAGTTAGCAGACTTGCCAATTTAATGTTTGAGGTTTGGAGGGCATGCTATTAAATGACTTGTCTGTCTTAAAAATCTTGAGTAAAACAAGTCCAATAATGTTTGCTTTATGCTGCATTAACACTTCGATTCTACAATTACTGCCACCAAGCTTTGAATATTCGTTAATGTTCCCCAAAAAATTAAATATGCCTGTATTGAAATTATTAAGTTTAGAATAAAGGAAACTTTGTAATATAGTGCGGCAAGTTATGCCAAAGTAAGAGGATTGGTACTATTCATCACTAAAACATAGCCACATATGTAAGAAAAATTTACGAATAATTAAACCAATTAAGTATATATAGTCCGGTCTATTTAAGCCTAAAATCAGGAGGAAGGTTACATAAATTCCCATAAAGCTGAATATTGGCATAGTTGTTCAAAACATCATTATAAAGAAAATCTCAAAAGTCCTCATCGTTCCGAGGTGTGCTAAAAATTTGGCACGGGGTCAAAGGTCAAAAAAATGAGTTTTTTGCGATTTTTAGCGAAACGGTGAGTTTTTTCGCAAAATTACCCCAGTACAAAATTGTAGATCACGAAATTCTCTACAAAAAATATATTAATAATTTTTTTCCTAAAAGACACCATTTTGGAGATATAACGTTCCGAAAAGTTGGATCAGTCGTAATCCCTCTATTTTGCACACGTACGCCACATATGAAAGTCACTAAAGGTGTAATAGAACTAAAATAAGTTCGCTATTATTTATTGTAACTTGCTTATGTAAAATATAAGTTAAACTACGAGAATCTCAGGTATAATGAAACCCCGTTCCTAAATTTGTACGTCAGTATAACCTTGGGATAACATCTGTCTTTTATTCTATTGTCCGCGTGGCTAGGGTCGTATACCTGCTTTATGTTGGCATGCCCAATATATGAAATACATACCGTTAGTCTTGAGCGCCACTGCGTAGGGAAAACATGTGCTTATCTTAACCTATCTTTTAACCTATTTTGTGCGTTTTAGATTTTTATAAGAAAAATGTCAGAATATTGTTTTATTTGTACTCATCTTTTAACTGAAAGTGAAACTGTAACTGTTGATCGTGGTATGAAGACACTGATTAATGCAAGCTCCTTATCCGTTAACATTATTTGATGACATTGGAATGCGCAAGACCCAGAAGTCGGCTATTTACGATTGTTTTCAGACTATAAATGTTGATATTAATAACACTAATTCAACGTACATAATTGACGGAGGATTCTTATTACATCGAGTGGTGTGGGATAGCGAGGAAACATTTAACGTTATCTTAGATAAATACGTTCAATATGTACGTCGACATTTTGGTTCCAGAGTTACTGTCGTATTTGACGGATATGATGATTATACGAGAAATATTAAAGCAGCAGAGCAACGCCGTCGAAATGCTGCTTCATCAACTTCTTCTGATATTATATTCGATGAATCAATGACAGTTCCTACCAGTCAACAGAAATTCTTTGCAAATAATCACAATAAATCTAGGTTTATTTCGATGTTGAAAGCAAAATTTACTGCTGAGAATATATCCGTTGAACAAGCTAATGATGATGCTGATGTATTGATTATTGAAACAGCGTTAAAGAAATTCAGTGTGACAAATACAACTGTTGTTGTTGGTGAGGATGTTGATTTACTCGTCTTGCTTACTGCTCGAACTCCAACTGAAAAAATTATTTATTTTTTTAAACCCGGAAAAGCCCAAAATCAATCGGAAATATATTCATCAAACAGTTTATCCAATTTTCCTAAATGTCAAAATCATGTATTGTTTCTACACGCAATAACTGGCTGCGATACGACATCTGCTTTTTACAGGAGAGGAAAAACAACAGTTTTCAAAATGTTTGAAAAAAAAGATTTACTACAATGTGCTGAAGTTTTTAAAAATAGTAATTCAACTCAACAACATGTTATCACCAACGTAGTTCAATTTCTTCTTGCTATGTACGGAGCCCCCAAAAAAACCACTTGCTTAGATAAGTTGCGATACACATCTTTCGTGAAAAATACGCGTAATAAAAAACAAGTCAACTTAGCTTCTCTTCCTCCAACCTCAGTAGCTGCTCATCAACATCTGTTTCGGGTATATTACCAAGTTCAAGTGTGGCTTGGTAATCAGCTGGACCCTAAAGACTGGGGTTGGAAGTTGATCGACAATACACTAGAGCCAGTTCAAACTTTACTTCCACCAGCACCTGAGAAACTTCTCAACACAATATTTTGCAACTGCAAGAAAGGGTGTAGTGCAAAATGTGGTTGCAGAAAAGTTGGACTGTTTTGTTCCCTGGCATGCACACACTGTCAAGGCCGATCATGCTCGAATGTTGAGTCACCAACTCTTGAAGATTCGTTTGATACCGATCAGGAATCGCTATTGGGGCAGTTTACGTGTGAAATAGAACAAGAAGAAGAAGAAGAACAAGAGGATGAACAGGAAGAAGAAGGAGAAGAAGATCAAGAAGAAGAAGAAACAGAAATCTTGGACAGTTATGAATCAGACGACTAACTTTTTATTTTAAGTATTTTATTTAATTACACCGCCGTTGTTTTTGCCCACTATAATATATAATATTATTTTGCAATAGTTTTAAAACATATAAAATCTCAGCAGACCCGTGGAATAGGCCTACTGGGGAAACCACGTTAAAAAAACGCGCTTTGTACACTACCTCATAGGTGGCGTGGAAACGTGTGCAAAATAGAGGGATTACGACTGATCCAACTTTTCGGAACGTTATATCTCCAAAATGGTGGCTTTTAGGAAAAAAATTATTGATATATTTTTTGTAGAGAATTTTGTGATCTACAATTTTGTACTGGGGTAATTTTGCGAAAAAACTCACCGTTTCGCTAAAAATCGCAAAAAACTCATTTTTTTGACCTTTGACCCCGTGCCAAATTTTTAGCACACCTCGGAACGATGAGGACTTTTGAGATTTTCTTTATAATGATGTTTTGAACAACTATGCCAATATTCAGCTTTATGGGAATTTATGTAAACTTGAATGTGTAAATAGACCGGACTAATAGTTAGTGACCATTGTTAACCAACCAATTTAAATTAATCAACCGTATCAGTTATGCAGCATTCAACATTCTTCCAATCAACTACAATTTAATTGTAATCCAAGCTTTTTTGTCTATGTATGTGTGTCTGAAACGCGGAAATGTTTTAGATTAAAATGATTTGATAAAAGAACACATCAGGAAGTATTGTTTAGATAACTATATCTATACATATACTACAAGTACCTTTTAACAATTGGTTTTATGAAGTTTTTTGACATTTAAACTATTGATTAATCTTTACATATTACAATATTGGTTGATGTATTATGCTGTTTTACCATATGAAGACAAATAAAATCTTGATTATTTTAAATTCCGTTTGGTAGGCGCAAAAGGCTAATACTCACTTAAGAAATAATATAATATACAGTAATGTGTCTGGACCATGCTACAAGACCTAACTTTTCTTCAATTATGTATGTGAAAATATTATTTTAACATATGAATATATTTCATGTCCGCGCTTGGCATTGATTATTTCGTCTGAAAAACAAGGTCATCGAATCTACATACAACTGTTCTCTTATGACTTATCCTTCCGTAAAGTAAGGTTATAAATCGAAATTCTTACTAAAGAGTTATGTAGGGCGGGGACCGTTAGCCCCTTGTATAATCTAAAGGTTTTCCAATATAATTAAACGATTATCTAATATATAATATTCTCGTGTCACAATGTTAAAATAAAAATAAAATAAAATATGTTTATTATGGAACATAATATACATGTATCACTTATTCCACGTCATTAAATTTGAATCTGTAGGCATCCCTACTCATCGGAAAAAGCCGGCGTAAAAAACTCTCGACACTTTAAAATAGCAAATCATCAAACAACACTTATTTTAAAACAAATATCGCAAATTAATTAGAAGTAGCCTGTCGAACACTAGTCCCAGGCCTTGCCTAACTTTTTGCCGCTTTTGTACATAATCTTTACCTCATTAAAGGATTTCTTTTGTATCTTTAGTTGATTATTTAATTGCTATTCGGTTTATTTTTATCTTTCGTTTTAGGTAGTAATTTTTTGCGTTTGAATCGAAACCCGAAGATTCTGGTTTCGATTATGAATCAACTAAACCAACATTATATATTATATTTGCATTCTAAATATTATTTAGATAATATTTCTTGTAACTTAAAAATAAAATCTCAACAACTTGCGAGTAAAAAAAATTGCTACATTAGCGTGATATCTTGATATCTCTATATCTTTTGGTTTACTAGAACAAACACATTAAGTTTACCAAGTCTATGTATTAAATCTGAGTAACTTCATAGGATATGTCACTAGGTCAGATTGTAAGAGGCAATTGACCTCAGGTACAAGTATTTAAGGCCGTATGACATCTTTCATTAACCTCTTGCTGTAAACTTTTACATACGTAAGATTTTTAACAATTTAATAATCACTTATATGCAGGATAGTTTATGCAGTTGTTTATTTATATCAAGATATGATAATTATGGGAAAACGAAAACAATTACTAAGTTCAGTCACATTGGACATAATAAGCAGGATAATTATATGCAGTCTGTTAACGTTTCGAGTGCTTTCAGCAATCCTGGCGAATGAAACACACGCAGTTAATGTTAAATTCGCGTTTCTATCCGTAATGTGTTTATTCGGGTACAGGAATAGGAAGACAATAGTAGTAGTAGGTATTACTGTAAATCTTATCTTTATTCTTCGTAAGAAAAATTAACAAATAATCATCAATACAAGCACAAATGCCGAAAGTTAAAAGATTGTGCATTGCTCAACGATATATCGAGAGACAAAAGTTGTATACGTAACAGATTAAATTGTAAACACAGTTGACCTTTATCAGATCGAAACATGATATGGCAGTTACTAAGTGAAATCTTTAAAATTACCTAATAAAAATTGTAAATTATCACCCTGCATTCAATCTAAAAAATATATAATATGGTAATTCTTCGCTTGTTATATAACATAAAATAGTTTTTACAATTCAAATCCTTGACATTTTTGTGCCATACAATTAATTACTTTTTCACATAGATCGTGTTAATTCTGATTATGACAAATTGAACTTAAATTTGACTCTAGTAAAAGAAATAACCTTAAATTAAATGAGACTATATAATAGAATCTACAAAAGTTTAAGTAAAAGGTTAAAAAAAACGTATTATGAATAAATTCTTGTACCTAAGTTAGAATATTATTATCGGCTAAATGGAATTGTTTCCAAATTATTTTCTTAACTAAACTCGTCTCAGAGCTAACGATAGCATTGAATCATAAATTTTTCCATCTATAAATCACGTACGTATTCTATTTTTAAAACAAACATCGTAAAGGGAAAACTATAAGACGTACAAACCAACTGTCAACAATCCTTCACAAACACTTATATTCACATAACACATTGTTTCCTATACAATACATTTTAAAAACAAACAAAAAACAAATGGAACAAAAAAAACGCGCGAGTCCTTAAAGTAGCAACGTTTGAGTGACACTAGTCCATTCATAACAAGTGTGCGATAAAGGTTCAAAACGCATCATTTCTTAGGCTGTTTACATACATATGTGTATGGCATGTGTGGCATGTATGTATAGAAATCGACTTTGGTGTTTGTAATATTCTTATTTATAAATTTAAAAAATATTTTTGATTCGAAGGCCAGATTTATACACTCACTTATACGTTTTTTTACGGAAAATATATGGACAATATTTTGCGGTTTATAATACGACACTTACTCATTAATTCTTAGACAATTACTAATACATTCAAATGATTCGACTAATTCAACAAACCGACTATTAATTATTCGCAACGTAGGTATTACTATTCAGCTATTCACCTAATACAACATATTTGCATACACGTCTCTAGGGAATATAATCGAGTATTTATTAACAATAGATCTTCAGCGAGTTCATTAATTAAAATAATTCTAAGGTTGTTTATAAAATATTTTAAAACTTCACAGAAAACAATAAATTTCTGATGTTTACAAAATGCTTTTAAGTAGCTTGTACTTGAAAAGCAAGCAAACAATTGACCGATGACATTTGTTTTTATAATAGATTACTTTTTTATAATATATAAAGATATCGAGCTTAAAAATTTATTAATTACACTTTGTTACCTTATGCAAAAACATACATATACAAAAGCAGGTTATAAAAGTTATTAGGCAATGGGCGGCCTTATCGCTAACAAGCGATTTCTTCCAGGCAACCCTAAAATGGATCAATACAAAAAGAAGCACCTACAGAGGGTAAAGTACAAGAAAGAATAAAGAACAAGAACAATGTTAGTTAGATCCGTCTAATTATATTTATAATATATTTTACGAAATATTTCCCATAATCAGTACGTGGCGTGCTCAAAAACGCCTTGTTATTAAACAGCCTAATAACCGCAATACCCAAAGTGAGTGTGACGATGACGAAACAATCTTTACCAAGAATGGATCGTGATAAGAGTACAGTCGCTGTGATGTAACGGCATTCCGACAGAAAAGGTCGACGCTATCATATGGTGTTCAAGTAATTAAAAACTTTATCAAAACAATACTATATATATCGCGAAAGGCCCTTCAGATAACGTGCGTGGTATATTGTGGTTGTTCTTTTAAATTCACACTACGTTGAACTTTGAGACAGCGACTCCACGATTTTTTGTCTGGTATTGCTGTTCGTATGTTATACTATAGAGAGGTCTATTAAATTACCATCTAACAAATTCGGCACATCAAGTTTTGGAATTTGTGCCTTAGTTTTTGCAACAAAAATTTCTACGGGGAATAGCCTCGTCGTTCTTGCCAAATCTGTTCTAAACAAATTTTAATAAAAGGATATTAGACTCTTAAGCTAATGGGTTTGCAAAGAGATCTTTAAAAATTCTACTACGCAATGGCCATTGCCCATACGAGTTCTAACCGGCACTAAGCACGTGTAATTCACGTGCCTTGGTTCAAGGTTGCTAATGAAATAGAACTGCAGATAGTACCTATAATAAATATTGGGAAATCTACTGAAAATAGTTTGTATGGAAGGGAATGAATATTTTTACGCACTAGTAAAACATTTTCCTTTCAACCCTACAAATATATTAAGTAAAAAGTACTCTGTGCTTTTATAATCTATTTACAATATTTATCGATTTTAATTATTATAAATAATAATGTATTAATCATCAAGACATATTATAATAAAAAAATGGTGCGTGTACTTATGTACGCGCGTAAGAAGTTATACTTCTTTGGCTTTCTTTATTTTTTTTTTGAAATATTAAATAACTAATAATAGATATTTAGCGTTAATAATTTAACAATATTTATTATTTAGTATATTGTTCAATTATTAATTAATATTAATAACAATTATTATTTATTATATTATTAATTTAATTTAATAACTAGGTATGTTTCATAACCTTTTAACTAAGTAACAATAGGTCTTTGTGAAAAAGCATTGCTAAATTTCTTTGAAAAAATAATTAAAACTGCTTTATTTGTTTAAAAGGTCAAATAATTAAATTAATATTTGTTTAAAGTACAAATGTCATTATGGTCAAACGTCACGCATATTCTATTTCCTTTTTCGGCACCCATACTGAATTTTGTGTCACGGTGCGCGCGCATTGTAAAATTTCACTCTCATAAATTTTTCATAACGCGCCTAAAGAAGTATAACTTCAAAAATTCTACTGATTAAATTAAGATGTAATTCATCATTTGCCTTGAACCGAGTCGATTGTAGTGCTTGAGATAAAAATAAAGACAACATAAAACCGATACTAAAATAAGTCTGTTTTAAATATGCAATTAAATATATTCATAGTTGAACCGACAAGAATTGAGCTACGCAGTATTTGGTCGATTTTTTTTTCGATATTTTATACCCTAACAAAACTGTTCAGGTAAATATTCTGGGAAACTTAAATGAATGAAATATGTGCATCGGTTGCATCAGTCTACTTTATCATTACCGAAAGATCTATGTAATCACCTATTACTAATGTCGACGAACAATATCAATACATTGGAATCATCCAATCGGTATAACGAAAAATAGCTATGAAAACGTTCTATCTCTCATTTCTTTACTTTACAGAAACAAGACCGTTTGAGTATGGTATTTTTTCCGTTTATTAGCGATTATGCGAATACTAAGAACTTTCTTTTTCAATTAATGAATATCTCAATACCAAATTTTAATGGACCGGAAAAACTCTTTCATGGTAAACAGGAAAACTTTGGACAAAATACTTCAAGCGAGAACTGATTTTTTTATTAATTAGGGACATAGAAAAATTGAATTAAGTAAGCAAAGTTTACCCCAAGCAAAACATTAGATAATTTTTTTTAAACTTTTCCTGCTCGTTAGTGCTAGCGTTAGCTTAGTTCGTAGAATGTGTTTATTTATAGTCCGAACAGTAAATATGTAGTATCAAAGTTAGATACAGGTTACATAATAAACTGCAGTGCGATTTTAACAAAAGGTGGAAGTTTATTACCACACTTATATAAAAAGTTTAGAACAACTTATTGTTGCTTTATTAATTTATACCCATACACTAGATACAGCTGGCCATTTTCATTTTGTTCGAAAATATGATAGCATATCAGACAGAGGAAATGCATGTTTTAAACACTACTTTTGATAATTGGATTCTTTCTAGGAATCACCCAACTAAACTCGTAATTCTTTTAAAACAAGGCATAAATAGTGATATCCGTTAGATATAAAAATAAAATACGTTAATACATTTCAAATTTTAATGCATTTCTTATTATGCATATATCGCGATAACTCCTATAAAATATAAATGTTCCAAGTTCTTATTATTTTGTCTTCATTAATTATTAAGGTGCATAACTTTTATTTTACGATTTTAACGTTAAGCTATTTCCATACTGTTTTAATAACATTAAATACTAACCTGTCCATATCGTGATGACGTTAAATGCACATTCCGATTCTTTAACGGAAACTCTGGTCTCTTTCCCAGGCCATAACCACTCTTCTGCATAAACTTTTTTGGCCTGTCCAGCCGCTCGGTGGAGCCCGATTCCTCCTCATCGCGTTTGGAGGTGGACGGTATCCCTCGATAAGCCCCACGGGTCCCTCTGATCGTCTTCTCTGGGCTCTTATCCCGTTTCCTGGCTATAAGGTTGTCCTTCCTCTGTTTGTTTCGTAACGACACATTGCTCGACATATTGTCCATCCCCCATTAGACACATTAAATAAATTGTATAAAACGCAACTCAAACATTAATAAATAGCTAAATACACTAATATTGATTGTATAATAAATAAATTAAATCCGTCTTTTTATTCTCTCTCTTGTTGGCATCTTTCTCTAGCAACCCCGAAACTAAACTATCAGTACTATACTAGGTAAACAGTCTTCAATAAATTTGGAAATTGCAGGATTCAAGATCTGTAACAAAAATATATTAAATTTTAAATGCAAACTATGGAAACAATATGAAGTGACTCCAAAAGTAATGTAGAACTATTGACAATGTCACTGGTGATAAGTTACCTGCTAGTTTAACTTGGTACATAAATTAACTTTTAAGTGCACACTTACATACCCCACTAAGTGTCAAACATTAACCATGCCATGAAAATTTTATCCATTTGGACCATTTATTTACAACAATGGTATTAAGTAATATATTTTATAAGACATGTACTGTAGTACTATAAGTTGTTATTAAAAGCTAACTTGGCATAAACAATGTAATGTGTGACCTTGTAATAATCTACTTCATTAAAAGGGCAAAGGCCTCATTTAATTTAATCAACCACTTAATGCAAGAATAATTGTATACTTTTATCTAATATAAATTCCAATACTGATTTACTAATTACCTCATTACTCATTACCTCATTACTCATATTAAAGGCCTCTATGTATGTAAAATTTTGTTACATATAGCTTGAAATTAATTATTGCACATATGAAAGAAGGTCAGTAAATTCATCCTTATATATTTATTAGCACATATTCCAGGTACTGTAATTGATTTTGGAGTGGAAAGAACAGAAGGCTGATCATTAACTTGAATTGAAATAAAAATAATGAAATAGATCCAAAAAATTGTCTGTCCAAAACTTCCTACATATTCAATATTTAAGTAAAACATCTATTAACATTACACCCATTTAAAACTATTCAATATCTTTATAATGAATTAATTACTAAAGCCAATGAGTACATAAGTTATCTAATTCTAAATGTATTGTGTGTTTTGGATTTAATTTGGTATCACATTTTTTAATCTAATTCTACTAGACCAAACTAATCAGCAATGATATTAAATGATTACATATAAATTTCAAGGAAAAAAAGTAGTCAACTGCACCAAATTCTTTTCTAAAAATTTGGCAAAATGCCAAAGCACAGAACTTCACATGATAGGATGCAGATTTATGCTGACAATTACTGAATAATCAAATCATTACCATATTTCAAGTAAATAATGATTGTTAAGTTTTTCTAACTTTTAAGTACATATCCTTATAAATATAACAACATCCTAAGTGGTCTATAAAATGTAGATTGATCTATATTTAGCTCTTGAAATCTAAACTGCTATGTAATACAATACATTCAATTAATACACCTAATTATATACATACTTTTATAAACTACATATATTCTTCTCATACTACTTATTGAGTATTATTGATTGAGTCGGATACGGACCAATTAATTATATTTAGTTTCAAAGTTAAGATATGGCAAGCCATAAATATAAATCACTTAATAAGAGTTTGATTTTGTGTAGGCCATAAAGCTTTTTTTATCTGTGATTATACTTATATTTGCAAAATGAAAACAGTAAACATTGGTTGGATAATTTATGCACGGAAATAGTGTTATCATTCAATCAGGCCTCTAGTTGCCATTTGATTGTTATCAATCAAATCATCATCCACTTTAGCCAGCAATAAGCTATTGCTAAATTTAGCTCAGCCATCAGGAAATAACAAATATTAAGTCATGCAAGAAACAGTTTGGTGTAAGATTAGAAAATATTTAGCCATAGTATAACAGATTTGATTTGTATAAACTGTTTACTTTTTTTAATTTTAACATAGATTGAGAAAAGTGAATTATGTAGGATATGTTTAGTTATTCTTTACACCAAGAACTATAATTACAATTTTTTAAATTGAAATGCTTAGTGAAATTTTATTTAATTGCTACTTCAAGCTTACTCATTTATAGCATTTCATTAAGTGCTTCATTTGTCATATATACCCTAAATTCAATCAATTTAATAGATAACTGATGATTTTTAAATTGATGATAATTGTAAGTATATATATTTTGCTTATTTGATGAGAATCAACAGTAGCAAATATTAAAATGATTGGAGTCAGTAAATTGAAAGATTATATATACAAAGCATGTATGTGCTCTCAATTGGCCTCCTTTGTGTAACATTTAGACGTTATTTACAAATCAAATCACGAAAACAGATGATGCACGTCTGACGTCTTTAATTTGATTATTGATACGACATGGGTCTGAAGACAGTGCCAAGGCAAAGATGTTCAAGAGGTCAGCATTCCACATTTTTCACATACGTATTAATAAAAACTAAACCTCCTAATACACAGATAATTATATTTACTCGCCGGCAGAGCGATCCAGTGCGTAAGAAAACACGAGCGATGGTCACGAATACCTCTTGGTCACGGCAATTTTTCAGCATTGGCACATACACTTTAAGTATTTATGCACTGATACAATGAGACTTTCATGCATTAGGCGTTTTATTGCAAAACGAACGGCGCATAGTTAAATCAAGCTGAATAAATAAAGTAAAAATTGCATTGACAGGACGTCAGAAACAAGTTCAAAATTTTATGTAAAGTATGAGTTTTATACCTTCGTTTTCTCATCATGGTTAGTAAATACTTTTAGATTATCTTGCAAACGTTATTTCTACCAGATGAGTATTGGAGTCTATAAATACTTACAAATAAAATCTGGAATCACACCATTGTTTTTTCATCTGCACAATTTTTTTTTTCTGCACAATCAGTAAATCGGGGTTGCTATTTTTTAAATTAAAAAGTACTTTGTTAAATGGAAAGTGGGTCATAGAAAACTGTTATTTATCAAAAATAAGATTATTTTTATTATTAGTTTCATGGGATTTTTATCCTTAGATGGAATTATTACAAACTAAGATTACATTACAAAGATTTATCAATATATGAAACTAGGAACCAGAGCCGAATATTTTGTGTAGGCATAATTTGTACTTCCAAAATTAAACACATAAAAATGATTTTCTATTCTTAGATTATCTTTTTACCCATAATACCCTGACATGATACAAATATAAAGGTTACTTGATAATTATTATCCACTATTATGGCAATTGAGTTAACTATTGCAACACAATAGCCTCATTTCAGTCTATTTTCCATTTCACGCATATGATTATATATAACTGATATAAAAATAAAAAAAATGTGAAAACCCCTTTAAAAAAAACTCAGTATATATCTGGATATCTCTTTATTTATCTTATTATACAAAACACGTTCATTTTATTCGTTTACTATTATAGAAAAGAGGTGTGTTCGTCACTGCAAAACGTCATTGACATTGACATTATATTTGAAAAACTATTGTCAATAGTCATTCGTCATATTGTGGTCGATTTAAAGAGAAATTGTGTTTTGTGTACATGGCATATTTTTAATTTGATAAAATTTAAAGAAAAACATGAAATAATTTGTGTGAAATTAGTAACATGGCATTCGTGAGTGCAGTTACCGGCGATGACTCCACGAGAAAATTTATGGACGTCTTGCAGAATGATTTCAAGACACTTAGCTTGGAAACCAAGAAAAAATATCCCCAGATAAGAGAGGATTATTTAATTTAATCTTATAATTTAAAGTACTTAATATAGTATATATCACCATAAAATGTATCCATATGTATTTCAGCAAAACTGTATTTACTACCGAAACTACCATAAATTATCCAATAAGAATGACAAATACAAGACCCAAAACAAATTTCTTCACAGACATTTTCTTATTTTCCTAAGAATTAAGAGACAAATATATTATTATAACACTGTAAGGTTCCGTTAGGTATTTCTAATTTTGAATAAAAATAACTAACAGTCTTGTCTTTTCTGTTAAGGCATGTGATGAAGCAATAGAAAAGCTATCCTTAGCTGCCAATAATCCGCAGGTTTCATTGTATGGAGTTGTCAATCAAATACTATACCCTCTTGTACAAGGTTGTGAGTCAAAAGATGTGAAAATCATAAAGGTAAGAAATAATGGTACAATTTAGTCAAAATTGAGAAATGAGTTTTGTTGCTAAAAATTCATGTAAAATACTTTAATTAATTGCATTGTGATTGCAACATCATAATTAAATCCTTTACAGTTCTGTCTGGGCACTATTCAACGGCTGATTGCTCAACAAGGCATTGATGCCAAAGGAGCCAGGCATATAGTTGACTGTTTGTTCAACTTGGGCCAGGCAAATACACTTGAGCTAAAGTTATTACAAACTGCTGCATTGCTTATGACTACCTCTGATCTAGTACATGGGGATACTTTAGCTAGGGTAAGCAGATTAATAATATTTTTTTAAGGTCACACAATTTTAGCAACTTTATCTTAAGGTATGTGATGTGATATAAAACTAAACATGTTCCTACCCATATAACACTTACCGCTGTACCTACCACAAATAGAATAAGTAACAAGAATTTTTATTTTGAAGGCATAGATTCTGAATTGCTTAATTATTATTTGCATTTTGCAATAAAATGTCTCATTGTATCAGTAGGAACAGTGGCAAAAGTTGTTTATAACTTCAATTTTACCAGGTACATAAACAATTGCAGCATAGAGGTTGTATTTTTGAATTACTCACTCTGTATTAATATCTATTAAATTTCCATAGACAATGGTGCTGTGTATGAAAATGGTGGCAGCCAGTGAGGGTCGAGATGTGAGCACAAGTCATGCTGCAGCGGCCACTGTGAGGCGACTTGTTGCTTTAGTCTTTGAGAGGGCTCTTGCTGAAGCAGATGGTGAAGTTTTCATATGATAATACTAGCTGATAGTGCTTTTCAGCAATTGTGATTAAAAATGTATATACACATATATACCAAAGACAATTTTAATTTATCTTGTTTTATAGGTACACTAAATGTGAATCCTGCTGATGTCAGAATACAAACAAATCAAAAAGCTCCAAAGGATCTTAAACCCTGAGCTGTTGATGCCTATCTTATTTTATAGGTAAATACTAAAAAAATATTGCTTCTATTTGTGTGGACAGAAATAAAAAAATTATGAAATACATTTAACATAATTATAGTAACTGCCTTTGTGTAAATTTATATTATTACATTTGTAACTGATTCTTTTCTTTTCTTCGTTACTTTACCGAGATGTATAAAACTTTATATCATATGTTTCAGGATATAATACAATTAATCAATGGTGACGCTGCAAACTGGCTTGTCGGGATATCTGATGTTCCAAAGACGTTTGGCTTGGAATTGCTTGATACTGTACTTACTGATTTTTCACCTGTGTTTTTTAAAGTAAGTTATATTAAATATTTGTAATATTACATATATCTGAAGATATTAAAGAATATTTACAAGGATTTGCATTTTTTTATGTTATCTATATAGTACTATATTTTTAATAGACAGTATAATTATAATTATTATTTAAACGAGATTTTTTAAAAGCTGGTTTTCATTACAGACAACAGAATTTAGATTTTTACTGAAGGAGCATGTATGTGCATTGATAATTAGGCTGTTTTCGCCAAATGTTAAATACAGGTTAGTTCCTTTGTATTTTATATTATATTGCATTGTTTACTCACATGGGATATAAGCAAAAGTCCTGGTTGGATTCCAGGTGTAATTAATTATGTCAGTATGTAAAATATATAATATAATAATACATGATTCATAATTCAAACTTATTAAGTTATTTTTATTAATTGTTGCGTCGCAGATTCTTTATAGAAATAGAAAAAAATGGATATTTATTATTTCTTATTTGATATTCCAGGGCAGCCTTTACCGACCCCCATATACCAGGTGGTGGAACGGGGGGATCCCCTCCCGCCCCAGATAGGCCCCACTTTCCTGTTACTATGAGATTGCTTCGCTTGGTTTCTATTATACTGCACAAGTATCACGATTTATTGGTGAGTATAAAGATATAAAAAGGATCAAAATTATCTAATCTTAGACTATACTAATATTATTATTGATAGATAAAATTTGTTCAGAAATTTTGGGCTTTTATAAATAAGATGTTAATAAAAATAAATAAAATGAGGCTTAATTGATATAGCAATTGGTTTATAAGGTACACGCACCTAGTTTCGATTCTGATCTATGAAAATATCGGTTTAGAATAACTGTATCTTTTGAACATGAAACTGATGTCTCGAATTCTTAAAAGAAACACCACATTGCTTGTCATTTACAAGAATGGTTTTTTGTTGAACAGCAAAATTGTCAATTTTTATATCTTTCTTTGAATTCACAGTTTGATATATTTTGTAGGTGACCGAGTGTGAGATATTTTTATCTCTAACAATAAAATTCTTGGACCCGGACAAACCGTTATGGCAAAGAGCGCTCGCTTTGGAAGTACTACATAAAATGACTATACAGCCTGGTGAGTTATAAAATTTCTGTTTTAGTTGTTCAAATCTTTTAAGACACTTAATATAGATTTGAAATAATACTATTTTGAATTTGAATAAACACCTCAGAAACGGCTTGACCGATTCTCATGAAATTTTGTTTGCATATTGGGTATGTCTGAGAATCGGACAACATCTATTTTTCATCCCCCTAAATGTTAAGTGTAGTCCACCCCAAAATTATTATTTATTAATTCTTTAATTTTTTTTTATAATAAAAAATAAATACATACAACCCCTAATTTTCACCCCTACGATCAACCCATATTTTATTAATTAAATAATATTTAGAAATAGTATACATGGGAAAACAACGTTTGCCGGGTCAGCTAATGTAACATAAATAAACTGTTAAGCTACCTAAAATTATACAAAACATACTAAAAAAAGCGTTTTTATTTATTAAAAGAGCAATATATAACTATTTATTGAAATCGTTTTAGATCTTCTCAAATCGTTCTGCGAGTGTTACGACATGCGTCCGCACGCAACGAACATCTTTCAAGATATCGTAAACGCGCTCGGCGCGTACGTTCAAAGTTTGTTCGTAGCTGCCAATGTTAATACTCAGCCCGGTAAGTAAAAATATAAATAGAATTATAATCACATTATTAAACTTTTCGCTAATAATCGTGTTGACAAAAATATTATATATAGTATATTGCTGCAAATGATTGAGATTCGCATTGGAAATAGGAGGCCTAATTCTTATGTAGTTGTTAACTATTTGAGACTGTCTTTCTTCTATACAAGTACAAACGAAACACAAAACACACGTTAACAATCAAGTAATAATTAATAATTCATTTATTCATTTAATTTTTATATTTTGACAAAGTTAACGAATGGCTGCAAAAATGGAAAATAAAAGCTAGTGTCGCGAAGTCAGTACACGTGACCTTCACCCTTAGAAGAGGAGACTGCCCACCTGTAAAGTTGGACCAATGTATTCTGCCCCACAGCGACCATGTAAGATATCTTGGCTTACACATTGATCGTGGATTAACGTGGAGGCACCACATCAAATGTAAAAAGCAGGAGCTACAGCTAAAGTACAACAGCCTTTACTGGATGCTAGGAAGAAACTCAAGACTTTCTCTAGATAACAAACTTCTTATATATAAAGTCATCCTAAAGCCCATTTGGACATGGGCAGCGCAAGTAACAACAAACATAAATATACTCCAGCGACAACAGAACAAGATCCTAAGAGCAGTTGCAAAAGTACCATGGTACATAACCAACAACGAAGTACACGAACACCTTAAAATTAGAACTATCAAAGAGGAAATCTGGAGACTGGCAGCTAAATACAAAGAGCGGTTAAGCTGTCACCCGAATGAACTTGCTCGCCAACTCACCATTAGACAGTATGTGAGTCGACTAAAACGTCACCATATCCTAGAGCTGGAAGACCGGCAGTAGCTCCAGACAGAAGATGAGTAGATGCTTCCAATGGGAAGTCACTCCACATGACAGCACCACAGAAAAAATTTGCTCATAGCCTTGGGGCTGATTGCAAATAAACGCAGATAAAAAAAAAAAAAAAATTGATTCATTTATACTTTATTACCTTATTCAAAAACATACACATAACAAAAATAAAAAAGCAGGTTACAAAAGTTATAATGCGACGGGTCGGCCTTATCGCTAACAAGGCATTTCTTCCAGGCAACCCTAATGTGGAACAATGAAAAAAACTTATATATAATACTTTTATTTTTCGAGGATAATATAATGTAAAACTGTCAGATATCGTGGTTATCCACGTTTCCAAATAATTCTATCTCCATATTTTCATGGATGCCATCGGATCCTGGTGTTTCAACTTCAAGAAAGTTTAACGATTCTATTGTGACTTCATCTTCATGATCGTGATTCTCTTCATTGTCGTCATGTAGAGATATTTCTGATATATCTTCTCCTCGCCTACTCGAGCTTTCTAAAAACAAAATTATCGAAGAACATTCAATTGATTATGTTTATAGTCTTTGGAGTGATTCTCTTTTTATTTTAAATATATTTCAGTCAAATAATACTATTGTTCGTAAAATACTTACATTTAGCATCTGATCTTAACATGCTTACATTATTGTTACCACTCGCCAGTATATGTGTATAAAGGTCTATCAGACCTTGGCAGTGTCTCATACACCGAGAATACGACAAAAACCGGTTTGCATCCTAGTCTTTCACTGAAATATGTTTTTTATATAGCATTATTTAAAATTGTGTACGAATTCAAACGCTTAAAAGTAAACGGTAAAAATAATTTGTGTGTTTTGCAAATTGATATAATTTCGTATGTAAATTTTCTTCACAATTGTATTATGGAATGGTTTTAATTTTGATATTTGTAGCTTGTTTTCGTGGATAATAATAAAAATGATCCTACGTGCAATTTTGAAGCGGGAATGCAAAAGTCCACACCGGTCTAATTGGTGTAGAGCACACACCAGGAGAAAAACGACGCGTGCACTGCGTGTACCGATGGTACACATCTCCCTGACTAAGATATTTAAATCCTGAACAATATAATAAATGTTTTTTTTATTATATTAGAGTATGAAATAGTGGGATGAAACATCGATTGATGTTTTATATTTAGTAGGATTTCAACGTAGGTGTAAATAGATAAGATAAACCCATACCATGCTTATCATTATCAGAGTAATTCACATCGGAAGCTGTGATACACACCAATACTCCTATGAGTAAAACTGTACTAACATTTTTGATATCTGACATTTCGTGGCTGCCTAGAAATTAAGCAATTAAATTGATGTGTTATATTGCATGTGTTTATAACATTATCGAAAAACCTTTTTATTGTAACTTGTTGTGATTTCCATTTTGTAATAAAATTAATTACTTACTTTTATGAATGCATACGGGAAATGTCTCACTTTTCACGTAACCTGGTGTCCAGCCCTTATTTATAAACCTCCATAGCTTTTAAATATTATCTTTGACTCTAACTTTGTTACTAAGTAAATTACCCTAGTAACAAATGCAACAAAACCTTAACGAATTGGCATAAAGTGATTTAGGAGAGATTCCTTTATAAATAATGGTCATGTCAATTTTTAAGGAATAGGATAATAATTTTTGTCTAGGATCAACCGGGGTTCCTCAACAAGCTGGTTTCTATTGGAAGGGTGTCTGGCTACCGCTTTGCGTCATCTTCGAGCCTGGTACTGCAAAGTCTATTTAGTAAGTAGTTTATTTTGTATATTAAATAAAAATAAATAAAAATGTGTAGGTGTACACACGTAAGAAGTGAAACTTATATAAAACCTTTGTTGTACGCAGAGCCATAATTGGTTTGTTTTAAGTTTAGAGGTCCGAAACTATTTCTTTAAACACAGTAAATTTTGATACACTGCCTAGCATACAATTTACAAATTAGTTGATGCAAATTGCGATTAACAAATTTCAAGTCGAAAATGTAATCCGTTGTCAAACTTCAAAGTCAAAAACATACTATATGTCATATTTTAACGCCGATAAAGAAGTTTGACTTCAAAAAGCAACATGGCGCGTAACGGAAAAATGTGACGCGTAACGCAAAAATGTTACACTAAATTTTTTTCCAACCCCGATAAAGAAGTTTCACTTCAATAATAAATGTGTGGCTCAACGGTGGTTAATGTTCAATTGATACTTTACAATTGAAACACAAAATTGTTTGAATATTTTTCAGCATAGAAATGCTCGATCGAACAGAAGCGCCCACAATCCAAGATGGCTACGGCATATCAGTTGCTTACGCATGTCTTCTAGAGATAATACGGTCCATCGCTATTAGTGTTGAAGGTGAAGAGTATTATAGGTAAGAATTTACCACATTTATTCCATTAACTTTTCCACATTTTTCTTGGTTTTCCAAAAAGTAAAAAAAAAACCCTATAGCGCCTTCAACCAACCCTTAGGTCTGGGCTTCAGATTTCTGAATCTGATTAGTGACATTGTTATAAATAAACAAGTCGTTGATCAACCTTCTATGACTGACACACGCCGTCGACCTTTTTGGGTCCGTACTAGCGTGGATACGATTTGCCAAAAAGCAAACTATACTTATATACTTATCAAATTTCATAGCGCATTGATGCAGACATTCACACATAACATAGAATGTTCTGTGTATACGGAATTATTTTTCAGGTTACAGGAACTGTATGATGACAATCAAAACGACAACGATGAGAAGGAAGTCAACACTAACACCAAAGCTATCAGTAATAAAGGTAGAACAACTTTTTTGAAGTTATACTTGTTTAGGCGCGTTATGAAAAATTTATGAGAGTGAAATTTTACGATGCGCGCGCACCGTGACACAAAATTCAGTTTGGGCGCCGAGCGTGCGCGAGCGAGATGGGAATCTACTTGTTGTACCTTTTACACAAATAAAGCAGTTTTAATTATTTTTTTAAAGAAATTTAGCAATGCTTTTTCACAAAGACCTATTTATACTTAGTTAAAAGGTTATGAAACATACCTAGTTATTAAATTGAATTAATAATATAATATAATAATAATTATTATTTATATTAATTAATAATTGAATAATATACTAAATATTAAATATTGTTAAATTATTAACGCCTAGTATTGATTATTTATTATTTAATATTTAAAAAAAAAAAATAAAGCCAAAGAAGTATAACTTCTTACGCGCGTACATAAGTACACGCACCATTTTTTTTTACATTTACTTACTTTAACACTGTTCCAACTTGATTATAGATTTTTATCAGGCTGATATATTTATTGACATAATTTCCATTCAATTTTAGGCCCGCGAGCGCCTAATACTTGAACCATTAGCAGAGTTATGTAATGTACGTCATTGCGACGTACGCGCTCGTCAGTTAGAATGTGCGGCGAGATTATTACACTCACGCGGGGAGCAGCTCGGTGCTGCTTGGCCCTTGATGATGGAGATCATTTCTGCTATATGTGACCAACACAGGTGGGATATAAGTCGTAGATTAAAATTACGTATGGTAAAGTATTTTATGATTTTTAAATAAAATTTGTGTAAACAGGTTTTGACTGTTTATACTATTGTATTCGCTATTAAATCTATTCGATTTGCTTATTATTTCTTGTCGTATTATATGAATGTAATAATGTAAATAAATAATAACATTTTTTGTACACAGCGAACAACTAGTACGGTCAGCATTCCAATGTGCGCAACTAGTAGCTGGAGACTTATTAGGATGTGCTGGACCCCGGTGTTTACGCCGTGTGCTAGCCGCTGCTGCGGCCTTTGCCAGGCAAACCAAGGAGCTTAATATTAGTCTTACCGCTATTGGTCTAATGGTAAGAGTAACACACATGTTTTCGGATGCATAAGTATAATCTTTCTAATATTACAAAGCCTAATATGGCTTATATCATGGAAGGTAATCATTAAAAAAATGTAAATATTATTGTTTCAGAATAAATAATTGGTAAACTTTGATAATATTAGTGTTTGATATAAATCATCTTGCGATAAACATGTTTTCATAAAATAATCAGGGTCATTAGACAAGAATGTATGACAATAACAATGTTGTATGACGTTAGAAGTAAATATTAAATTGTATGCTAATTATTACAGTGGAACATATCAGATTATTTATACCACAAGCGGGATAAATTGTCTGTGGCACTCGCGAACGAAGCGGCCGCTTGTCCTGAATACCCCGATTTACCACCTCTGGACAGACTTTGGATGTGCCTTTACGTACGGCTTAGTGAGTATAACATATTTAACGTAGAAAGATCGACGCATGTTACATATACCAAAAAAAAGTGTGTGTAGACGCGTTAGAAGTTATACTTTGGTGTAACAAGATAAAAATTTTTCCCAATATTTTATTCTACGTTTGCAGAAAAACGATACTAACAATAGAAAAAACTAAAATGTTGACTATAGCTAACTTCAGGGTTTCGGTTTTTTGTGACGGTATGCGCGCGCATTGTAAAACTTAACCTTCATCATTTTTCCCTAACGCGCCAAAAGAAGTATAACTTCAAAAATAATTAATTAATTTGAATAATATTTTTACATGCCATTAAAAACATTTAGAACATAAAGATATTTGAACACAATTTTTGTTGTAACCCTATTTTCTTACTTAATGTTGTATTCGTCTGTGAAAGGTGAGCTGTGTACGGAACCGCGAACTCCTGTGCGACGTGCAGCCAGTCAGACATTATTCAGCTGTATCGGAGCACACGGGACCCTGTTAAGCAAACCCGCGTGGAGAGCATTACTAAATATACTCTTCCCTATGTTGCAACAGGTACTTAGTAAATAAAAAATATTCCTGTCATAAAAAATCTGGAAGAGCTTAACAGGGATAAAGTTTTCTGCTGAATTACGTATTATAAATAGTTCCTTAATATATCCATATGTGGGTAATTAAGCCACTTTGACCTATTAAGAGTGGCATGAAGAAAGGTATTTGTATTATATAATGTATATAAGGTATTATACATTTCCATAATCTTATTCCATCTTCGTTTAGGTACAAAAACAGTCGAACATTGCGAGTTCGGAAAAAGTTGATACAGGAGAACATATCTTGATACATCACACCAGAAACACAGCGCAGAAGCAATGGGCCGAAACACAGGTATGTTTCAATAGGAGACTAACTGTAATTAGAAATAAGAATACATTTGTTATTTTCTATATATTTTATGGGATCATCTTTCTATCGCAGATTGACATGAAAGTAAAACCATAACTTAAGATTAATTTATCAACACTGATAATCTATCGTAAAAAAAAGAGTGTGTGTACTTATGTACACGCGTTAGAAGTTAAACTTCTTTGGCGTATGGAAAAAAAATAACTAAAATGCAGTAGTGATTAACGATAAATATGAAAATTAATCAATAAAATTATTATTAGTAAATACTATCACCGTCGTATATGAAATTGATTTAATAAAAACACCAAAATACTATTTATTTATTTACACTGTTTATTTGTACTGTTACATACAACTGAACGTTACGTACGTGTTACGTACAACTTGAACATAGTTATTATCGATTTTCACGCTACCTAGAACTAACTTCATTCTGTCAATTTTGTGTCACGGTGCGCGCGCATCGTAAAATTTCACTCTCATCAATTTTTCACAACGCGCCTAAAGAATTATAACTTCAAAAGAAATTTGTCACAAATTTTATCTGTAACTTGCTTTGAAAGAAGAAATCAAAACATTTCTTTAATAAAGCGTTCCGACTAGTAAATATTATAATATCTTTAATAAAGTGGAAATCTCGCCGAAGAATGTAAGAATTAAATAATATTTTCAGGTATCAGTAGCAGCATTAAAGTCATGTAATATATCATGCAAAAGAAAAACTATTTTGTGTATTAATTATATTTAAATTTCCTTTAGTTTTACCCCTAAAGACGTAGAGCAACTCGGCCAATGTCTATGCAAAGTGTGCAGTGTTGAACCGTCCGCATCCGCACTGGACGGCCTCGGTACGGGCACGCCCGCTAGTATGCACGCCCTGCATTGCCTCGACACTGTACATAAGGTATTACTTTATCCAATTAACAAAGGAAATTTATTATTGAAGTTATACTCCTTTAGGCGCGTTATGAAATATTGATGAGAGTGAAATTTTACGATGCGCGCGCACCGTGACACAAAATTAACAGAATGAAGTTGCCCACGAACACATTGCTACGGCATTGGACATAATTTAAAAACAACATTCGAATAATAATAGAATTTATGTTACACTTAACGTAAGAGAATAATAATAAATATTTATTTATTTAATTTTTCAAATGTAAACTGAACTTTATTGACTATAATGACTCCTTTTCCAGTCTTTGATTATTTAATTGTAATTAATTATTTGCATGCAATCAAAAACTATTTTTAATAATGCCAAAGAAGTATAACTTCTTACGCGCGTACATAAGTACACGCACCCTTTTTTATCATATGTAACAGTTTAATTTGTACGTTTACAAATATTGCAATCAACGATATGATTTACGTTTTACAAAAATAATTAAATTAAAATTAAATATTATTATTTTCATTTATAGGAAGCCCTAATCCGCCATGAGTTATTGCCAGCGATGTTCTCAGCACTAACCTCTCTAGCGGACGTAGTAAGCTCCCAACCGACAGCAAGTGCCCGTTGCCTCTCCGCTGCCGCAGCGCTGTATCGAGCTGCGCCTGCGCCGAGTAAACATATTTTGCCGCACTTGCTGCAGGTAACTTTGACCGTAAGACTTTTTTCTTGAAAACAGTTTAATTAAGATATATTTTATTTTATAGGCTGATGTTTTGGTTTGGATCTTTCTATGGTAATTCGTTTAGTGTGTTACCTCTACATATTTGGTCACCTTAGTACTGATCATTCGATGGAATAAAAATATTTTTCATTTGTAAATTTCTGTGATGTAATTTAGTCAGACTTTTTGTAGTAGTTAGTTTTACCTACTTCACTAAACAGTATTTTAGAGGAGAATCCACATTTAAATTAAAGGAAAATTATTTTTTGCAATAAACCTAAAATCGGTTTATTTATAGAAATTAATTCATGATGAGAATGAGATGAGTCAGTTTCGGTGATGCCCAAAACTGTCAATCTGGAAGAGGCCGATAAGGAAACCACAAATCTACTGGTTTTTCTACTGATGCAGTTTTTGTCACGGTAAGAATTGAATGTGTCAATTCAGTGACTCGAAATCACCTATGAAGGGGCCGTCCATTACTCACGTGATGATTTTTTAGCATTCAAATCCAATTGGCGATACATGGCGAGCTTACACCTAAAATCACATGTATTTTTAAGTACCAACCTACAAAGTATCTTGATTTTTTTACGATCAGCTGTGTACCAGTGACCGCGCCATCTATATATATATACTAGCAAACTCGGCGAACTCCGTTTCGCCACCAGATGGCTTCGTTTTATGTAACATTTCGTTTGGTGATCCCGCTTTTCTGTTGAAAATTTTCCTGAATTTTCTTAGCTATAAACCTCACGGAGCCCTTTCCAACGAATGCAAAACCGTGGAAATCGGTTCTGGAGTTATAGCGTCAGGAAGGAAAACCCGACTTATTTTTATATAGTAGATATATATAACTATTATATATATATATGCCTATCATGATAAAAATGTCTAGATAGAAGAATGGTTTCAGGTTATTTTTGTCTGGCATAAAAATAATATTAAAGGAATGGTCTAATCGTTTAAAACGTATATTTTCCTAGTGACATGAACATATTCAATGTACAATGTCATTGGACCACGGATTCCTAAAATTTTTTTCAATACTTACTACACCCCCTTGTTATTTCATGATTTTTTCCGGCATTTTAATGGACGGCCTCATCCAAAAAGATTCGACCACTTCTAATTTCATTGAAACTGGTTCATTAAAATTCACTACTCTCGTAGCTGGATGGAAAGATTTCTCTGGTCCGTGTCCGTTACAAATGTTAGGGTGCGTCCACATTTGTGCAGTACAGTAGGTGCACATTCGCGGCATAATCTCCAGATGTGAACGCACCCTAATATGTGCTCGTACAAGGTCCGAAAAAATTTAAATATGATTTTTGTTTAATTTGAAATATAATAAACTTGGTAAAAATCACGATATTTCATTTTTATGTATAAGAATCTAAGCCTTCTGAATGATAAACAACACCACTTCATATCATATACCATATCATATCAGATTTCCTTATATAATAACATGGCCTTTTGCCATTTGCCTTTTGGCTTCAATATAAGTTATATTAAAATATACAAGGAATAAAACAAGCTGTCGATTAAAACTTCTAGTTTAATCGTTTTTACACGTTATCACCGTTAATCATGTCAAAATAGTACGAAAGGTGTTTAGAATATAATTACCCACCTTCTGAAAACCTTGATTAAAAGCCTTAAACTAGTTTTCAACAGACTTGTACTCCGCCTTATTCTCATGTGTGACGGGCACACACTCTCTCCATTCTCCTTCAGTGGGTGTACTTGTACTTGATCAAACACTACTGTGTTTACGGCGAAACACAGACAGAATACCTAAAACGTATATTTATTATTACCAGCTCCAGCTTTATGAGAATGTTATATCCTGTTTATTTACTCAAAAAACGTAAGAGTGATACGGACTATTATTATTTTTGGATAATTTAGCTATCTAATTTAATTATCCAAAAATAATAATAGTAGTTTCAATGATACGTTTTGGGCCTTTTTTTTAAGATTTTTTAAATTCTATTGTTCTAATATTATTGAGATTTTTAGTTCCTTCCCCCACAACAATAATGGAGAACAATAGTTCAATAAATATATATCATATTCCTTAAACGATCTCTAAAATTGCATGTATAACAAAATATATGTACAAAGTGAGAAACGGTTTTTTAAAACGTCATTTTTAAAATTAAACATACCTCTTCAACGTCTTCGTCAGGATATTCAAGCAAATGTTTCAAACTGTTCGCCAGTGTTGGGTAGAGGTCAGATAAATCGTCCAATATCACAGATTCGTCTAACAATTTCTTGTATAGTACAAGTGGGAATGGCACGTAGATGATTATCGAGTTGTAAATCGCTAGTCCGTATATTGCACCTATAATGCAAAAAAAGGTCAAACTTTTCACCTACTACCAGTTCTCAAATGAAGGGCGTAGAGCGGGAAGAACTGGCAAGAAACACTTCGCTATTGTTTTCAAGCGCCAGGTTCCTCACACTTTAAAATCGATTTTAGTTTAGTTTTTGTAATTTTAATAGTTTAGTTTAGTATGTGTTTTGTTTATTATTTGTATGATCTCTTCGTGTATATCATGTTTGCCTATAAGTGCTTGTCACATTAGAAATTGTACCCATATTGTGGTTCTTTTACCAATCTATCAGTGTGATAGAAATCGTATCGATCACTTGAAACTGGCCGAACTGTGTGGTTAATATTTTATGTGGATTGGAAATGGGCTATGAAACATGAAAGCTACAAGATGATGTAAAAGATGATGTGTTTTGGAATAGCAATTGTTCAAAGTTGTGAACTGGGGATCAATGTTCTGATTGTGTTTGATATTTGATTTTTGTTTGTTAACATTTGTGTGTTGTGTTTGGTGTGTATGTTCAGATAGTATGGGCTACTGAAAATTAGTGTTGAGCCCATTTTTGAATAAAGTAATTGTGTTTGTATTTTAGTTCATACATTAAAAAATACCGCTATTAAATAAATTATTTTCTTCCTTCCTTTCATATAACCTAAATAGTTGTTCAAATTCATGCAAGTTTACGATGAATTTTTGAAATTAACGACTTTTTAAACTTAATATAAATAAATATGCTCAATCAATCTGTGAAAATCGATACATGTTGTGTCACTAGAAACCTTCACAATTGGACATCCAAAGTCTGGCTTGGTTGAGTGATTTTTTCCCTACATAATAATACACATAATATTTATTTCATTTCAATATTTTTTGATCTTTAATTATACCAAATTGAACCCTGTGCTTTGAAGTTAATCGCAATTAAATTACCTATTAAATAATACATGACATCATCTTCGAATGGGTTGTTAGAGAACCATATCATGTTTGTCTCCTCGGACTGCTTAAACATTCCATAGACAGGATCAAATATTTCCTTCAGCAATAATAGGAAGAACTCTTTTTTAACCCCTCCAGCGTCCTCCGCTTCCTCACCTACGAAATCTACCTGAAACATTGTACTGATTATATATAAATATAGCATATTAAGCGATAAAGCGCTTAATATTGAACATTTCTTTATTTCACACGAATATTGCTTACTTCACTTATAAGCGCGGCGATTTCATAAATCGGCGTAGCTAAGCCCAGGCGCAGGTACTCCCAGAGTATTTTATAAGCATTGCATTCTTTGTGGTACGTCAGTGATTAAAGTGAAAATATATCCTTTAATATTTAAAGCAACCCAAAAAACTAACAATCAATTTATTTAGAAAAATCTTATTTATCGTGTGCGATCATCAAATTTTTAGAAAATTTATTTGAATTAATTGACAACACACACCTAGACTCTTTGTCCATACTTGAACTAAGTTAAATTGTAAAACGAAAAGATTTTGCATTGCGTTTGATGGGCACATTGATGTAGACGAAATCTATTAAAATAATAGGTCTTAGCTTCAGATGCCGTGGTCTTTTGGGTATTAGAAATGCCCGGTACCTTCGCAATGAAGTCTTGGAATGTCGGCGGAGACAGCAAGATTTATTTATATTTTGCACGCTTTTCTCAATGGGCGGATATATAGCCCCTATTTGCTGTCGTTAATTTCTCTTAGAATCCCTCCACCGTATGCGATACACAATTGTTCCATGTGCTTCGTACGAACTCGAATTACCTGCATAATTCGCCAATGTTTCGGGTTTTATCTAACTATGACACTAATTATGAGGTAATTTATATTTTCCACCTCACCAAAGAGGATGTGAGGAAACATTTGAATAGGCTTTGATTTTGTTTAAGCAGTAACACTCTAATTTTTTCTTTAATCGTTTATCGTTATATTGTCTTTGATTGACATGACCTTATTCTATTTTAACAAATATTTAACATAATTTTAAATTTATAATAATACATAACTTTAATCCGTTAAAAACAGTTTTTTCGTTTATCGTTTCCTTAATGTTAAATTTCAGTTTTCTTTAATTTGTTTTTTTGAAGTTATACTTCTTTAGGCGCGTTATGAAAAAATGATGAGAGTGAAATTTTACGATGCGCGCGCACCGTGACACAAAATTAAAAGAATGAAGTTGCTACGGCATCTTCTTCTTAGGACATAATTTAAAAACAACATTCGAATAATAATAGAATTTATGTTACACTTAATGTAAGAGAATAATAATACATATTTATTTATTTCTTTATTGACTATAATGACTCTTTTTCCAGTCTTTGATTATTTAATTGTAATTAATTATTTGCATGCAATCAAAAACTATTCTTAGTAATGCCAAATAAGTATAACTTCTTACGCGCGTACATAAGTACACGCACCCTTTTTGTTTGTATATTGTACGTACTTACGCTTTCTGTTTCATATATACAGTCAATATTCTATTAATCTTCACGGAGGCAACACGACAGGCAACTAAAAAGTTCAAAAGAAACAGGAAAAAAATTAAAGTTACATCGTGATACCTCAGTGTAAGAGAGAAACTAACGTGATATTCTCAGTCTCGAAGTTAACAATAGTCGATATGAAGTTGTCCTTCATGACAGCTGATCGGATGCCTTTCCACGTGTCCCCTTTCTCCCCTAGCAGCACGCAGATCGACTCCAGTGCCATTTTTACGACAGATTGGCCATATTCCGTAGACCATAGACCGCACTTCGACCAACTGCTGCTTCTTGATCGATCTCACCGCTGTTTAGAATCGCCTTCGGTTATACTTAGTACTATGTTTTAAGCGATTAGTTTTATGTTACACACATTTCATAAGTCGAATTTTAAAGCTATGCAATACTAGTAAGATTACCACAAGGATCTAAAATGTGTTAATAGATCTTGGCTGCGAATTAACAACAATTATTAACTCAAAAAAAAAAAAACAATACATTTCGGCATTCCCATAATCAATAATTGGCTACAATAACCCAAACAATATTTTGCAGTAAAAAATCAATAAAAATATTTTACAAGTATCAACTTCCTTATCGGCTATGGTGTGTTGTGAGAAACTATTCTAAAATTAGTTATTTCTGTAATTAATCAGTTTCTAAAATTACTATTAAATATTAACCGTTTGATTGTCGAGGAGGGCAATCGCGCTCCTGCGCATATGTTGTAAAATTTATAAGAACGCAACAGCGCTCCCAATCAACAATTTTTCTTCGACATTTTTAGGCATATATCAGTAAAAAGCCATGGCACTCAAACGGTTAAAAAAAAAAATGGTGCTTGTACTTATGTACGCGCGTAAGAAGTTATACTTCTTTGGCTTTCTTTATTTTTTTTTGAAATATTAAATAACTAATAATAGATATTTAGCGTTAATAATTTAACAATATTTAATAATTAGTAAATTGTTCAATTATTAATTGATATTAATAACAATTATTATTTATTATTTTATTATATTATTAATTTAATATAATAACTATGTATGTTTCATAACCTTTTAACTAAGCAACAATAGGTCTTTATGAAAAAGCATTGCTAAATTTCTTTGAAAAAATAATAAAAACTGCTTTATTTCTTTAAAAGGTACTACAAATGTCATTATGGTCAAACGTCACGCATATTCTATTTCTTTTTTCGGCGCCCATACTGAATTTTGTGTCACGGTGCGCGCGCATCGTAAAATTTCACTCTCATAAATTTTTCATAACGCGCTAAAGAAGTATAACTTCAAAAAAAAAACATTGAATGGTGTTTATTCTGCATATTCTTGTACATATCTTTCACTATAATTGCTTTTCATACTAAAATATTGTACATTGTTACCCGGAGCATAATATCTACGCTCTTATAAAAACTTATTCTATTGAAGCGCAGAAATGCGTCGACCTCTGTCCAACGGTACCCTTTAACACTAAGTATGCGTATCAGTACGATAATAGATTCCATACTGACAGTTTACTAGACGAGCATTATTTTAATGTTCGTAAAATACACCCAAGTACTAAAATCAAAATAGCTTGTTCTATTCCATTATGTTACGCGGAATATATAGAAAATGAGAAATGCAAAATAAACTCTCAATGTCTTTTTTGGAAAAAAATTCTAAACGAAATAAGAAATGTATCAAACCATTTTGTGCTTCAATAACCGCCGATTCCACTTGAGCGAGATCCGCCATTACATTTTTACGTTTCTCTTCTATTTCCTTTGTTTGTTTTTCTAAAGCGACCTGTTTTCAAAAAAGTTGTACAAGTGTTAGTGTACGAATTTGTTTTAAATGTTGATTAATTGATAAATATGCTGTGTAAAGAACCTGAATTTCTTGACTTTCAACTTTTTTCTTTTCGGCTTCTTGTTGATCTTTGACCATCTGTTTGAGTTTAGCATTAGCGGCTTCGTTTTTAGCGTGGAGTTCCTGAAAATATATTTATTCATGTAAACTGCAATCTTTACTTTTATCTATCGATTCGAGAGTGAACCTAAATCTTACAATATCTTTATATAATGTAGTTTAAGTTAAATTTTTAGCAAAAAATGGAACCAAGTATCAAGCATATAATTATGTAAACCTAACTTGTTTAGCCAATAAATAATATGATTAAATTAAATTATTAATAACAATATTTTTAATCCCCTTAATTCTCCCAATATTTATTATAAATTAGCCTGTAATTCTACATAGGTAACAATGCTTAAAATCGTAATACGAAAACGGATTAAAATACTATTTTTTAATAAGGTTTTTTTACCTGTGACTTGACAGCAAGAATCTTCTGCATTTCTTCGACTTGTTCCACAGTTTCTGCAATCTTACCAAGACCTACGTTCAAATGCAACTGTTGTTCTTCGAGGTCAGCGCGCTTCTCAGAGTACAACTTCACCATTTGTTGGATAAAGTCCAAGTAGTGTCTATTTAAAAAAAAAGTTAATTTAAGGATTGTATACCATATATACATTAACAGAAGTAAAGGTATAGAATATTTAAATATATATTTATACATAATAAGTATCTATAAGTTGTTTTATATTGTTATACCTGGGAGTGATAGCCATAGTGCGGTTAGCACGCTTTGCAAGACGAGCATTCGCTCGATGCAATGTTTGGTGAACGTATACGCACGCATTGACGACCGCTTCTCTTTGAGACGGACGGGGGCTTACGACACTACACGCTGCTGGGAACAGCTCTGGCGGAATATAGTCTGATGAATCTAGGTCCATACGGGTCGTAAATTCTTTACCCACCTGAAATATTTTATAAGTAATTATACAATCCGACACGAAGAACCAAATTATTATAAACGAAGAAATAGTATGTTTAGTGCTTGAGAAGTATTTTAATATTACTAAATAATAACCGAAACATATGATATTATACCTGGAACAGAGCGGAATCACTCCAATCACCAAACCAGTTGAGAACACAACGATTGAAGAGCGCGGCACGGTCTTTAAGTATAATATTTAGTAGCAATATTTTATTTGTGATATGTATGTTATATCACTACAATAAACTATAACTCTGCAGGAGTTGAGTTTAAGGACCTTGATAATTTAATAATTTTCATGGTCTGAATTTTTAACAAGTTTGCACTCTAGACGAAATACAACTCCTGGCTTAGATGATTATCCTTACATTGTAATTAAAAACTTAGATGTTTCTGCCCAAAAGTTGTTTCTTAACATCTTCAATTTGCTTTGGAGTAATAAATCTATTCCACAGTCATGGAAAACACAATGTGTTGTCCCAATACTTAAGCCCGACAAATGTCCTGAGTTTGCTAGTTCTTATAGACCAATTTCCTTGTCATCCTGTCTTGGTAAAATATTCGAAAATATGGTGAAAGTCCATCTCGATTGGTATGTTGAATCTAAGTGTTTCATTCCACATATACAATATGGCTTCCGTAGAGGGCGTAGTAGTGCAGACAGTTTCACCTCTTTAATCTCTGACCTGAAAAATGCAAACCATAGAAAATTAAACACAGTTTGCGTATTCCTAGACGTTCAAAGTGCTTTTGACAGTGTTGATCCTGGTATACTAGTTCAAATCATGTCTAGGTTGGGTGTGCCCGGGCACTTTTGTAAGTGGATTTTTAATTTTTTGAACAACAGAACAATCTATGCTAGGCATAACAATATTCTATATGGACCCAAATGTGCCTCGAGAGGTACAATGCACACTATCTCCATTACTGTACAATATATACACAAGTGAAATTTGTAAATATGTAAATAATAGGAATGCAAATGTTTTACAATTTGCTGATGACATTGTATTATACAGTAGTAATTACAACTTAGAGATTGCAATAGACAACTATTACAATATTATAATTATCGTTTACATTTAAAAATTAACCCATCTAAAAGTAGTGTTATGTTTTTTGGCAATGAAGCCTCAAATTCAAATATTATTTACAATAATGAAATTATAATATATATAGAGTTTATAGGAATAATACTAGACCCAAAACTAAATTTTGAAGAACATATTAAACATATATCCAAAAATGCTCACAGAGGACTAAATGTAATCAGCCCTGCGATTCTGTAACTCACTTCACTCACCCTCAGCGCTGATTTTTGCTGTCAAATCGTTCGTTTCGGTGTCATGTTACAATTTGGTATTCTGATAAACAATAACCGCGACAAAAGCGCCGCTCAAGTGAGATTGTTCACATTTGGAACTAAAATTTGGCACTTACGCTCCAAAATTGTTGGTATTTGGTATTCTGATACATACCATTTGACATCTCATCTCACTTAAACGTTCATTTTGTACGTCAAATTAAAAGTTGCTCTTCCCTCGCTGAAATCGTCATTTACGAGTGAGTTAGCCATTTTTAGCGAAGTTAAAAGTTAAAACTTGTTTTATGTGAAAATATTCTTACATAGGACAATCTATATGTATCTTGGGGTAAGTTTATAAAATAATATTTATCAATACAGCATTATTTTACGAAAAAAATTATATATATAAACATTAAGCTTCGTGAAATTGAACTTTGTTATTGTTACAGAAGGCCTGTTTCCACTTTTAAAGTTTAAACCTCTATTTCAAGAAATAAATGATGTAAACCATTAAAAAATACTTAATATAATATCTATAAATGGCGAAGAAAATGTAGGCACGAAACGACCAATTGGTTTCTCGGCGTTGGTTACTATCGCTTTTTTCCAATACTCAAGAAATTATATGGTATTGACTAAACCTAGAACATATGCTGCTGAGATGAACGAAGAGTCTAGTAAATAGAAGATCTAAGGTAAACATTTTGATTATTTTAGCATTAAAAATATCATTTTGATCCTAGAACCAATTTTTCGATGCAGTCTTGATCATGTCTTGTCTCCAGCAGAGATAAGTCGAACAGAAAACGATAAATAAGTTAAGATAGGTAAATTTTGTTAAACCTATATTTGTATTTTTCTACTATACTAAAATTATAAATCTAATAATTTCAGAGATCACCAAATGTTCAAAATTTCTGATAGAAAAATACATTCTGCCTTTGAAGAAGAAGAATATTACATTTGTATCATACGACAAGGCCCCTGGATATAAAAAGACAATAGTGCAGACATTTTCAAATTATTGAATTTCTACTACTTATCCTTCAATTTATAATAAATGATAACACAGTACAATTTCAGTTCCTATATTTTTATAAAATATATTGATATAACATTAAGGTTTTGGATAAAAACATTATTCTGCTTTACACAAGTATGAAATACCATCATTACATACATGATGGTTTAAGTACTTATTAAGCTTTTTTAAATTTATCGTTCATAACTCATAACTATTACTTTTTACAAACTAATTAGAAAATATATTAAAATTAATATATTTGTCTACAAAATAAAGTAGATGTTATTGATTAGCTCTATGTGAGGCTGGGTTTTAATTAGTTTTTATTATACTTAAGTTTGTTTTACTGAAAGTTATTTTGTATTGTGTTAAAAGTTTACTATAATCATTAAATAAAATGTGTAAGTTATTTGTATATTGTTCTTTTATTCACCTATAAAGTAACATGGCTTATAAATTTTTTTTTTTTTTTTAGTTATGTATTTAACTCGGTTACTACGTTTTCTATAGGCAGTCATTAAATAAGTGGTAGATTTAATTAATCATTTTATTAATATAACAATATTATTAGATACAAAAAAAATATTATTATGAAGTACACAATTATCTTAAACACGGTAATACAATTTATTATATAAAAATCATAGTTGTCCAAAACTGCATTCAAAATAGATTTGTGGTCTCGGTTTAATATCTCTTCTTAACATTTCAATAATTGGTCATTTTCTTCCTCATTCTTGACAACTACCGCTGATGGCTGTAATACAATAGTTATGTGTTAAAATTGTAAATAGGGAGATGTGGTAGGTCACTGTACTGACACAATAATATTGCATAACAATTTAATTATTGTAAAGTAAGGAAAATAATAAAAAAACTTGCATAAAACACACAAAAACTTTATGGGATATCTTTGTATTTCTAAGTAAAGTATCTTAAAACATGTTTGATAATATTATAACTAAGCCAAATATTATTTAAAGTTTTATGGTAACAAAGCTTAGTAATTTCGTGCACAGTTAACGTTGATCACTTGAAATGGTATGAATTTGAGCAATTGAAAGCTTATATATTTGATGCAACATACCTAACATGATTATTTATACTTGTATTCTGAAATCTGAACAATTAAATTAAATTCAACTTGATCAGTTAAAATTAATACTTATTATATTTCATGAATGGAATTTGAAGTTAGGAAACCTAAAAATATTTTTTTATTTGACATTTTTAACCAACAATTTCATTATTCTTTACAATGTCGCTTCGATTTAACCTAATACATTTGACTTCAAATTTGCCATCAAACAAACAAACTTTGTTAACTGTTTTACTAGACACTACTTATTCCTATTTATTTACTATGATATTTCTAAAATAGTTTTAATAGAATTCAGTTTTTATGAGTGTTAGTAAAAACATAGGTAATATTGTTGTAGTGTGTTTGACCTCTGAATCACTTAAAAAGGTTGCAATAGTAGTTTCATGGCATCTAAAAAGTACCAACACTTGCACTTTTTATAATTACTCAACAAAATATTATATGAAAACATTGGTATTAACCTTGGTTACCTTTAGTAACATTTTGAAATTTTAAGATACCTATCCATCCTGTTTACTTTGAATCCGTAGCCCATTTGCTGAGAGAATCACTTTTAGCATGACATCATCTTTTATCTTTTTGTTAAGATAATATTCTTAAATTATTTACAATATATCCAGATGTTAGGTATCCCTTGTTTCGTGCTGAAACATAATTAATATTTTTAAGTTTTGTCGCTCATATACACCACGGCTGGTCAGTTGTCGGGTAAATACGAAACATAAACTCTTAATTATTATTGGAAGTTATAAACAAAATACGTAACTTACGATTGACTAATAAATAAACTCACTACTTACCTTTAAGCGGCCCCATTGCCAGATGGGTTTTAATAATTTTCCTCGCTATTCTATTATTTTCCATCAGATAAATCATTTTTGAGATATTTTCACAGTTTATCTTTTTTTTAATATTCTTCATTTTATTTAAAATGTCGACCATTTTGTTTTATTAAAAATATTTTGCTTATGTATGATGAAAATTTTGACAATTAACTCTTTTTATAAATAAAATGAGTCAATTGTTACGATATTAATAGACAACAACTCACTAGGTTCACTCCCTTCACTTATCAAGACGTAATGTAAAATTTCTTAACAGAATACCATGAGATTCCAAATATTACGTGAGTGACGAAGGGAGCGCTGTTAGTGCGTAGTGGACTCACGGAATAACAGTGAGTTACAGAATCGCAGGGCAGATCACTTTGTGGTGTAACATGGGGTGCAGACCCTAAAATATTGTCAATATTGTATAAAAGTATTGTTAGAAGTCACTTAGATTATAGCTCACTCGCTTATATGAATAGTTCTCATGTAAATAAATTGGACATATTGCAGAATAAGGCTTTAAGAATAATATCTGGTGCTATTTGCTCAACTCCCATAAGGGCCATGGAAGTTGAGACAAAAGTGATTCCTTTGATTTTGAGACGAATCTTACTTGCTGAAACTGTCTCAAATTAATAGCATCAAACAACACTCAAGTAATAAACAAAATTGTACCTTATATAGATAGATCCCCAAGAAGACCATTAACAACAGCACAAGGTCTAATATGTGGTAATTCTCCAACAATGTCCGATATATTTCTGGAAATAGACAATAATTTTTCTAAAGTTAGAAAACAGTGCCCATGGCCATGTTACTCTTTCTCTTATCAGTGTATTTCACATCCAATTAATGTAGTCCAACAGACAATAAACAATAATTCGGAAATGCTTCAATTTTTGGAGGAAAATACAATGTACTATGTTATCTACACTGATGGGAGCAAAGCAAGTGATTATGTACATGCTGCTCTATATGATCCACAAGCAAAATTTTCTTCAAGTTTTATTCTGCATGAACCCTGCTCTATATTTACGGCAGAGGCATATGCAGTGTATCAGGCATTAATGCGTATTCGCGAAATCAATAATATTAAATATTTTTTAATAATTTCTGACTCCTTGAGTTTGATAACAGCTTTAACTACCCTTACAGTTAAATTCAAGTCTAATTATATCCTTTACTTCATTAAACAAATAATTCAACAATATCACAATAACAATATTCAAATTTTCTTTCTATGGGTACCTTCCCACAAAGGTATCTCTGGCAATGAAATGGCTGATAAAACTGCTGACTGCATATGAAGGAGTTAATGCTGTTGACGTTAGAAATACAATGAATGTTCCTATGTCCGATTACTTGCAATGTATTGAGCAGAATATTCAAAATTTGTGGTTAGAAATGTGGAAGAAAGATCAAGATACGAAAGGAAAATGGTATGGAAGCATACAAGTAGACTTACCTGCAAGACCTTGGTATCATCGTATGCAAGATGCTCCTCGAGACTTTATTACTGTCATAAATAGACTGCGTTTTGGTCATAATACTGCACCGTCACACCTTGCTCGACTCGGCATTATTGCGAATAAAACATGTTCACATTGTAATTCAAGTGATGGAACTGTGGAACACATTATCTTCGATTGTCAAAACTTTAAAACAATTGTTACAAGACGAACTTACTTATAAGCACATCTACAATTACATAAAAAATACAATAAAAACAATTTGATGGAATATGCTCATAGGCGTAACATTACGTCTATGAAAATTAAGAGTTGACAATTGACATAAAGGTTGTAAATGCCAGGTCATAAAATCCCAAAAAAAAAAAAAAGATGTTGGACTTTGAAGTTTGACAGTAGTATAAATAAAATAGTACGCTGTTCTGTGCCACGGTCGATTGGGGCGATGAAAATAAAGGGTATGTTCGATATACACTGCGACCACTGTACAGAGTACCGTCAATTTAGTATACTGTGAAACCGTTTCTCTATAGCCAGCTATACTGGTTACAATTTAAAACGGAACGCAGTCCAGCCCTGCGATTCTGTAACTCACTGTTATTCCGTGAGTCCACTACGCACTAATAGCGCTCCCTTCGTCACTCACGTAATATTTGGAATCTCATGGTATTCTGTTAAGAAATTTTACATTACGTCTTGATAAGTGGAGGGAGTGAACCTAGTGAGTTGTTGTCTATTAATATCGTAACAATTGACTCATTTTATTTATAAAAAAGAGTTAATTGTCAAAATTTTCATCATACATAAGCAAAATATTTTTAATAAAACAAAATGGTCGACGTTTGAAATAAAATGAAGAATATTAAAAAAAAGATAAACTGTGAAAATATCTCAAAAATGATTTATCTGATGGAAAATAATAGAATAGCGAGGAAAATTATTAAAACCCATCTGGCAATGGGGCCGCTTAAAGGTAAGTAGTGAGTTTATTTATTAGTCAATCGTAAGTTACGTATTTTGTTTATAACTTCCAATAATAATTAAGAGTTTATATTTCGTATTTACCCGACAACTGACCAGCCGTGGTGTATATGAGCGACAGAAACTTAAAAATATTAATTATGTTTCAGCACGAAACAAGGGATACCTAACATCTGGATATATTGTAAAAAATTTAAGAATATTATCTTAACAAAAAGATAAAAGATGATGTCATGCTAAAAGTGATTCTCTCAGCAAATGGGCTACGGATTCAAAGTAAACAGGATGGATAGGTATCTTAAATTTTCAAAATGTTACTAAAGGTAACCAAGGTTAATACCAATGTTTTCATATAATATTTTGTTGAGTAATTATAAAAAGTGCAAGTGTTGGTACTTTTTAGATGCCATGAAACTATTATTGCAACCTTTTTAAGTGATTCAGAGGTCAAACACACTACAACAATATTACCTATGTTTTTACTAACACTCTTAAAAACTGAATTCTATTAAAACTATTTTAGAAATATAATAACTATCATAGTTAATAAATAGGAATAAGCAGTGTCTAGAAAAATAGTTAACAAAGTTTGTTTGTTTGATGGCAAATTTGAAGTCAAATGTAATAGGTTAAATCGAAGCGACATTGTAAAGAATAATTAAATTGTTGGTTAAAAATGTCAAATATAAAAAATATTTTTAGGTTTTCTAACTTCAAATTCCATACATGAAATATAAGAAGTATTAATTTTAATTGATCAAGTTGAATTTATTTTAATTGTTCAGATTTCAGAACACAAGTATAAATAATCATGTTAGGTAAGTATGTTGGATCAAATATATAAGCTTTCAATTGCTCAAATTCATACCATTTCAAGTGATCAACGTTAATTTTAAATGTTCGAAATGACATTGCCATAACTTATTTAATAAACATAGAAGCCATCAAAAGATAGTTAATCTATTTTAGTTGTTATTATATTGTAGTCAGCACTAAACTTTAGCACTAAACATACCCTTTATGGGTCTTGGATTTGTTTCATTAATAAATAATTGTTTTTAAAGTACATACTTAGATTTTAGATTTGCTCAAGATTTTTTTTTATTCATAGTACTGAATCAATAACTGTGTGCGAAATTACTAAGCTTTGTTATCATAAAACTTTAAATAATATTTGGCTAATATTATCAAACATGTTTTTAAGATACTTTACTTAGAAATACAAAGATATCCCATAAAGTTTTTGTGTGTTTTATGCAAGTTTTTTTATTATTTTCCTTAACTTTACAATAATTAAATTGTTACGCAATATTATTGTGTCAGTACAGTGACCTACCACATCTCCCTATTTACAATTTTAACAGATAACCATTGTATTACAGCCATCAGCGGTAGTTGTCAAGAATGAGGAAGAAAATGACCAATTATTGAAATGTTAAGAAGAGATATTAAACCGAGACCACTAATCTATTTTGAATGCAGTTTGGACAACTGATTTTTATATGAAAAATTGTATTACCCTGTTTAAGATAATTGTGTACTTCATAATAATTTTTTTTTTATTTTTATATGAAAAATTGTATTTTTTTGTATCTAATTAATTAGATACTATTATTAGATGATAATTTAATTATATTGTTATATTAATAAAATGATTAATTAAATCTACCACTTATTTAATGACTGCCTATAGAAAACGTAGTAACTGAGTTAAATACATAGCTAAACCAAAATGAAAAATATATAAGCCATGTAACTTTATAGGTGAATAAAAGAACAATATAATAACTTACACATTTAATTTAATGATTATAATAAACTTTTAACACACTACAAAATAACTTTCAGTAAAACAAACATAAGTATATTAAAACCCAGCCTCACATAGAGCTAATCAATAACATCTACTTTATTTTGTAGACAAATATATTTATTTTAATATATTTTCTAATTAGTTTGTAAAAAGTAATAGTTATGAACGATAAATTTAAAAAAGCTTAATAAGTACTTAAACCATCATGTATGTAATGATGGTATTTCATACTTGTGTAAAGCAGAATAATGTTTTTATCCAAAATCTTAATGTTATATCAATATATTTTATAAAAATATAGGAACCGAAATTGTACTGTGTTATCATTTATTATAAATTGAAGGATAAGTAGTCGAAATTCAATAATTTGAAAATGTCTGCACTATTGTGTCTTTTAATATCCAGGGGCCTTGACGTATGATACAAATGTAATATTCTTCTTCTTCAAAGGCAGAATGTATTTTTCTATCAGAAATTTTAAACATTTGGGGATCTCTGAAATTATTAGATTTATAATTTTAGTATAGTAGAAAAATACAAATATAGGTATAACAAAATTTACCTAACTTAACTTATTTATCGTTTTCTGTTTGACTTATCTCTGCTGGAGACAAGACATGATCAAGACTGCATCGAAAAATTGGTTCTAGGATCAAAATCATATTTTTAATGCTAAAATAATCAAAATGTTTACCTTAGATCATATATTTACTAGACTCTTCGTTCATCTCAGCAGCATATGTTCTAGGTTTCGTCAATACCATATAATTTCTTGAGTATTGGAAAAAAGCGATAGTAACCAACGCCGAGAAACCAATTGGTCGTTTCGTGCCTACATTTTCTTAGCCATCTATAGATATTATATTAAGTATTTTTTAATGGTTTGTGATGTACAGTAACAATTGTGTTCTATGGATGTATAACTGTCCATCACAAAAAGAAGATAAAATGTCAACATTGAATAAAGAAATTCAATAAGTCTGTCAGAAATTACATTTTTTTGTGTCAACAAAAGCAAAATAACACGAGCAATAATATGATTTAATTTCCATCGTAACATTTAATAGCATGGGTAAGTAATTGTACAGTTTAATGGTACAGCTTTGTACAAAAAGCTATGTAGGTAAGCCTCAACTTAATTTGCCACTGGAAACTTAATACAAAAGTTCAATTGAGAATTTGTTAAATTTAGCCAAGAGCGATGATATTTTATTATTATATTTTGTGACTCAATTTATTTATTTTCTTATCTAGACTAAAAATTGGTGCTAGTGATTCAGAAATCCTGAAATACCCCTACCATGAGGCATTACTGTAAGTAACTTTAATATTCTACATAGGTATATCATATATATAAGTAAATCTTTATTTTTGCGTGATTTTGGAAACTATTTTTTTTAACTGACGATTTCAACTGGAAATTTCATCGTAAAATGTAGGATATTAAAAGACAAAAAAGGACGTTAGCAACCCTTATAAATATTATGAAGGAATGAAGAGAGAAAGTAATTCCGTCTGATGTGCGTCAGCTGACACAATACACAGAAGTAAGAAGTTGTCATTCCACAAAATCAAACAGACTCTGGGGTAGTATAGCAAAATGTTCCAAGTTCGTATACCATACTAAAAAGGTAGGCTAAGTAAAATCACATTTAAAGGAGAAACGAAGTTCGTGGGGGCAGCTAGTAGGTATAATATTAGGTATAGCTTCGCCCAAATCTCACTGATTTTATCTAGACTATTATAGTGTCATTTGTTACAATATTGTGGTGTAGTTTACGCTTATTTGACATACTGCCAATGAGTCAATTGTCAAAAAAATCAAACCAGTTCAGTTCATATGTTGAAAAGAGCGTACCAATTCTTAAAGGGCCGGCAACGCACTCGCGAGCCCTCTGGCATTGAGAGTGTCCACGGGCGGCGTTATCACTTACCATCAGGTGAGACTTCTGCCCGTTTGCCCCCTGTTCTATAAAAAATAAAATGTCGTTTTGAAATTTTTGTATCGTTATTTTTAACTTGATACGTTTGTAAATAGCACCTTCAAATCTTAGTGTCAAATATCGTATTATGGATTTTATACAAAAAATTATTCTTAGAATAGAAATGTAAGAAAGGGTCTAAATTCAAACAATGAATCAAATGAAAAGGAAAATCCCTTTTCCCTTTATCTTAACAAAGTATAATTATGCAACGAATATGTTGTAGAATAATTGCAACCGGATTACTGCGATAAAAACTTAAACGTGCATAAAAATTGTATGAAACTAGTTTATATATTAAATTTCATTCTAAGTCTATTGATGGGCAAAGGAAACTTTAATTACTAGAGATCTCAAATGTAAGACTGTTTAGTAAGCCATTATTTTAAACGATTTATTATTATTATTTTATTTCTTTTGAAATACTTGACTTTGTTGTTAGAGACAACAACTCGCAATACGTACCTATAGTTTTTTTTTTCTTCTTTGAACCGTTTCAGATATATTGTGTCTGGCATGCTTATAAAAATATATAATGACAACGACAATGTTACGTGATTTCGTATTCTTATTTAATAATAATAATTTAATTAATAATAAACTTGACAATAAGCTTAAAGCTATGTACCTACGGTAATTTTCACGCATAATCAAAATTATTTAAATACAATAATTAACTATTTACCGGAAATCATTATTGGGACATAAATAATATTAAAAAGAAAAACGATTTCATTGTTTGTGTCAGTTTCGATGAACATGTGTGGAGTGATTGAATCTATCTCTTTCACACCAAGTTGATTTAGTCTAGTTATAGTTAATTACGCTTACAAGGAACTATACAATACCTTTGCCTAGTACTGTACGTAGATAATGTCCGGTTATAGGTATGACCCATGCAACGCATTTTCATATATTTGTTAGTTGCCTTCACTAACCTACTTTTAACACACGAGAATTCGACAGCGTGTTTGGACAAATCACGTTGCTTACGAACATCATATTTTTAAACTTTTTGTCTAGATACAACGCTTGTAGCTCTATATCAATATAATTATAATATAGTAATTTAATTTAAACAACATTTAAATTATTATTTTTTATTTTATGATTGGCAGTTTTACATAAGCACATTTTTCGTTATAGCTACAAATGGTAATGGCGAATCCTGTTAGTTATCTTAATTCTACGTTTTACAATAAAACAAAGGGTGAATGACCCCAAATTTGAGTATTGAAAAATTGATGCATTATCATGGTTTGTTTAAATATTAGAATTTTCATACAACATGGTTGTGTGTCTCACACGGCAGACTTAAAAAATCACAAAGATAGACATAAACAAATAATTAATGTTACTAAAACTATACATTGCAATAATAGCTTAATACTCATACCGTTATAAACCCTATTAGTACGAAATGACGTCACGCGACAGCCCTACGGCCCAGGGGTGATTTTATTACGAAATTTTGGGCGCTGCTTGTTTAATGCGAAGCCGTAGATACGTAATAACAGGTGAATGATAAGCTTATGTGCGAATAATAAACGCTCAATAAATAAATAAAAAACATCTTTAATACTCATTAATAAGACGATATTTAGATTCAAAATTTGCGGTAACACACTTTAGTCCAGTCAGTCAAGACAATTAATTCAATATAATTCCAAAAGTTTTCAAATTTTGATGTAAGGTCGGGAGTGGTATTAAAACAAACTATAAAATTTTGCAACCTGCTCTGCGGTTGTTCCGGACTGCGGACAAGGTTGCAAAATGAGATTTATTGTCGTCCCAATATACCATTCACTTGACCGAAGTTTGAAAACTTTTGGAATTATTATCAAATTTTCGATTTCGAATGTCTATTATGACTGGTCTACTTAGGAGTTGTTAAAAGTTAACTCTTTCAAAGGCATTTATCTAAGTTTTTAACAAGTTTAATAAAGATCCAGTTAAACGCTTCGAAGGTATATTCCTTTTATTATTGTATAGTTTCTTTAATTTCTCAAATCTCAACATTACATTGCTAAATTACACAGTTCTATAGATGTATAAATAAATAAAAAATAATCAGTGGCACCACAACCTTGTTAGGGTCTGCGCATCAGTTTTCTGATTCTATTCCATGAAAGTAAGTAGGTAAGCAGCTTCCTGTGTCAGACAAGCTGGTTTCCTTACAATGTTTTCCTTTGCCGTTCAAGCGAATGTTATATGCGCTCATAGATTTATATGATATATAAAGCCCATTGGTGCACCGCCCGGGGATCGAGCCTACGACCACAGGAATGAGAGTCACAGATTGAAGCCTCTAGGCCATCACTGCCCAATCTATAGATACCTATACAATGTCAGAAGAAGGCTGATTAGGCAATTAGTAACAATAAATACAAATCATAATATGTATTTAGAAGGTCTATCCATAATGTATTATTAAAAGACGTATTTATAATTATTAATGCGATTGTCTTTAATCTATAAAATATTTTTAGATGAAAGTGTCATGTGATAATAAGTAATGGACGATTGATAATATAATGAAGTTTCTAATCATTGACCGAAAATTTTCTCGCGTTAGGTTAATTTTCACGTGTAACAAGAGTTTTAGATTTGCCGCCAATTCACAAAAACAAATGACAAATGAATGCAATATACTACATTAGGTTAACAAAGAGTTCTAAAATTGAAATTCAGAAAAAGTTTTCATTAACTTTGAACTGCATTTGTGGTGTTGTAAGTTTAACAAAATGCTGAATCGATTAAATGTTTTGTCATGAGGAAGCGTCCCGTAGGTATATCTAATTACACAAAATATTAAAATACACCACATAAACGCATTCAGAGTAATTGGCACTGATTCAATGTAATCATTTGACACTATTCAATTTTAATCCATTTCACTAATGTCATAATAACAAAGATTAGGTACGCGCCACAAGGGATCAGTGTCAACGAAACACAACAAAACAAGTGTCAATAAAAATAAATTGCCAAATTGTAAACAAAGAAATATATTAAGCATACAAGGTTTTTATAACACATAAATTATAATATAATGTGTACTTAACCTTTTCTGTAGGTATATATTAAGGTTGTTGTTGTCAATCCCATTAAATAATTTACTACAATCGTTAAACGTCGTTAATAAGAACAGTATCCAAAAAGCATAATATGTGTTTAAAAACTTGACTTCATATTAATAGTTGATGTTTCTTCAATATAATTGGCATATCGTAAAATTTATAGGATATTTTTTTTTAATTTTAACATTATTTGGCAATAATGCTAAGGTAAGTCAAATATAGCTCAAGGCTAAGTTTCAATACGTATTTAGTTAAAATTATTATCGACTTACCAGACCATAACTACGGTGGGAACCATCGAAATAATAATAAAAGCGTAACACGAACATTTCTTTCTGGTTAACTTTTGATTTTGATTTTATCTCTGTCTATAAGATGGAGTTGAAGCTGTTCAAGCCCCGGCTGTGCACCAATGGACTTTCTGTCATTTAACATTCGCTCGAACGGTGAAGGAAACCGGCTTGCCTTAGACCGAAAAAGTCGACGGCAAGCACAGGCAATGATACAGAAATCTGAGGCCTAGACCTAAAAAGGTTGTAGCGCCACTGGTTTATAAGATGGAGTTTCCAAGATATATTTTAAATGCTTTAATTAAATAATATTATTTATTAATAATTAACTAATATTTCAGGTTCTTTGGGTAACACATGACGACAAGGACAATGGAAAGCGAACTACAAAATGAATCCCGATATTGTACCTTTACGGAGACATTCCAATTCAATTCCAGAAATGACAGAACAAAATATACAGATTACACAAAGCATGACGAAGGTTGTAAAGACAATAGTTTAAAAAAAAATGGATGATTTTAGAGAGAAAATGAATAACTTAAAATATAATAGAGATATAATTAATAATTAATTCATTAATTTTAATGAATTTAACGATCAAAATGATTATGAAAATAGAACTGATTTTAATGATATGATGATGATGAATAATGAAGATCGTAGCCAATTGAACGATGATTTAAAGAACATATTCAAAGATAACGTGGAGAATGTGAGCGAATTCTACGAAGACATGAAAAAAATACTTCCGAACGAAAATATGTTTATAACCGAGAAATTTTATAACAACACATTGCTGGATCAAGTTGAAATCGTTGGGAATTACGAAACTCAGGCGAATTTTGTGCGCGACCTATTCAAAAGCAGTTGCGAGAAGAAAAAAAAATAATTGTGCGTGTACTTATGTACGCGCGTAAGAAGTTATACTTCTTTGGCTTTCTTTATTTTTTTCGAAATATTAAATAACTAATAATAGATATTTAGCGTTAATAATTTAACAATATTTAATATTTAGTATATTGTTCAATTATTAATTAATATTAATAACAATTATTATTTATTATATTATTAATTTAATTTAATAACTAGGTATGTTTCATAACCTTTCAACTAAGTAACAATAGGTCTTTGTGAAAAAGCATTGCTAAATTTCTTTGAAATATAATTACAACTGCTTTATTTGTTTAAAAGGTACTACAAATGTCATTATGGTCATACGTCACGCATATTCTATTTCCTTTTTCGGCACCCATACTGAATTTTGTGTCACGGTGCGCGCGCATCCTAAAATTTCACTCTCATAAATTTTTCATAACGCGCCTAAAGAAGTATAACTTCAAAAATACATAGTATATACAACATATAAGTTATATTAATAGTATAATTAAATAAATCCTTAATATACATATATAAATAGAAACATATGACATCATAAAATCTCTGAAATGTTTCTATTTAAGATTTAAGAGGAGACTCATGCTGCCTACTTGGAAACTCAACCGTATGGGCAGATTTGGTAATTTTAGTTAATATAGACCGAATACCTGAAGCACTTGAGGTCCTGGAGCGAGACACTCTGTTTGAAGACCCTTCACCTAATCTTTGCCGCTTGAAGTCTAGGCCATCCGAGCCACGACACGGTTCTGAAAATAATAACTTCTGTGTTAATCTCAACGTTACATTTTATTGAATGAAGATTGTTTTAGTTAAATTTACTATGGTTAAGCTTACCTTGATCATTTAACACAAAACTTTTGTTTGATCCTTTCATACTAGATTTAATAACTTTGCCTTTTATTTGACTTGTTATCATCGGAGTATTGATGGGGCTACAGAACATAACTCTTGTGGCATATGGAAGCTCAGCAATAGATGACTTTCGAGTCTTTGTAACTGCGCTTTGATGAAGGGAATGGTGTCTGTCCCGGGGATGTACTCAACTCTTTTGGACATGTCAAACCTGTATGTGATTCCTTAGTAAAGGTCCCCTCGCGCTGCAGTGAAGTTGAAGGTGTTATCTGATCAGGTACACAGTCAGATGGTGGTGATTTTACTGTCTCCTTATTAGTGATATTTGGACTTATATAAGTAATTTTGGATTCATCCAGGCTACTCTCAACAATAACTGGAGTAATGTTATTAATGTTACCTCTTTCCGACTCATCACTTGTAAGACTGATGTGTGACATTTATTTGTCATTAGTTATTAATGAATCAGAAGTTATTATTGGTGATGCGACTTCTTCAGCTTTATCAAAAGTACTGTTCAAATTGGTATCTTCTTTAACAAAAGTACTGTTCAAATTGGTACCTTCTTTATCAAAAGTACTGTTCAAATTGGAACCTTCTTTATCAAAAGTACTGTTCAAAATGGTACCTTCTTTTTCAAAAGTTGTGTTTGATTTAATTTGAGTATCAATCTGTAGTAAATCTGCAGAATTAGATGTCCGAATGCTGTCTGATTCATGCAAATTAATATTAACAAATGTATAAGCTACCACATCCTTTTCAAATGTTACATTGTTTGTGCCATTTTGTACTGTATTTCAGTTTTCATTTGAATTTGATCTATTTCTTATTGGTGAATTAGGCGTATTGGAGGTTTTCTTTTTGGTAGGTTTATTAACAGTTGACTTAGAGACAGTAGAAATATTACTAGTATGTTTATCAAGAGTTGTTTGTTTTTCAACTGTAGAATCAACTGCTGGAGATTCATATTTTGAATTGCTTTTCTTCTGTAAGTCATTGTCATTTTGTTTCTTTTCCAGTTTATAGATCATTTCCAATAATGTATTATCATTTGAGTATCTGTTCCTTTGTAAACTGTTGTGTTTACAGCCTTTTGTTGAATTTTCAATGTTGTCATAATCTCTAAGGGATGAATTTTTCTTGTCTGCCTGGTCTTCCATTAAAGTTAATGGGTTTACGATATTATCTGTAGATAGGTCAGTAAATGTGGAATTTTTAAAACTTGATCTGCTTCACTTATTACTTTCAAATAATATGTTGAAGGCAGAGGCATTATGACTGTCCTCTTCTGTATTATAACAGTTTTCTTTTCCACAAATGTGTTCCACATTTACTTTGAATTAACTTTTTATCATCATCTTTGCATAGAGTACTTCTATCTTGTCGCTTACTTTTATTAATACCTTTCTGAACTTTTTCCTGCTGACAATCAGTAGAGAATTCCATATTCTCTTTAATGAGAAATATGCTTTCAATAGATGGTTTTAAATTACATATGTTTTTTAACACAAGCTCCTCAGGGCTACCAACATTGCTGGCAGCAGCACTGTGGAAAGAATCAACAGAAATGTTACTGTTGTTAACTAAATTATTATTTATGTTTTGATTATTTAAATCTTCTATGACAACCGAACCAGAGCTTGTTTTCTTTTTCATTACTTTAGCCTCAATTGCAGCCTTACTATCATTTTCTAGAGCAATACTTTTTACAATTTTCTTTTTCTTTGATTTCTTACTTGTTTTTTGTGATAAGTTATCATTTTCAACAGCTTTTTTCCGTCGGTTTATTTTGATAGGTTTCGCGATATCAACATCATTGACTGTTACTTCGCTTAGAGTATTTCTACGCGATTTACGGTTTCGGAGGGTCATTTGGCTGCTAGCATCATTGCTAATTTCTTCCTCAGACGGATATCGTAAAACATAATGTTTTTTCTTAGACACGGTTGCATCATTACAATTTTCTTTTTGTTTGTGCCTACGAGTTTTTCTTTCGATATTGACATCTTGATTTAATTCTGATCCGGGTGAGTTATGAAGACCTAGAAAAAACAGAAGTAATCATTTTTAAAATTAAAATGTAAATGTGTTTTAATGGGTGTGTAATGGGCTGTGTCATAAGAATAAAACTTACGCTTTCCAGACCGAGTGGACATTTTATGTTATTTTTACATGCACGATAATTTTATATAAGGACCAAATTAATGGTAATTGTTTATTTTAATTATGTTTAAAAACATATCAAGTAGATGTAAATATAAAACACCGTAATAATTGTAATCCGTTGGCCATTACGTTATTTGTTCAAAGTTTTTTTTTTTTTTTTAATGGCTCTCCGCTCTGACACGAGATGTGATCACCGAGACCGCACCGCCACAGTTCACATCCAATAGAAATCCAAAACGAATCATTGAAGGTTTTTCATAATTTCTCCAGTAAAAGAAACTTGACAGTGTAGGTATAGTGCGTTTTCCAATTACAGCTCTAGAGCGCATTTTGCGGCATAATGCTCAACGTCGAGTGTTCCAACTACAGCAACGCTTCGCACAATTGAGAATAAAATAAAAAAAATATTACTCAAATGTAAATGATGTAAACTTCTTACATGAAACTAAATATTTTACTGTTAATTTAGCTTGTTAAAACCTTATATTCTTTAAAGGTTTTCTATTATTTCAATAAATGATTAAAATAACCGTAAAAAGTTTTCAACCAATTATTATTGTTTACCACATTATTTATACATTAATGAGGTTGCTAACTCAATTCATAACATTTTTTTTACAACACTGACTTAGCGCACTCTGCTGGTGCATTTGAAAACTAATTCACGTTCCAATTAAGCTTTAGAATTATGCGGCATTGTGCGGCACTGAGTCGCAAAATGCTCTGTAATTGGAAAACGCACAGTGTAGGTATAGTGCGTTTTCCAATTACAGCACTAGAGCGCATTTTGCGGCATAATGCTCAACGTCGAGTGTTCCAACTACAGCAACGCTTCGCACAATTGAGCACTCTCAAAACGAATGCTCTCGCGAGCTTCTCGCAAACAATACCAACACAGTGACAGAAAATTGACCAGTATTTTTCTTTAAGTTGACATTTATCGAAATTTTCGTTAGTAAATATTATTTATTGTTGAAAAATTTGTAATGCTTTCGTTTCGTCGTAGATTTTGAAAATAATTAAAGTTATTTCAAAGTGCTAAAAAAAAAATATTAGTATGGATGAAGGTATAAATAGTTACTTTTTTTATATTCCACATTTAAAATATGAATACAATTTTATTTTAAAATTCGGATCTGTAAACAAATTTACTTTACAGGATTATACTTTAGAAAAAATTGCAATGGTTTTGAAAAAGTATATAAAGTATAGTTAAAAATCATTAAAAAATATTACTCAAAATGTAAATGATGTAAACTTCTTACATGAAACTAAATATTTTACTGTTAATTTAGCTTGTTAAAACCTTATATTCTTTAAAGGTTTTCTCTTAGTTCAGTAAAAAAATTTTAATGAAATAATTTGATTATTAAATTAAGCGTAAAAAGTTTTCAACCAATTATTATTGTTTTCCACATTATTTATACATTAATGAGGTTGCTAACTCTATTCAGACCATTTTTTTGTCAACACTGACTTAGCGCACTCTGCTGATGCATTTGAAAACTAATTCACGTTCCAATTAAGCCTCAGCATTATGCGGCATTGTGCGGCACTGAGTCGCAAAATGCTCTGTAATTGGAAAACGCACATAAAGATCCGCCATGGATGGATAGCATAGACTATAGATTGATTTTTTTAGCATCTAAGATTATATAAATTCACAACAGATTAAAAAGTTGCTAACGGTCTTGTAATCCCATCGTTTTTGACATGCTGTCCTGCGATTCTGTATTTTTGACAGGTGCGCAATGTTTGAATTAAATCTGTCCGATACAAGTGGGTCAAAATCGAGTCTGATGGAGTCGGTTACATACATACATACATCAATACATACATACATACATACATACATATATACATGCATAGCATACAAGCGTGGGGTGCATGGTGTCAATAGTTATAAATATTTGATTGACAGATATGAGAAGGATTATCATTTCGTTAATATCTTGAAAAGCAACCCCGCTTTTTTTACAATAAAACATGTATTTTCTTATTCAAACTATTAATAACTTAGATTTATCAATTTATTTTTACATAATTCTTAATTAATATTTATTAAAATTTATTTTCTGTTTTTTAGTTTATTTTTCTATATAAAGCGTGTGTTCTAGTTTTTTTTAACCTATTTTTTTTTATATTATAGCACTAATTTTAACTTTATGCCAAATTCAAGTGAAAGGTTGAATGAAACTACACGCGAGAAAACAAAAACAAGGACATCAGAAGGAAATAAAGGGATAAGGTGGTTAAAAACAAAATATATTATACAAAAACATATCCATCCTAATGTAGTCACACTTAGCTGTAAGTTTCGTTTCTGGATATCACGTTAGTATAATTAGTATTGCGTCTGTGAGAAATACGCATTGTAGTCTGTTGAGAACATCAACTTATACTCTGTGGTTAAAAATGCATTGACGTTGTACGTCTATAGCAAATGTCACTACGAAAAAATAAAAGTTTTTTTGGGCGGGAACTCCAAACAGAGCACGCGTATATTTTAAGTTTTTATTAATTTTATTTTAAATTTTAGTGAAAATATCAGAATGAGGTGGTGTCTGTTAGAAATGGAGGGAAACGAGGGGGGCGGGAATAACACGGCCACCTCAAGGCTGATTTACACGTATTAAGTTGCCAAGTCTTAACTAAATTTTAACTAAATTTCAAGTGACTTAATTTTAAGTAACCGTTTACACGTAAAAATACTAAATAATTAGTTAAACACATTTATTCGCTCAAGATGGACGACCACAGAACAAAATATTATAGGATTTTCTCTTCCTGATTGGGGATTTACTGTATTGTATGCTCCAATACATGATTGTGAAGGTTCTGGGGACTCAACGTAATACGTATTTGAAGAAGGCGAAGGAGTAAAACGGCTACTATTATTCATTGGGGAAGGGGTTCTACTACTGTTCATTAATTGTTGTATACGCATATCGGACAAATAGTTTTGGATATGTTTTTGAGCTTCCAGCGCCGAAAGCAAAAGCATAGCTTTGCAATGACTCCGCCAGCTTATGCTTTTTACTTAAATTTAACTAAATTTTGCCTGTCCAAACGTGTCAAGTGATTAGCCACGCCCACCAACTTAACCGAAAAATAGACAAAATTCTATTCTACCTTGTTTAGTTGCAACTAAATTTTAACTTGCAACTTCTTACTAAATTAACTGTTTACACGGGTTAAGTTACTTAAAATTAAGTTAATATTTAGTAAACTTAATACGTGTAAATCGGCCATCAAATAAACGTCCTCGCGTGGAGGATCGTGGTGGATCGTGGTGGTGACTCCAAGGAGGACTCTGGCGTTGGCGGTGGCGGTGAGTGAAAAGACTCCTATATACCGTTTTTCAAACCTAACTATAAAAGACTTTATCCCGAAAACTCAGTAAATACTGACTTTAAAGTATTTGTTGATCTACCAATAAGGATAGACTGGGCAACAAGAGCCCCATATACTTAAATCACATTTTTTCAACTGAAATTAAAGGTGTGACGGCAATTCAAAGAGTGAATGCCAATAAAATTGCAGTTATATTTAAACAATATAATACGGCAAATAACTTTATCAACAATGCATCATTCTTAAAAAATTTATAAAATTATTGCAATCAGAAGATTTGCAAAAAAAGTAGGTCATGAATATGTTCCTTTACAAACAGTTAGCATCACATTTCTATCCAATATTCTACCAGACAATATTCAATATGATTTATTCTCTTATACAGTTTTTGATTATATACCTCCATTACAGCAATGTTTCAAATGTTTCAAGTTTAACCATTCAGCAAAAATATGTAACGGTAAACAAAAATGTTCAATTTGTGGAGGTGAGCACTTATATAAGGAAAGCGACAAGCCAACTGAAATCTGTTGTGTTAATTGCAATGGACCTCATCTAGCTATTTCAAAAGTGTGTCTAATTAAAATGAAGAAAATTATGGAAAAAAAGACTAAAATTACTTATGCAAGTGCTACCTTAACTAAACAAATAAATGACAATGACTTTCCACCACTACCAACATCGAAAACACCTGTATATAATATTGTAAATAAATCTGTAAATAATACTACAATGAAATCAATTAAGGATATCTTAATTAAAAATCTAAAATAATGGATCTAGGTCCTACACAGTCTAAGCTACGTATTGCTCAATACAACATTCAAAGTGCCAATAGTAAAAGACCCCTGCTCATTCAATTCTTGAAACAACAAAACATTGATATATGCCTACTTAACGAAACATGGTTCAAAGATAACACATTTAAAATACCAGGTTACAATATCTATAATAAAAATTCCAAGAATAGTCATAATGGTGAGGCAATATTAATTAAACCATACCTCAAGTACAATTTTATTAACACTAGATTCTATGAGGACATTCAAACTGCTGCTCTGAATCTATCAACAGTGTAAGCGGTAATTTGACTGTTCTTTGTGTTTACTGTCCACCGACTAGTCGTCATATCAGATTAAATAGATTACATAGTATAATTAATAATCTTCCAAAACCAATATTTGTAAGTGGTGACTTTAATGCTCACCATATAGCATTTGGTTGTTTATCTAGTAAGAGTCGAGGCCACAGCTTATTTAATATTATTGATGACTTAAATTTATGCATTTTGAATGATGGTAGTTTTACAACTGTCAACCAACCCAGACGAAATCCTTCTGCTATTGATGTTAGCTTCATCAGTGCTAGTCTTGCATCTATGTTTGAATGGTCTGTACATGACAATGCCATGGGTAGTTATCATTACCCTACAATAACAGAAATATCCTTAACTATTGATAAATATCACATTGGTTCACCAGTAGACAGATTTTTATATAAAAAGAACAGTTTTCAATAATTTTATCATAAATTTTGATGACCCAATATTAACTTATTGTGCTTTCTGCTCTTGTTTGGATACATTAAAAACTATGACATACCTAAACTTTCAAAATCAAACAGTTTCAAAAGTAGATTGCCCACACCCTGGTGGAATGATATTTGTGAACAAAGTGTCATTGCATCTTATAATGCTTTAAAATTATATAGAAGTGTACCATCCATAGAGAATTATATTAACTATAAAAGAAAGGATGCACAGAAAAAAAAAAACAATAGCAGAGCAGAAAAAAATTGGTTAGAATAATCTAACTAATACTTTCAGTAGAACAACACCCATTAGTAAGATTTGGAATTTACTTAAAATGTTTAAACGTATTAAAACTGGCAATAGGTCATGTAGAGATGAATTCATACCAACCTTTTTAGATAACATAACAGATAATAGTAATTTAAGTGAGACTAGTAACCTGAATATTTATTTTAACTTAAACAATACACGATCTGGTGTCGCTGATCAATTTTGCGAACCCCACTAAGTTTGATAAAGAATTTTATAATTCTGTTTATATTTCCTTGAGAAAAAGTTTGATTGTCATCAAAGTAAAAGTTAATTATCAGATATCTTTTGTTTACCTACTTTAAAACCAACAACCTTGCTATGAATTTTTTGCTCCTTATAAATTTTTTTTTTACATCATAAGATTAAAAATCAAATGCTAGTTTTATTAATGGATGCTGTTTAGTTAAGCAAGACATATTTTATTTAAATATCCTAAATTTCAAATTCAACACACATTCTTTTAAGCTTTCGGTGCTAACTATTCAATCATGCTTACTATTTTCTAATGATGCCCGTTAGTCATAACAAACTTATATTTAAAAGCATTGGGCAAAATATAAGTGCTTGAAGCTAAGATTTTGAATCAAGTTTTAGTGCCGAATATGATCCCCTACTCGGTTCTAAAACTTGCTAAATAAAATATGTTTTTGACATACATTGATCTCACACTATGAGATCTCTTGCAGCCTCTTTTTGTATCTATGATGAACACATTAACAATTGTATCTATGATAACACTAGTAAATTATTTTACTGTTAATTCTTAAAAAATAATAAATTCACATTATATTAGCCCTGAACTCAAAAGAATTTTAGTTAAAGGTAGATCTTTGTAAATTAAAACAGACATGCATTAACTTCTTTTTCTGTGGTTATTTGCAATCAGCCCCAAGGCTATGAGCGAATTTTTTCTGTGGTGCTGTCATGTGGAGTGACTCCCCATTGGAAGCATCTACTCATCTTCTGTCTAGACCTACTGCCGGTCTTCCAGCTCTAGGATATGGTGACGTTTAAGTCGACTCACATACTGTCTAATGGTGAGTTGGCGAGCAAGTTCATTCGGGTGACAGCTTAACCGCTCTTTGTATTTAGCTGCCAGTCTCCAGATTTCCTCTTTGATAGTTCTAATTTTAAGGTGTTTGTGAACTTCGTTGTTGGTTATGTACCATGGTACTTTTGCAACTGCTCTTAGGATCTTGTTCTGTTGTGGCTGGAGTATATTTATGTTGGTATCACTTGCGCTGCCTCACAGTTGGAGGCCATATGTCCAAATGGGTTTAAGGATGACTTTATATATAAGAAGTTTGTTATCTAGAGAAAGTCTTGAGTTTCTTCCTAGCATCCAGTAAAGGCTGTTGTACTTTAGCTGTAGCTCCTGCTTTTTACATTTGATGTGGTGCCTCCACGTTAATCCACGATCAATGTGTAAGCCAAGATATCTTACATGGTCGCTGTGGGGCAGAAAAGCGATCAAAATTCCAAAATATTCGAAGAATGCAATTTTGGCTTAAATGAAGATTTTTAAGTCCGGTTTTCAGCAGTATTCATAGGAAACAAAGTCAGTTTTAAGATCGGCATACTAATTTGATTTCAACCCCTTTAGAACACGGTATTTTTTGAAAATTTCGTTTAGTGTCACTATCATTCGTATTTTATTTATTTTGTTGATATGGCTCCAAATTAGGAATAACGTCACTAAACCTTCAGATTATGAAATAACGTCACTAAAATTAGATAGTAGGTAAAATTAGAAATGGTTTTAAATAAAAGAATAATTTATGTATTACAAAACTCTTTATTCTTTAATAAAAAATAGGAACATTGGCACTTTTATTAAGTTCTTTAAGACACTTCTCTCATTGTTTATAAAGATAGGTTAACTTGAATTCAAAAATCAAAACAGGTAACAAGGCTAATGCCGTTTAAATCTACATAAGTAGGTAACTTAACGTTTCACGTCTAGTATAATAATTATACTTAAATCTATACGTTTAATCACAGAAAAATGTCACATACATAAACCTTCTTAATTTTAACATCAAACTAAAAAAAAGTAATAAAAAAATCGGCAATTCATGCCAGTAAAACTTCTACAAAACTTGTTTGGTAACGTAAAACGTAAACAGTATAAAAAAATATATTAAAAAGGGATCAAAATTAACATTATTTATTATAATTCTCAAAATATATCAGATATGGCGAGGACTTACATAAGTTACATAATAATACTATTATAAAAAGAAGAAGCATAGTAAGGTGGTATAGCACGTTGTCCAATAAGAGATTTCAAGTCTTCTTTCTTTCTTTCTGCTAAAGGTATTCTTGCGGTATACAATCGTTTTAATGTTGGTCTGGCTCGTCTTTGGCTTTGTAATTTGAATTGTTTAAATTCTTCTTGTACGTATGATGTCTTATAGCTAACTTTCGTACCTGTAGATTCTTTAGTCTTTTCTATTTTTATAATTTTTATATCATTTGTTTTGATCGTTTCACCTTCCGTGTTTTTAAATATCTTATATTAATGTCGTAAAATTCAGTGTGGCTCATTTCCTTCACTACGTATTTCTTTCCTTTTTTTTTTGCTTCTCTAATGGCGGTTATATATTGGTCAGGAACGTAAATTGGCCCAGATTTGAGAGTCTTTTTAATCTGTTTCTCTATGGTCGAATGAACGGAGTCACCTTCATTCTGAGTATGACCTTTTATCAAAAACTTATGAGTTATTGACTGTATATTAGGTAGATTCTTCACAGCATAGATATACATAGAAAATATGTATTTTTCTGCTGGCCGCAGCAATTGTCACTGTAGAAAATTATATGTAACTTCTCAGATGACGAAACTGACTTTTCACGAAGATATCTAAAAACACAAGAACCTATCTCATTGGCTCCTTTCTGGCCCTCAACTTCATTCCAAAAATAACATTCTGTCAAATCGGTCTTTAATTCACTTATAGTAAAATTTAAACAGTTCAGTCTGGATTTATAATAAAATCCGGAAACGTCACCTTTAGGTACTTGTAACATTGCTTGAAGATCGTAACATGCTCCTATATGATTCTCGTCTACTGCTTTTTTATCGTTAGTTTTTTCTTCCCTACTCTTTTCTTTTTCTATCAAATGTTTATTGTAATTCTCTTGAAGCTTTTCTTTTTCAACTGGTTCTGCATTTTTATACGCAACACAATCGCCACACTGATCTTTTTTAGGAATAAAAAAACTTATGTTAAAATCTTGATTAAACACCTTCCGATATATATGTATTTTAACGAAATCTTCACCCTTGTGTTTACAATCTTTCTTGTAGTCATTGTACAAATCTGTAATATTTTTACCACCATCAATGTATTCTCGTGTGGTTTGTTTCCACAAATAATGGCTCTCAATTCTAGGAATACTATCGATGTGTCGTCGGACGCCAGACAGAAGATCCTCTCTAACTTGATTATGTTTTTCATGTTTACCACGCAGATCCGGTTCAATTATCCCAGAAGAATTCAGTTTTTCGATTACAGTACTTATCGGTCTGTCATTGATCCCCAAAGTCCTTTTAAAGTAAATCTTGCAAACTTTTTGTTTTATGTTGTCAATAGTTAGATAAAATGCATGTTTCGGTTGCTGTCTATTTTTTTTATATTGATATTTGGGTTTTACTTCAGTCATGTGTTTGGCAATAAATTCTCTCTGTAGAGACACAGATCCTAAATTCCAATACCTGTCAAAAACAACTTTTCGCTGATGCTCTGTTAATTTCTCTGAACATTTTAATCGACAACGATCATTGCACGTAGGTCCCATTTCCCTCGCAGGTTTCAAGGTATTTGATCTTAAACATTTGTACTCTACACCCCTATTGCGTAGTTTCTTAGCTAAAGCTGCTTTGTTTACACCTGTCTTTCGTTTACGCGACTTTTTTGACGGTGAAGAAGTACTTGGACATTCAGTTGGAAGCTCACAAGGCATGCCAACGTCTCTTGACGAGTCTACGCCATTATTTATTATTCTCATCGCAAGTGTTTTCAGTGGCAATGGATTATTTATGTTATTGACCACTTGTGATTCTACTACCAACGATTCGTCTTGGTTTTCAGTGGTTTTGTCGTATGGTGGCAACGATAATCCAAACCTGTGAATAACTTGAGTGGCTATAGTTTTTAAAGAGAGTGGGGTTTTTCCGTTATGATTGTGTGTTGAGTTGGAGTTAATAGGAGGGTTGTAATTTTTAACATTGTCTACAGTGAATTGATTATCTGAGTTATTGCTGAGGAGCTCATTAGTGATGTCTGTATAATCGCGTTCTGATTCAGGTATACTGCAATCTTGGTCATCTGACGAAGACATGTAAACGTCTTTCAGTAGCTGTAAAGTAGATAATGATTGTATTTCAGGTAATGTAATTGTAGGTTCTTGCTTTTTTTCAGGTGTAACTATTTGTTTTTGTTTTTTTGGTGGAGGACCACCCTCTGTTTTTTCACGTGAGATGGATTCTGTGTCAGAAGAAGAACTACTGGAATCAGAAGTAGAGGTACTAGAACTCGATCCAGAAGACGAACGTGAAGATTTTTTTTTTAGCGTAGTTTTGTATTGAGCTTTGCAACTTTGCTTAACGGGTTTCTTTGTAGTACTTTGCAGTGAATCATGTGACGATGAACTATCGGCGGCAGAAGGTTTGTATTCTTTATCGTCATCAGAAGCAGGAGAAAAATCTTCGCCAGAACAAGAGGAACACGATGATTTTCTGTTTCGAAAACTCTGCGTTTGCTGCACATTTTTAGGTCTCTCAGTTAAATGTGACTGATTTTTTTTTGTCTCAGACGCAACGTTCGGCGAATAATACTTTAATGCAGGTGTTTGTATACTTTCCTATTATTATCTTTCTCAGCAACACGTATGTTTTCTTTTTGCGATGGATTTTCAGAGCTTTGTAAATTATGTGGAAAATTTGGCTGATGATCATCTTCTGAAGCGAATGAGTTATCTTCGGAATCGAACTTATTCAAATCTTTGATTATATTTTTTAACTTCAAAGACCGCGGGTTCGGAGGTGGCATTGTAACTGTAAATAATAAGATATGTTTTTGTCAAGCTTGCAAAATGCTGTCACAAAACAAACTAAAACGTTTACCAATTAACTTAGAGAGAAATAACCATGAAAATACAAAAAAAATAAAGGCTTATTTTCTGAAGTGTCGTAATGTTTATCTTACATTCGATTATTTTTGAAGAGAATTTAAATGACATCGGCTTTATTACTAATATGTCTCTAACAGTTTAAATAATAGTGATTTCTTACAAGGAATGACAGTGAAGAGTCACTAAAGAAACTGTGTCAATATCAAAGCAAATTAAATATCAATTAACTATCAATGACACTTTTAACATAATGTCGTTGTAAGTTGACGAAAAAATACGAGATATTAAAGTAATAGTGTCATTAAACGAAAAGTGACATTAATACTCCGAATGAATCGTTACAGATTTGTTAGAACTTAATGTAATAATGTCACTTTCACGATAAAGACGATATAGCTTTAATTAAAACATATAACTTACCGGTTAGATTTACTGCAAAACGACACTAAACAAAAAATGACGTTATCACGCCACGTCATACGCTACTCCCCCTTAAACGACATAACGACACCACGCCATCTAGCGGTTTCTATGAGACCTACGTTGACAGGAGTCTTTGCATTTTAAAGTTCATGCCTAGTAATGAAAGGTGGCGCTCACAGTAAAGATTACCTGATTTTCGTATAGTGACGTTGTCGTTATCAAGGTGCGAAATGATTTATTATCATTATTAATGCCAATGGTTAAAATTCGACCTTAACCTAACGCTTCGCCTAACAAGGAATTTTACAAGCTAGAGTATCCAGCAGAATATCCAGAGTTAACAAAAGTTTAATCAAATATTTGAAACTTAACGTTTGTATACGTCGACCAGTAAAATTTTTCATTGACATAAAACTAATAACAAAAGTTAACATAATGCCTTTATTGAACTTTAAAGAATTTTTATTGTATTTTTTCAGGTGTTTGACTATTTAGTCTTACACGGACGTATGAAAGAGAAGGAGGCCCGCGCTAAGTTTAGACAGATTGTGTCCGCGGTACAGTACTGCCATCAGAAACGGATCATTCACAGGGATCTCAAGGTATATCTTCTAATAATCCGGCCATTTGTCCATGTGCCCATCGATCCCTAGCTTATACGGTGAAGGAAAATATCGTAAGGTTTCTTTAGACCCAAAATGTCAGAGGGTCCCTGAGGTCGTAGGTTCGACCCCCGGCAGTGCACCAATCGACTTTGGACGGTGAAGGAAAACATCGTGAGGAAACCGATATGTTTTAGACCCAAAAAGTCGACGGCGTGTTTCAGACACTGGAGGCTGATCACCTACTTGCTAATAAGATAAAATATTAATCACGAAACATATGGAAATCTGAGGCCAGTACCAAGGGTTGTAGCTTCACTGGATTTTTTAATAAGTACAAGTGGGATAGTTTTGAAACATTATTGTATTGAAAATAAATAGTTTAAAATAATTAAACGGACATGAAATAAGTATTTACCTATATTATATATGTCCGGTTCAAAATAGCGTGGATATCCATACTTTCTCTGGTTAGAATATACCTTTATATGTATAATATTAAGGTTTCAAAAGAATAACTTTTTTTAGTTATTTTAAAATAATTTGATTTATATCTCTGCCTTCCCTTTCTTACTGGTGGAAATTTATCAGAATTAAAAAAATATGAATACGAATTTCAGGCGGAAAACCTACTGTTAGATGGCGAGATGAATATAAAAATAGCCGATTTTGGTTTCTCGAACGAGTTCACTCCGGTAGCGAAGTTGGACACGTTTTGTGGATCACCACCCTACTCTGCTCCAGAGCTTTTTCAAGCTATTATTTACATTTAAATTCATAGAATAATTTATTTTCCACTTAAACTTACAAATATAATGTATACCTTCATTCAACGTTTTCTTGAAGTTATACTTCTTTAGGCGCGTTATGAAAAATTGATGAGAGTGAAATTTTACGATGCGCGCGCACCGTGACAGAAAATTAACCGAATGAAGTTGCCCACGGAAGATGCTATGGCATTGGACATAATTTAAAAACAACATTCGGATAATAATAGAATTTATGTTACACTTAATGTAAGAGAATAATAATAAATATTTATTTATTTAATTTTTCAAATGTAAACTGAACTTTATTGACTGACCTTTTCCAGTCTTTGATTATTTAATTGTAATTAATTATTTGCATGCAATCAAAAACTATTTTTAATAATGCCAAAGAAGTATTATAACTTCTTACGCGCGCACATAAGAACACGCACCCTTTTTTATTATTATTTTATTAATTGAACGAAACAATCATTTGGACTTAACCTAATCGAAAATTGTCTGACACGATATCATAAAGAAACAAAGGTCCTTATATTGAAAAGGTCCGGTTATGAAATTCATTGTAATACAGTGGAATTAATAGATAAATCGGTTATCTGTTTGTTTTTAAAAGTAAAATAATAAAGCACCTTTAATATTTCAGGAAAGAAATACGACGGTCCGGAAGTGGATGTGTGGTCGTTGGGTGTGATTTTGTACACTCTGGTCTCAGAATATAGGTATGCTATATTATATTAGGTTTAAAGCAACTCGCCTTGGTTCATAAGAAACGCTGAAGTACATGAACACCTAGGCATACCTACAGTCAAGGAGGAAATAAAAGTATACGCTCAGAAGTACAAGACTAGGCTGGAATATCATCCTAACCACCTAGCTGTTCAACCCTACCGGAGTATATAAACCGACTCAAAAGACGAAGAACCTTGGAGCTCAGCAGCATTGACTGAGCTAATATTATTCCTCATTAGGAATATCTCCACCCGCAAACCATCCTACAACTCATCTGCTCATAGTCAGAAGACTGATTGCACGATGTGCTCCATTAAAAAAAAAATAAAAAAAAAATATTATATTAGGTTAATTATTACTTCCCTACAATAATAGTTATTTTAAATATACTACTAGCTGACCCGGCAAACATTGTTTTGCCATGTATATTATTTCTAGGATTTCTTTTTTAGTTCAATAAAAATAACTATGTATCTACTAAAATAAAAAATATGGGTTGAATGTATTTTTTAATCCCACGTAATAAAAAATTAAAATTTATCCAAAAAATAAAAACAAAATTTTGGGCTAAACCTCTTATCACTTAGGTGTTTGAAAGATAGATAGTTGTCGATTCTCAGACTTACTGAATATGCATAAAAAAATTCATAAGAATCGGTCGAGCCGTTTCGTAGGTGTATGGGAACGAACAGTGTGACATGAGAATTTTATATATTAGTAGACTGTTTTAAAATTCACCTAATCACAGGATAGGTATCAATATTCCATGAATTTTCTTCCTATTAAAAAAAAATAAATCGTTTAAGCAAGTAGCTATACATTTTTGATAGATTAACTTAAAGGGAAATTATAAATGTTTTTCAGAATACCGTTTGGCGCATCCGCCTTCATCGCTTCGCCGGGTTCAGCACGAGGAACTTCTTCAGCAGATTCTCGCAGTCGGTTGACATGTAGAACACATGTCAACCGACTGCGAGAATCTGCTGAAGAAGTTCCTCGTGCTGAACCCGGCGAAGCGAGCCTCCCTCGAGAACATCATGAGGGACAAGTGGATGAACACAGGCTACGAGGAAGACGAGCTCAGGCCCTTCGTGGAACCGCAGCAGGACTTCAAGGACCATAAATGGATAGGTCAGTGGTGATGGTTTTATTTAACATATTACATTTTCTATATAAATGGTGCTCCCATATTGCTGTTAGAAAATGTTTGTTAACATTTTCAAACAAAAACATTTACTAACAAATGTTGTCAATTGTTACATGTTACAAGTGCTCCTACACTAATAGAAATGTTTATTAACATTTAAATCTGGTATTGGCTCGCAGTTTGGTTTGCGTTCTGAGGGCGTCTACACGAAAATGGATTTGCTCGTTGGAATAGCTTTCATTTTTTGTTTAAAAAAAAAGAAAAAGCGCTCTTATTGGATGCGCCAAACGCTAGAGGAAAATATAGTGCCACAGACTATCTCTAATTTGTTTTGTTATGATTTGTTAACTTGTTACTAAACATTTTCTAACATGAAAACATTTTTTAACATTTGTGATTAAATGTTTGCTAACAAATGTTTACTAATGTTACTAAACATTTTCTAACGGCAATGTGGGAGCGCCTTTAGACCACAAGACAACATATATTTACCATAATTTCAAAAAACACATTAATTTTTTTTATTATGTTTGTATGAATAGGCTCTTTGTCAATAAGTCACTAGATGGAGTTTTTTAGAAGTACTTATAATATCTGTACGACAAGATCATACATAATTTGAAATTCTGTATTTTCATCTATCAGTCTAAGTGGGGATTTTGAAGCTAAGTGAAGAAATTGTTCACTGTTTTTTTTATTTGAAAGTATTGAAATTCCCCGAGCTTTGCGTGCTTTATAGAAATTATTACTGAAAAATATGAAGGTATTAGCGAAAAGATATCCTCTTTCCTGTCAACGATCAAGGTTTCGGTTTCAAAGATTCAAGTTTTTTTTAATTAATGACAAAAAATATACAGTGTCTATATAATTAGTTTGGAATAATTCATTATGTATGTAATTTTCACCTGATCTATTAAATTATGCTCACTCACACTTATATACTATGCTAACAGCTAGTTTAAATTCATTCACATTTATCGTTCCCTTATGCTTCACTAACGCTTTCACACTGCTAAGATACATAAAGTATTTTATGCTCGGCTAAACTCAAAATAACTAAACAATACCCAAAAATTATACTCTTAGAATATTTCCAAAACGTTATAACCTAATCATGCAAAATGTCATTTAAAGTTGACATTTCTCTTAACTACTTTTTTAATTTAATTACGGTATGAAATATTGTATTTTTGTGGTTTTAATAACTTAATATAATCGAACCATTTAATATATAAACTATAACGATAGTAGATTTGATAGATAGTTAAAATACTTGCATTATCATAATTTTTGGAACGTTTCTACGAGTTTTGTTGATTTTTCTAAACATTTTCCACACACAAGCATATAACATGTATTTGATGATATTTCTTGTATTTCATGCGTGCAACGTATACGGGCACAGCGCAAGTTGGTACGTTCACGATCTCCATTTAAAATACGTGGTCGTGATATTCTGTCTTGTTTTTATATTTCTAATAACTTATAATGAGGTTTTAGATGTTTTTATTTAAGAATTTGTTAAAATGATTCGGTATCGGATGACCTTTGCGTTTTACTTTTTGTTTTTCATTTAAAAAAAGTAGTAAATAAAAAAGGTTTTACACGCTCAATTTATGTTATAGTGATAATGATACAGGACAGAATTTAAATGTTGTTTTTTTATTTTATCAGCCTAAGCACTTTTGCTTTGTTATTTTTTTTAGCTAATTAGATGCATGATTTTTGCCTTAAGCTGTTTTAGGTAGGTTCAAGTAAGTCTGGATTGTAAACTTATGGACTTTTATCTCCAACAGTTCCAATAATAGATTCTCAAATAAGACAAATATTTAATAGTTAGTAAACTATAGTAAAGTCCCTATCACTAGTCCCAATGTTGTAATAAAATTTAATATTTAAATATTAGTATGTTTTTATTGTTATTGTTATCACGTAGCATTACTATTAATTTGATTCAATGATATTAATTCGTGTTCTAATCATTTCAGAGGCACTAGTGTTGCTAGGTTACAACAGGCAAGAAATCGAGTACTCGTTGGCGGAAGCGAAATATGACGACGTGTTCGCTACTTACCTGCTTTTGGGGAGAAAAAGTACAGATGTGAGTAATTAATAGCTATTCAATTTTTTTAAATAGATCAATTACTAAATAGATTAATTTACTTGATCGATTTAAATTAGGATAGTAAAGTAGATCAAGAAATATATTTTGTGTCTTTCACCTTTGTGACTGAGAAATTACACAGAAATAAAATTTGCTTAATTGTCGAAATCAAGTATCAAAATACAAAATACCATCCGTATCACCACAACAGAGCGTTTTCTAAGGCAGTTTTTGCCGCGCACCACCACTATGTGGAACCAGCTCCCCTCTGAAGTATTTTTGAACCAATTCGACTTAGGAAGAAAAGAGCGTACCTTAAAACGGCTACGTACTTGCTGCTCTCGGGCAATGTGAGTGCCCATGGGCAGCGGTATAACTTAACATCAGGTGAGCCTCCTGCCCGTTTGCCTCCTATTACATAAAAAAAAAAAAAAAAAAATATAACATTGTATAGAGTTTAGTTATATTAGCAAAGTTTTATTTAATAATTTTCGCGGGAAATACTCAAACCTACCTGTTCTACATTACGTTATAAAAACCTTTAAACACTGATCTAGACGAATGAGTGATAACTTTCTTTGCTATTTAATATTTAAATAATTCCCCTAACTGAAGATCTTTTATTATCTTCAAATAAATATTTCCGTGCATGTTATAATAAAATATCTTAGATTAGTTGCTTTTCTAAGCACTTTTGTAAGCGCACTGTGCTTTTTTGATTTTGTCAAATGTGTCAAACACAACGCTTCAGGTTGTCTTTCTACACAGTTTTTTGTAACCTTATTTCGCTGTAGTTAACATTATATTTTGTAGACATTAGTTAAATGTATAAGCGGTGATGGATTTTTTAATAGTGAATGCAATGTTTTAGGACCTAGCGATCTCTATGTTAGATTTTGGAATAAGATCTTGTCAAAATGCTTTAGTTTATGTTCCGTTTTAAGCAGAAATTAAGCTTGATTTTTAGAAATTACGTTGTATTTTTGTGTATATATAGTAGCAAAGCTGACATGCAGTGTTCATTTTATACATATATAATAATTTTAAATGTAACGAGAGGCAAAATGTGTAAAATAATCATTATAGAATACTTACTAATTGTATTTTAATGTTTTTATTGTTTGGTGTGGCATGTGTAGTTTAGATATTAATGATCCGATTCTAGTATCTTAGCAACGATAGGGGACTGCATACAATTGATCTTTAAAAAATCAGCTGCGTAGCAATCAGTTGTGATATGAATATTGATTACTCTTAAATTGTTATTGCAATTCTATCGAAGTTAATATTCGAATCGAAACCTTTTGTTAAAATTCAATAATTGTACTCCACTGCGACTAAACTCGCAGTAATTTTTACATTATACAAACAGTTTTCAGTACACTGTATAACTACACGTATTTCTTTTTTTAAAATATTTATTCTATTATTTTCTATATACATATACACGTACAAGAAATACCAATAATTTACCATACGTAATTTTAATGTTTATTTATTTTATATTACAATCATATCATAAAAATACAACAATAATTAACAGATTTTATAATATATAACGTATATTTCAGTATAAATTCAACAATGACGACCACGGTTGGTGCAACTGGTGGTGCGGCGAATGCAAGCGCGCGGCGTGATTTTCCTAATCAAATGGTTTTTCCTAGGAATGTGCCCTCAAGGTCCACATTTCACTCGTGTAAGAAATAAAAGAACAACTTTATTTAGCAATAAAAACCTAGGAGCTATTGTTATAACTATATCCAAAAGCTATATTATGCGTAAATAGAGTCCAACACATTAGTTTGAAATGACTTGTGACTGTGAAATCAATGTTTTGTTAAGCAATATAATATGAGTGAATGTTCTGAATAATCAGTTTTTTTTTAAATATAAAATGTGTTTTATTATACGTATATCCTTATCTCAAAACATTTGTTAAAGGAAAAGGTAGCCGTGTTTACGGGTTATGCGAAATCCTTTTAATTTTTAATTCTATTAAATAAGTTATATAATCACCAGTCTGTCGGTGTTGGGCGATTCAACTGGACGTCAGAAACCACGAATTTTTTCCTCTCTGGATATACAGCGGAGGTATACGCGAATCGTATTTTGTTTTTATTTCTAACAGTTTTTAATTGTCTAACCCTGTATGGGGCATTTGTGGCGAACACAATGGGCCTGATTTTTGAATAGACTTTCTTTTTTTTTGTTGCCATCCCAAATAGACACAGCAATTCAATTACATGTTATTATGTAGAACGTTTGCAAGCTATTTATGTAAGGAAAATATTTTTACTACAGGCCACAAGTGAACCATATTGCATCTTGAGAAATTAAATCCATAATTTGATAGTTTTCTAGTCGATTTCACATTTTAAATCTTTATATATATTTAGGGATTACGTTAGTAAATTTACTGCAATGTATGTAATAGCTATCTTGTCACTTTTAAATTATCTTTTTTTTATTATTAATTTAAAGTAGTTTTATTGTAATTGTTATATTCATATTAGTCTTATAAAAGAGTTTATGGTCGGCTAGAACACAAATCAAATATATAATTTTTCGGATTTTTTGAGTGCGTTCTTTTCGGGTTAAGAGATAGTGTTTTTTTGCATGCATTTTAATATTTTAACAATTTTACATTTCTTTAATTTACTTTTAATATCCTAGTCCATAGTACAGATCCCAACTGTTCTAACTAAAGAAATATTAATTATTTTGTAAACTTAATTCTAATTATATTAAAAATAAGGGGTATAATAGTCATCATAAGCAGCTCCAAAATTGTAAACAACTAAAGTTCATTGAAAACGTTTTTGTTCTAGTATTTTCTACAATTTGTAACTTTTAAACACATAACTAAATACCGTTCTAAACTATTTAATCTTTTATAATGACTTTTCCAATTTTCTTATTAAAATTAAACTAATAAACCGGACATTACGATATACGCAGAATATATTGTATATTAAAGAAGCCCTCTACTGAATGCCGTTAGGAATGCATTTGTGCCAATGAAATTGAAACTTTATAGCTATTTAAACTACATATTGGCTCGTAAGGTTGAGCACTATTTCTTTGATATTCTTATTTGGCGATTACATCAACAGCAAGCAATCATTAACTGTGCGAGTTCCGAGGATTCGTACAAAAAATTAATACGTTTATGCCCCATTATTTTGAGAACCTTGCTTGCTTTTGTTGACAGTAGGGGGGTTGCAGTAAATCTACTTACGTAATACTCGAACAGCCCCTAAGTTCAAAGACGAGACCATCGCGTACCATCAGTAAATCTCGTCTGTGAATGTTAAAGTCTCTGCTGTTGCGAGGATATAGGAAGCTATGAGCTCACAGCACTGATTAAATTGAATTCTATTACAAGGTATTAAAGTGTATTTTTACTGTGAGTTCATGGCAACAGGTAAGTATGGCATGTTGTGATCGATCGCTTGCAAATAATTTTTCATACACTATATCGAGCTTTCGTTTAAGCTTGATATAAGGCTGCATTATCGCTCGTCGCTCGCCCCCTAGTGTTAGTTTATGTTTTTCTGTTTTTAGGCCCATGGATGGTACCACCCCGAAGCATGCGGTAGGCGCTAGCCCACAAAACGTGCTTGGGTAATTAATCATGTTTTTTATTGGCCCCCACAAAGTACTTGACGATTTTGGAGCATTTTACTCGCCCGTTACCTTCTTATGATGTGACGTCACTAGTTTTTGTTTGTTAAAAACGATTCGTACTTGTAAACAAAAGTCGACGTTCAATATTATTTATTGGATATTAAATAGTTTTTTTTTTTTTATTATATTAGCTATTTGTTTTTTTTTTTTAGAATTTTTGAATTCTTATAATGTGTTGATTTTCCGTTTATTTGCTCTAACTTCTAAGCGTTACATAGATATATCGGGATGGAATAATATTGCTTTAAAACCGTTTATTCTAATGAAAGTGTTTGTGGGGGCGTTTTATTTTCAAAATTTTAAATTCGAATGTTTCTTTAGATGTCGTGTTTTTGTTATAATTGGCTTATGATCATTTCTTAGGTAATTGGTAAGTGAAACTATGTTGCCAACTTTTAAATTTGAATATAATCTGTAATTGTCCATAGCTAGTATAGAGTATGCACTGTATTCTTAGGTTTGTACTATTGTACTAGGCTTTGTAAACGAGCTACAAATTTAAAGATTTCAAAAAAATTATGTAATTTTAATCCGTTCACAGATTGTCCCAGCTGTGTTTTTCCATACTAAGAAGGTTAAATGTAAATCATATACTAGAAATGTTATATCTCACGTAATATTCAAACCTGTAATTCGTACTAAGGTATCGGGTGGCGCAATATAACGTGCATTTATTAAGTATAGGCTAAAAAAATAAATACAAAAGGTATAGTTGAAATAAAATATAGGATGATTAGGTAATTAAATGTAGTTTATATTTTATTTCAACTATACCTTGTGTATTTATTTTTTTAGCCTATACTTAATAAATGCACGTTATATTGCGCCACCCTGTATTAGAGAAGGGAGAAAATCACTTGAAATCATAAAAATTAATATTTTTTTAAGTCCATGTCTTAAAACGAGAATGAAAACATCGGCATTACATGCCTTTTAAGAGACAGAGTCTTATTCAGAAACTTGAAGCTCAACGCCATTTTGATATTAAAACATGTGCAAAGTTCTAACAATTGGAGACTCTTTGTCGAAGTGATTATTGTAAACACCCGACTACGTAGCCCGTTTACAACCGCCTTTAGGTTAGAACTTGAAGAACAAATGTGTCGCTTAATTATTGGTCCATACATGTACACCAGCTCTTATATTTTATATTATGTTTTTGTAAATAGCGCCATCTAGTTTCCGCATTAGGTGACTTGACACATTGGCGTCGTACGTAAATGTTGGGAATTATTTTATATATTAAGAGTTACAAAGTACAGGACAGGATGGACCAATCACAATCAAGCGACGCTATTGTTTCCTTTCTAACCACCTCGCTTGATGTTTTCGGCCATATATTTGGCGTAAAGAATGTGCATAATATCTAATATGCTTAAGCATTCATTCCATTTAGCAACTCATATTAACGTAAACTAATTTTGTTTGTATTTGTTTTAGTATGAGGTTTTTCGTTATTAAAATACATTATTGTTAAAAACATCTATCAGAATATTTAATTATAACACTGTAAATGCTTTATTTCGAATAGCAGAGATACTGATCATTTATATACAAAATCGGTATCACGTCTTACGATAATATCTCGTACATTATTTCAAGGAACATCAGTGACATTGATAAAAATATCTAAATTATGACGTCATAATAAACTATTGGAACTCGCAGCCAATTTCAGCTCGCAATTGAAAATTGCCGCGGTCTTTGTATGTATATTTTACATAGAATGAAATGTATTTGCAGACAAGGTACGGAAGAACAAGTGAAACCCCGTGTTCTGAGATTCACTTGGAGTATGAAGACGACGTCATAGAGAGATCCACATGAGATTATGTCGGAAATACGAAAGGTAATAATGTCTAATTAAAGTAAAATTTTCCTTTGGAAAATGATCTTATACTCCGGTTTTTCATTCCGTAGAATTCTGACATTTCATAAATATTGCTACTAAAAAGTTTTCCAGCGAACAAGGGACAAATTTGACCCATTTGATAAAATAAAAAATATTTCAATATTACGAACAATGTATCGAATTAACTTTAATTACTTTATTTAATTCTTTAGCTGGCATCACTGCCTACTAGGTCCAATGTTCTGTGTTCTTCTGTTCTAATGTAGTTCTGTCTTTATATACCGTATCGTATTTCTTTTAAGATTCATCACGAATTTTCTCGACATCGGTAGCAAATTCATTGTTAGCTTCTGTGACGTATTAAATTTGTTTCTAATTTTTCAGGTTCTAGACGCGAACAATTGCGACTACGAACAAAGGGAACGTTTTCTCCTTTTGTGCGTACACGGAGACCCGAACGCCGATTCATTGGTTCAGTGGGAGATTGAAGTTAGGTTAAGGAGGATCTCCGGTTAGTGAATCTTTTTCTAACATTTAGGTTAGAAGATTTATATTGCTTTACTAGCTGGCCTGGCGAACATCGTACCGCCTAACAGTCTATTCTTTATTTTTTTTTTAATACTTATTCTGCTATTCGGGATACCGGTCTAGCTAGTAAGATAAAAAAAGAAAGTTGATAAGACAACAAATACATTATGTCAAAAATTAAAAATTTACCTTCCCGGAACCCTTCCACTAACACTTGAACTCTATGATATGGTATTAAAGTTCAAATTGACTTAAGTATTATTATTATCCGAATATTTTGTATGGGCATATAGAAAAGTTGTTTTTAGACATGTTCACTCATTTTTTTTTTAATTTTTCTCTCCGTAAGAACCATCCTGGTACTTCAAGGAATATTATTAAAAAAAAATCAGACAAATCGGTCAAGCCGTTTTCATGTTATGTCGTGACACCGGAAAACGGGTTTCATTTTTATATATATAGATGTGGAACAATTAAGTTAACATTTCTTGTTTCAGGCACTAGCATCGGCTTCAAGAACATTGCCTCAAAGATCGCGTTTCGCCCCGGAGCCCCCGCCCCGCGCCGACCGCCTGCGCCTCTCCGCCGAGGACATGGTGCTCGTCGCCAATGCGGGGTTTCGCACCTGCCCTTCTAAGAGCGACTACTTCAAGCCGATACGCGAGTGTGATATCCGACACGCGGCCAGCACCCACGCGCTGAGACGCGTCCGTACTCCCTCGCCGCCGGAGACGGAGTGCGATTGCCTCCCGACCGAGCCGATTCCGCCGCCGGAGCTGTTCGATTTTTGAAATTTCAAATTGGTTTTCTTTTAATCCTTTGTATGAGATTTGGTTTTGTGGTCTGTGTGATGTGTTAGTCTGTAGTTTATGATTATAAATATGGTCGTCTGTACCTATGCCTTTTTTAAGATTACAATAATTTTGAAATGTACACTGGATTACTTTTTGTACGAAGACATACATACGACGCAACGCACGCACTATGAAACCAAAGTTATTTAAATCTCATACTTGGGCTGGTTACGTGCATTACTAGGTAATGCAAATATTCTTCTTTGAAAATTGTTTTCTTTTTCTCGTGTTTCGATGGCGTTCGACTTTTAAGCTCACAACACAAGAAACAACAAGAGTTGTATAAAAATCAAATTCGAAATTGTGTTAAAAACATCGAACGCCCAAAAATCTTTCAATTATTGTTACACTTATGTTTTTATTTCGAATTTTAGCAATAATATTGTAATATACTTGAGTGAAGCGATGCAAACTGTCAATGTCACATAGAGAAGCATAGCTATAGTACTCTATGTTTAATTAATCTATGGTAAATATAATCATCGACAAAGTGTAATCTAGGTGATAATTCCTTTTTTACTTTCAAATGTACATATTCAACGCGTGATATTTCATCTTTACATAATTGCGTTTTTAAAGGTTTTCAAGAATTCAATCCTAATATATAATGATGGCGTGATTTGCTATGTGCCAAGATGGACTTTCAAAGGCCGGTGTGTTTTTAATTCGATTTTATGATTTTATCTAGTTAATTTATACGCTCTCATATACCACGCCGTTGTAAAATACCATGAACGTGAAAACGTGATTATTTTATGTAGATAAGTGACGAGCTGTGATGTCACGGGCGCCATTTTAGTTCAGATGTCACGTGATGTTTAAACTAAATTGCGTTTTGGTATTCGCGGTTCGAACCGTTGTTTGTGCTATCGCTTAATTATTAATTTACTTATATTAATAATGTACAAAGTGGGTTCGCGCTCAAGATACAAGTTATAGCTTAGTGTTAATTTTTTTCCAATGTATTGAGAATATACAAAAATGAAATGCAAATGGCTGTCGGATGAAATTAGGTTAATGTTATAATACACTTTTGCTACTGAATTTATGTGTAGCGTTTGTGTAGTACTTTCTTTCATATTTTGATGTATGTGGCAACACAAATACCGGCGGTTAATAAAAAGAAGAAAACGAATGTCACTCAAGACAGACTTCAGAGGAGTGAGATATGATAATTTTTCCATGGGCTTTTATATAAGAATGTAAATTAATTACTCTTGTTTTGTGAATAAACCAATGAACAAAGTTAATTATGGGTTGTGATTTATTATAAGATAAAACATCCCATAATTGGTGACCCCGACGTGATAATATCGCTTGAGATGTACTCCTTTTTGACGTCACTTTAGAATGTTTTAATACTATTTAATTTATGAAGTACATTTATCGACCCTTGTTTACGTTCTTTTTGATTTTATTATACTGAACTTTTACTTTTTCTGATGTGACGCCAAAACAAAGAACGAATTCATTCGTAAATGACAGTCATCACGTTTTCTGCGTCTATGCTTCAAATATTGCTCAGTCTATGGCCAATGTCATTTACGTTCGAATTTTAAATAGGTAAATCGCAATTGGTTGGCGCTTCGTTCCTTTTTAGAAGGGAAATTGACAGCTGAAAATGTCGATTGAATTTGACAATTGATATAGCTGTCAACTTCATAAAAGGAATATCCAGTGTCGGCTAATTTTAATTCTACAATAGTTAATCTGTGTGAATATGGTTATGCGCGATCGCGGTTGTCTCTTTCTAATGTAAGGCTGAATTAGAAAAAGTCACCTTTCTCACTCTAAATTTTTTAAACTGTGACCGGTAAAGACAACATATAGCAATAATTGTATTGTGTTAATCGCAAACTTGATTATAGCCTTTTCTATCGTGTGATGCTTACGGATTTATTGTTTTATGTTAATTTTCGTCGATATATTGTGTGTGATAAATGCATACTTACTAGACATAAATTAATATAGGATGTATGTATGGCGATCGCGTTTTCTAAATAATCTTAAATAAGCGTAGTGTTATACTTTTACATGCAAATCACAAATCTGACCTGTTCGCTTCGTTTATCGCCATTTCGAGTTTTATAAATCTTTTTCTATCTCGAATATTCCATAAATTGATGAAAGATTATTGTTTAGTGCCATTGCTGTAACATGTTTAAAATACAGGGTAATCTTTTTTAGTTTTAAAAATTTTTAATACTTTTTTTATTGATTTTCGCTCAGAGTTGAAATCTAGTGGCGATATACGAGGCGGCCCCACAATATAATAATGATTACATACTGTAGTATATTTATATAGCTTTGGTTTATATATTGTTTAGTGTAGTGTCGGCCGCGCCTCAGTCGACTGTGGCGTTTGTGAAAAGTTCAACTGGAAATAAAGTTTATTTTTAATTCCATAATATTGTTTTTGTTAACCCTATCCTTTATTATTTAAATTATTTTTCCTTTCATGTAATACATAAGTGATTTGAGTGTTCCAAAAATAATTTTAAATAACGTCATCTCAGAATCACGAGGCGATTTCACATACTTGCTTTAAAATATATATTTTTTTCTTAAAAAACCCAAAGTCGCATTGGTTAAGAAGAGACTGAAAGCAAACAGCTGATGCGCAGGAGACAGTTGCTGTGTATCTTCAGGCATCAATATAATACGGGATTAGCATCAGATTCCGACCTCTTTTTGGTATAATTGTTCACCCAAGAGCAAGTGTTAATGTCAAAGACAAATTAATATTTTGGTACACACAAACAAATAAAATACACTTAAACATTGTAACAATTTATTTTGAACAATTCTAATAATTGAGCAATACAGTCTATAACGTAATACTTTTACACTTACGACTAATTTGTTTTGATGCGTGAATAATAAATTAATAAGAAATAATAACAATAAACGTCTGTATAATATGGAACATAACTGAAAGATATTCTTAACGGCGTAAAGCAAAAAGCAATACAAATATTTCCTATATAAAAATAAATTACTAAAGACTTAAAACTATTATTACTAAAGGATTAAAGCTCTAAAAATATTAACAGAAAAAGTTCAATGATTACGCTTTTAATCTGAACATAGAAACTGGAATTAATCGTTTTCAAATTGTTCATAACTAATACTTTGTACAATGGGTGGTATCTATAAACCTAGTACTACTTAATACTTAATTCTGTTTCTTTATTGGATTTCCATCCAAATCGACTTCTGTACTCGGTATCAATGGTGGTTTAAATCCGCCATACTCTATTCTTAAATTTTTAGGGGCTCTATCTGTTCTTCGTTTATCGAAGTCCTGATTTTTCTCCCAAGTAAAATTATATGCTTTGGTAGGCGGTGGACCGTAATATTTCTGTTCACTTCCAATGTAGTTTGTAGGGAAATAGTTCTTATGTGTGGTATTTATATAAGAGTATGTTGAGGCGTACTGGTTTCCCCATAGCGTCGAATGAATAGGAATGTTTTGTTTGTATAAACTCTTCAAATACTCATCGCTAGCTTTTTGAACTTGATAATTACGTTGGGACTCGGCTTGGGTCTGCATATAATTTTGGAGCTGCTGGTTTTGCTGAAGAGTAGAAACTTTTGGAATGTACTGTATTGGATTTTGGTATCCCTTCCCATATCCATAGTAAATTGGATCAATCTGTTCAAATTGATACAGTGTCTGGCTTTTGCTGGTATGGTACCTTAACTTCAACCGGGTATGGTACTCTTCTTTCAACAATTCTGTCCACCGGATACGGTACCCTTTTTTCCACAGGATAAGGTTTATCAACATATTTCGTTACTATGACAGGCTTTTCAACTATTTTTTTCAACGACAGTATTTACTGTGTACCACAAAGAACGGTTCGGTGGCCGTCGATACACAATTCATATTAAAATAATAAGTCCTGAGTACATACCTCGTCAATGTCTCCTCACAGGAAAATAGGCACACAATATTATCAGCCGTAAGGAATTGGATTAGTGTTAGTATGGGCACAAAAAGAGGTTAGACTGATGGTAATTATTGATACCTTGCCTCAATAGTTCTCAAACACGCACTAAACACTCACTATACAATTTTAAATAGTGGACGTGTCTATAATCATCTATATTTTACAAAACTTATATATCCAAATAAAAAATGCTAGACGCACGAGAACACGTAACCCGACAAGCTCAACAACGACTCACTTAAAATAATGTGTCGATCGGCCGTGTAAAAATATTTGAGATCACCCTCATCAAATTAAATAAAATTAAAATTATGTATTTCGAATATTAGTATGGGTTCTAACCTGCACACCACCAGTCCACTGATCACCTGTATTTTGAATGGCTTCAACAAACTCCCGTGCCGGTGCAGCTGATTGGGGTGAACCATTCGCATTACCGCAAAGTATAATGTGATGATTGCCATTACATTGTTTGCATGGTCGTGACACTTGGCATTGTGATGCCAGGTGATTACCTAAACAACCATAACACCACTTCCGCTGTCTGGCAATATTACGTCGTGCTTGAAAACGTAATGCCAAAAACTTTTGACATGACACCACGGTGTGATCAGGGACTCGACAATAAACACAACGTTTGCCTGGATGTTGAGTTGCCACGTTATAAACTCGCTGGTCAGGGCGTCGTACTAAGCGCATATGCTGTTGTCGCGGCCCAGTAGAAATTGGGGCTGGCAGTGTGGACGGCGCTGGAACATTATCCTGTCTGCGACACTCATCCTCTAAAAACAAAATCAATTCATCAAACGAGGGAAGATGAGTGGATGAATCTCCACCATACGCCTGTTCAAATCGGTTGCGCATGTCTAAATTTAGTTTTTGTAACGTTATATGCAACAAAATAAAAGACCAACTATCTACAGGTAAATTTAAACCCCTTAAGGCATTAATTGCCACTAATAAAGGATTTAAAACTTGAATTCTTAAGTTGTGGCTCTGCACGTTACTCTGTAAATTTAATATGACATCTACGTGGCTATCCGCCAGCTTACGTATGTTTTGATAACGCCGCATAAGTAAATCTCTAGCTATATCATAATTATTGTCCACAAGTACTAAATGTTGGACTAACCCTTTAGCCTCCCCGGTGAGGCTAGCCAACAAATATGCCAACTTTTGAGCAGATGTTAAATCAACTCTTGAGTGCACTAAACTATCAAATAAATGAATAAACGCCACCCATTGGCTTAAATCGCCACTAAAATGGGGCAAATCTAGTTTGGGTAACCTACCTATAATACCACTTGAAAAAGTTAAACTATCCTTCGATTGAAGGTTATTTGACTGATTAACCGAAGATTTAATAATCCCAACGGCTTCCCTAATTTGATCAGCCAAATCCTCAGCCTGATCTATGTCTGCAGAAACCTTGTCCATCACCTCCGGTTCCAAACCCAACTCAAGTAATGCCTGATACGATTTATATAAATCTTTCATTCTATCCTCTAACGCGTCACTTCTTGATAGAAGCGCCTGAACGCGATCTTTTCGCGAAATATTTAAAACGGTCCGGACCGATCCTAGCCACCGTAATACACCAGCTATTTGTGCCTTGTGCGAAACCGCCATTATAAAAGTATATGAGTACAAACAATAGCACAAAAAATTTAACAAAAAAAATAAATAATAATAAACGGCGAATATAACTAATCACAAAAAACGATTTAAAACACTATTTAAAAAAAAACTATAATCCCTACAAACAAACAAAATTAATACATTAATAAGTTATGAACCCAGGACTTAAAATACCGAACAATTATTTACGAAAATGGAACCACGCTCTGCTACCAAAAAATTATGTACCACAAAGAACGGTTCGGTGGCCGTCGATACACAATTCATATTAAAATAATAAGTCCTGAGTACATACCTCGTCAATGTCTCCTCACAGGAAAATAGGCACACAATATTATCAGCCGTAAGGAATTGGATTAGTGTTAGTATGGGCACAAAAAGAGGTTAGACTGATGATAATTATTGATACCTTGCCTCAATAGTTCTCAAACACGCACTAAACACTCACTATACAATTTTAAATAATGGACGTGTCTATAATCATCTATATTTTACAAAACTTATATATCCAAATAAAAAATGCTAGACGCACGAGAACACGTAACCCGACAAGCTCAACAAAAGACTAACTAAAAATGAGTCGATCGGCCGTGTAAAAATATTTGAGATCACCCTCATCAAATTAAATAAAATTAAAATTATGTATTTCGAACAACAATTCTAAAGAAATGTTGTTTTACTTGCAAGTCTGGTTCACGAGATTGAGTTCTGCCGAAAGATACACTCTATGCATATTTTTGGATCTACAATAGTGAAACTCTTGGCCTTTGAATGATTCTATGAACCACTGAACAGACAATTTTTTAGCTGTAAACTTATCCGTATTTCTGTCCCCACCCCGATTTTCTACGGGCATTTGACCCCCACTTTCATAAAATCTTTTTAAAACACCCTGGATCCGATCTTTCTTAACTAACAGAGCCCCCATAAATGTTTTCTGACATACTGGAACTTTAGCACCTTTATCTCCTAAAATGTAGTATTTCATTGCCTTTGTTCGTTTATCATTTTTCTTCCTTTTTGCTTCCTGTATTGAACTAAATTTCAAAATAAAATTATCTTGAGTAACTTTGTTGGAACGTAGGTAAAATTTTTCGTAAAATTTTCTAATCATCTGCAAAGTTAGTTGTTTGCATTGAAATGCCTTTTGGTTGTGATTACAGGTAGGGTATTTTGGTAAACCAGCAGCTTTGTATCTGAAAGAAACAAATCATAACCTCAAATTTTTGAATACTATAACCCGACTACGTATATTTTATACTCGTAGCCTATGTCACTCGGGCCATCATTACGAATCCCAATGGATCAATATACCTCAATTATTAAGTCCACTCAACGATAAGGCGCTAGTGTGGAAAATTACTACATACATACATAGACTTCCGTAGTCCGGTTAAAATTTAAACTCGATTTACTTAAAAAAACAATAAAACCTAAAAAACAATAAAAACCCATCTTTATAGATATCGTTATCTTTTCTCTAAGTCATTCAATATTTTTTAAATTGCGCACGCTTGTATTACACCATCCCAAGACAAAAAAAGGTGCATTTCTAGTAACCACTTAACATAACTTTTTTCACGTGCTACTTCTCGTTTCCACTTAGATTTTATAACAGGACGTTTCCTAGACTTGCCAAGTTCAGATTTTTTAACAAATTGTACTAATTCATCCATTATTTAACACTAAAAACACAATATTAACGTACGTTATTCTCCACAATCACAACAGAAATCGCCATATTGTGAATGAATGAATGAAGTGCTCTGATTGGTCACTTTGATTTTAGGGCCTTTTGAAAGTGAAACATATCGTTACAGCGGTTTTTGCAACTAAACACGAATTAGCTTTTGTAAATTGGTACGGTTATAGTGGGATTTGCTAGGAAGTTTTCTTCTTATTTCAAAGAGAATTTAAAATACTAGCCGTTGATTTAAAAAAGCCAATCTATTAAAAATGTTGTTTTAGGGGGTTTTGCAACTATACGCCTCAATTAAGAGCAGTATTATTTTAGTGATTCGATTCGAGCTTAACTGTGCACCAATTTGAAACACACAATTAGCAGCTAAAAAATAATTAATTAACACAAAAAATGAAAAAATTAGATTTAGTACCTCAAATCAATGGCGAATATAATAGGAATATTATAAAATAAAAAAACTGACTAAAAACCTCTGGTTTATAAGGAAAATAGACATACAAAATTTATCTGCCACAATGTAGGTTGCCTTACCAATTCTTTAATAGATGTATTTTCAAATCGACTGATGATGCTAAAAGCCTCTTCTGCCTTTTTAATATCCACTCCAGGTACTTTTGTATTACATCCATAATGCGCGCTATTTTGTAACAGGAATGACGCATTCAAACATGATAGTGATCCGAAAACTGTCTCTAAGTATGCCATTAGATCCTGGAAAATTAAAAATTGTATTTTAGAGATTTTTGTGTAGAAAATATATTTTGTATTTGCGAAACGCAACATTATTATAAATCAAATTAAAAAATCATTTATTCATATAGGTAACTTAACGTACACTTATGAACTGAGTATTAAAAGTCTGTAAAATAAAATAATGCTTCTAAATTTACATTTAATGCCAGTTTACAAATCATACTTAAAGACCGCAACGTTTTCACAAATAAATGGGTTGTGGGCTGCAGTACTTACTTTTTATGGCCACCCGACAGGCTTATATGCCCTTCATCTTTATATATAAAAAAATCTCGTGTCACAATGTTCGTTCCCATACTTCTCCGAAACGGCTCGACCGATTCTTATGAAATTTTTTATGCATATTCAGTAAGGCCGAGAATCGGCTACTATCTATCTTTCAACCCCCTAAATAATAAGGGGTAACCAAAATTTTGTTTTTATTTTTTTATGATACAGGATACAAAAACCCCTATTTTTATTATAGAATACATATGGTAATTTTTATTGAACTAAAAAAATGTTTCCTAGAAATAATATACATGGCAAAACAACGTTTGCCGGGTCAGATAGTATATTTATAATATTAAAGATATCAAATGTGACTTACATCATTTTTTTCACACTATTGTTTGATGCCGTTTTGGCCTAGTATTTTATAAAAAAAATGGGTTTCTACCTTCTCCCATGAATACTATAGATAAAAATTAAATGCTATTAAAGGAGGAAATCTAACCTGATTCACTACGTCGTCGTCCTTGAAGACCTCGCAAGCCGCCAGTTTAGGTATATTTAGTGTGAGTATTTGTTTCTTAGCATCTGGTATCCGTGCGTCAGCTTGTATCGATTTATCACTATGGACTACGAATAAACTGTGGTCACCCCCCGCAAATACGCGTATAGGGCCGTTGAAGAGTGTCGAAAACTAGAATATTTTCACGTTAACGTTTGAATATTTAGTAAAATAATACGGCTATTTTACTTATTTATTTCAGAAATACAGTAGGTATAATTAAAATAATTTAATAAAAGGCAGGACAACTGGCGGCCGAATCGCTTTCAAGCGATCTCTCCAGGCGACCACTATGAGATTATAATATATAATCTTTTCATAATTAAGCGTTGCTTACTTAGGTATTTTATTTTAAGGCAACTGTAAAGGCAATATAGAAACGAATGTAAGTTAGTTTTCCTTACACTAAATAATGGTCACTTTATAAAGAAAAAAATAATAATCTACATCTTTATATGTGGACATGGGGCAAACTACATCAACACGTGAGCCGCTACGCTTCTTGAATTATATGTCCTTACTAAAGCATCAGGTATTTGTGGCACTACTTATTATATGCTAAATATAAAATTACAACTAATAAATGAATTACTATTGCATTATCAATATTGTCAAATCGAACTCAACACAATTTTTTGAAGTTCCTGCGCACTCATTGGCTTGACTTTCTAGCTTCGACTTCTTTTTCGGCTATTAATAAAACTAAAATTAATAAAGTTCAATTTTTATACTAGGAAAATTTAATAGATTGCATTTGACATCTGTAGGTATGTTTTGGCATCATAGTCAACAAATTATATTATTAAAAAAAATATTAGTGAAGTAACCAGCTTAAGACATTACTTTTTCTGCTTAATTTTGATTTCATAATTTTTCTTTTTAATTATTTTCGTATTTTTATTATTAATAAAAAGAATATTATTTGTAGTTATTTATGGATAAACAGGCTTTTTTATAGAACAGGGGGAAAACGGGCAGGAGGCTCATCTGATGTTATTTGATATTGCCGCCCATGGACACTCTCAATGTGAGAGGATTCGCAAGTGCCTTATAAGTATTAATACGCTCTTTTCTTGAAGGACCTTAAGTAGAACTGATTCGGAAATACTTCAGAGGGCAGATGGTTCAACATAGTGAAACTTCTTTGGTATTAAATATTAAAGTTATTAATCCAAACAATACCTTTTGTACATCTACGTAAATACTATCGATCGATGTTAATGTAAGAGTAATCATTGCAATCGATTCTACTACAAACTTTCCATTTTTTGTGCTATTACAATAATAATGTAATCCGAAAATTGTATTGATTAAATAATTTACTAATTATTATTTTAACATTATTTATTTTTAATTTTTATTTAGTAAAGTTAAACATTTCTAACTTTACAAAGTTAGTGGTTTGAGTTTTGATGTCGAATGTGATTTATTAAATTGGACCCAACTATTAATAATCAATTTAAAGTAGTGAAAAGAGTTGCATATACCAGAGGTGCAAACTATTGGTACTTTCCTCAAATTCTGAATGTTTAATAAAAAAATGGCGTTTAATATGTAAATTGGCTGTTATTTAGTCAAACAATTTTTTTTTAATGATACTCGTAAGCGCATAGTCTCGTAAACAAGCTTCAAATCTACTAATAAGTTATCCATTACCTTATTAGTGTCAGCCGGCTCTGTCTGCATGATAGAGCAAAAATATAATTAAACAGAATTTTTAATATAACTATACTAATTGGAATATTTCAGTAAAATATTTTATTTAATTCAAAAATAATTTTATTATAGTTCTCAATATCTCTATATAGATATTAGTTCGTTCATTCAGAAGTCTCTCACAAAAACAATTTATTGACAGTTAACGTGACGTTGACAAACGTGGAAGTAAAGTGATTATTTTTATATAGAACATGGTAACCATGGCAACAACCATAACTCTATCAGTTTGCTGTGATTGCAGGTACTATTATATACATACTACACCAGTCATTATAGACATTCGAAATCGAAAATTTGATAATAATTCCAAAAGTTTTCAAACTTCGGTCAAGTGAATGGTACATTGGGACGACAATAAATCTCATTTTGCAACCTTGTCCGCAGTCCGGAACATTGTTAAAATTGCAATTAAATTAATTTTATGTCTGTATGGTCGTGAAAAAAATTCCAAAAGTTCTGCAAACTTGGGGAAGTTTTCGATATAATATTTCATATCACGTATAAAATTTGCAACCAACCTAAGTGTACGGAACATTTTTGTTATTTATTTTATTTTCGATATATCTGTCAAATTTGCAGAACTTTTGGAACGTTTTCCTTCAGTTTAATAAAGAACAACATTAATTAAATAATGTTCCGTACACTTAAATTGGTTGCAAATTTGACACGTGATGTAAAATAATATATTTAACACCACTCCAACTTTGCAGAACTTTTGGAATTTTTGTCTCAAGAACTAAGCAAATTATCATTTATTGCATTTTTAACAATGTTCCGGACCGCAGAGCAGGTTGCAAAATTTTATAGTTTGTTTTAATACCACTCCCGACCTTACATCAAAATTTGAAAACTTTTGGAATTATTATGAATTAATTGTCTATAATGACTGGCCTATACCGGTGATTCATCATTAGGAGTAAATGGAACGGGTGTGGGTACAAGTGCGAAGGCCATATGCGGACAGCCGAAATGTGTATGTGCAGTGTTTCTTTGAAAAATTTTTTTATACAGAAAAGTACAAAAATTGCGTTAAGTGCCTGACACGGTCGTTCATTTGTACGTCACGAGCTTACAGATGAGCCACGCATGCTCTAGCCACCAGGCCGACACTACTCGCCTATATACAAGGCGTAATTGATATGGTTCAGCAGATTTTCTACAGAGACCGTGTTAAAAAGCATATACAAAAAAAATCACTCATAAATAGTTAAGATTTTTTTACGATATGATTATTTTAACTATTAATAAATGATATGTAATGCCATAGTAAAAACAAATAGGGACTTTTGTCCTTTGTCCATTGTGTCTATTTCTTTTACAGATTACTAAAGTATTTTGTTCTCATGCTTAAAAGGTCCACGGTCTATAAAAATATAATATATAGACACACCGTTTTTTATTGATGTTCTAAAATATATTGGCACTGCATAATACTTACTTTTCTAGGAACCAATTCATCTTTGACCGACCCATGCCCCATCTGTCCATATTCCCCTGAACCGCATGTAAACACTCCACCATCTTACGTTAAAAAAGCTGTTCCCCACATGAAATGTAACAAACCCAGTGGCGTAGCTACCAAGGGGCAAGGCGGGGCAGTGCCCCGGGGCCCTCAAGCTCAAGGGGCCCTCGAATCCTCACCAGAAATCTCATTCGGTTAATAATTTTAAAAAAAATCATGCTGTATCAGGAGTAAGTAAGCTAATGTAAATAAACTTTTTTTGTACTGGTCAATATAGTGGTTCAATTTTATTTGATTTTACCACTCATATTGATGTCCGTTAAAGTTAATAAATCGTGTCAAAACTAAAGATTTCGGCTACAGCTCATTGTATAACGCGAATTAGATAGCAATTGAAAACAAAACCGCATCAGGCCTGGATATAAACGAAGTCATTGATACTTTTGCGAAAACTTAAGCTAGGAAAAAATTGATAATATAATATTTATTTAGTCAGTTGGTAGGCCCGACCTTTATATATAATAAACCCTTGAATCTTCTGTATTTCATTTTATTTAAATATTACGAGGGCGGCACTGAAAATTTCGGGAATCATGGAATTGACACAACATTACAATTTAAAAATGTATTTATTGCTTTTCGAAGTATGACAAATTTTTGATACGATGGAACCAATCATTGAAGCAACAATTCCATTCGGAAGTTGGGGTCTCCAAAATGGCCGTTTTGTAGGCGTCCACATCTTCTTCAGGTGATGAAAATCTCTGACCACGCAATTTATTCTTTATTTTATGGAAAGTATAGAAATCATTAGGGCTTAGGTCGGGGCTCTACGGCGGATGGTCTAATAATTTTGTTTTCTTGCTCTAAAAACTCTTTTGTTCTGTGCGCGGTGTGAGAACTCGCATTGTCGTGATGGAGGATGATGCGGCGGTTGCAGTTCTCTTTACGGAGTTCAGAAACGATCTGTGGCAAACAAATGCTAGCATACCATTCTGCATTAACCATTCTTTGTCCCTCAAGAGGAATAGTCGCAACATGGCCGGTTTTGGAGAGAAACGTGGTCACCATTTTTTTTGCAACACTCCGTGAACGAACAATAATTTTCGTTAGCTTTAACTCATTTTCGAACTCCCAAACTCGTGACTGGTTTTTTGTTTCGGGTTCGTACGCGTATATCCAGGATTCGTCACCTGATACGATGTTGTATACAGCATATGAGGATCCTGCGTGGAATCTTTCGAGTACGCACCAAGTAACGCGAGCCGCTTTTTGCTCTTCACAGACCGAATGCGGTATCCATCGGGAAAACAACTTTTTTACACCTTATTTTTCATGCAAGATTATAAATTGTATTTGACTCATGCCAATGTCTAAAGTTGCATGAATTTCGCGGAATGTCACATGTCGATCTTCCTCAATCAGCACACGCACAGCATCAACGTTTTCTTGGGTGACTGCAGTTTTTGGTCGACCTTGACGGGGATCATCACTGAGCTTGACACGTCCACGTTGAAATTCAGCAAACCAGCGATAAATTGTGATTAGAAATTGGTTTTGGATGGGGCTTCATCACCAAATGCAGAATACATCCGGTCAACACACTGTTTTTGTGATAAACCACTTCTAAAGTCATGATAAATCATCGCTCTTGAATTTTCTCGAGTCAATTCTATTTTCTCAACGACTAAACAAGTTTGACAAAACTTTGTGAAAAGACCGAGAATCTTTTTAAAAAAAAAAAAATGGTATTCGATTTTAAAAAAAAGGAGTTTTCAATTAAAAAGATTTAAATATGACAGGTACAGTGGTATTATTCCATTCCCGATACTTTTAGAGCAGCCTATGTAATTGTAATTTATGTTGTTACTGTTTAAATTTTTTACTACCTGCCCTGCACACAAAAAAGAGCTTAAGTAGCTGAGTATTTTTAATGTATTTGTATATTTCATATTTTTATTTGATTAAACCTAATAAGTTTACATAGCAGTGGGCCCCCATTTTTTAATTTGCCCCAGGGCCCTTGGTCATCTAGCTACGCCACTGAACAAACCTGTAACAATATAATAATACATTTTATATAATCCCATTCGGTAATATTCTAATTATGAAATGAAATACAGACTTTTGTTGGCATAATTTATATACTTACTTCTTTAAGAAAATTTAACTAATTTAACTATCGTAACAAAACAATGCTTTAAAACAATTTTTTAATTATTAAAGTACAATGTGTCCCGACCAAGGAGGTTTCAATTCAATTTAAGTATGCATACACTATTATAACAATTGTCTCACCTTGACCACATTTTCAAAATACTTATACATGATATTCTTTCGGTTTCATAATACAATAGTAACTATGGTAACAAAAACAGTACTATATTCAGTCCGTTTAATGATAAAACATTAAGGCTATTGATATCATTATTTTAGAAAAATTATAGTATTACGAAAGCAGATTTACTGAGATTTATCCCCCAAATGTCAGCAAAGGTAAGAAAAGCTCTAAAAAATAATAGTATTATTATTACGTATTTATTTTTTATAGGAATCATCGACAATGTATTTCGTTTTAAAGCACAGACAATGTGGTAATATGTGTAAAAAAGTAAATAATTACTGTTAATTAAATAATTACTGTACTGGACGTAATCCCCAAATAAGAATATCAAGACCCCTTCCTCGTACAGTTCTTACGTAATACTTGAACGGTCCCTTATCTCTTGAATAAATTCTGCCGCAAGTTCAAAAAGACAGTAGTGCTGATAATGATACCTTAACATTACGTAGTGATTTCAAATGAGTAGGATAACATCTGTTATCCTTATCTTGTAGTCCTAATTGACCGTGACCATTTTAACCGAACCCATAAACAGCTCCAGATCTGAAAAAAAATTATACATCATTACTAGTAATATTTAAAAAAAATATCTACATACAATTGTGAAATGTCATCAACCAACAAAATTGTTTATTTCATTAATTTTTTTTTATTATAGTGTAAACGAGAATTATCTTTTGTAAAATCATTACAAAAGATAATTCTCGTCGCAGAAGCCACTTTGGAATGCATGTACTGAACAATAAGAGTAGAAGAGGGGAAGACGACACACAAGATTCATCGACATAACAGCTTGCAGCAACGATCTTTTAGAATAGATTGACGCCTGGAAAGTGGACCTAGCATAAATAGTAACCTTGGATCATAACTCAATAACATTTCAAATCAGGTTAGAAAAATCAAAAGGAGTGACCATCATCAAAAAAACGAAGAACAAGAATGACATGTTAATAGACTAAAAGCAAAAAATTTAATCAACAGGGACACCATAAGCAATATCACTAACACTAATGACCTAGATGAAAAGTTGTAGTTTTGGTTAAAGCATCATAAATTCTACATGTAACATAAGACATAATCATACCAATCAATTAAAACTAAAGCAAAACTGGTGTACCATGGTGGTCCGATGAATAAGTCTTGAAAAAAGAAATTATAACAAAAAGCGCGGTATTGGTCCGTGGGCAGCAAGTTGAAATGACAAAAGAAACTCAAATTGGAAACAGATTTGCGAAAAGCAGAATAAGGAAATTATGTGGTATACATAGACGACAAGGAATCAAGAAGCACCAGAAATAAAGAGAATTTGCTGAAATTGTTAATACAGTGGATAATAATGCAATCTGAGACCCACCATTTAGCAAAGGGGAATTAAAAATTGCAGCTCAATCTTTCAACCACAAAAAATCACGTGATAAAGATACACACTACAGCAGAAATAAATGTCACGCAATAAATCCTCCTGGCGATTAGAAACAAATGCTTGAAATTAGGATTTTTTAATAAAATGTGGAAGGAGCTATTATCGTATTGAAAATGCCCGGTTAATAATAAGTGGTACCTCGTTCCAAGGATAAACGAGAATCAAAATGCACACAAAACAGTCTTTATACATATGCGATAAATTAAATCAAAGTAATATTAACATTATCTCGCAAGATATAGTGTGCTTTTGACAGCGTGTGGTGACCAAACTTGTGAAACATGTTATTAGGAAGTGTAAAGCAAGAGCTGCCCGTACTACCTCTATTATATTGTAAATATTTAAATATTTTCGAAAAAGTGGCGCGAAGCATCATAAAATATTGTAGGCCTAAAATATTTACTGTATAATATGCACTTTTAACCAAAATAGTTATTTACTGGAAATCCAACCTAAGAGTCCACTCTGTGTGTTATTCACTAAAACATGGTGACAGTGAAATTCTAATTACTATAATAAAGTCTCAGATATATAAAGAAGATACGTAATTAAATAAGATTTTAATCAAATATTTAAATTTTTACTAATCTTAGAAGTAAAACTCGCTCAAATTACTAGTTACGAATGGCACTAGTATATGATTTATAAAAAAAAAGACTGTCTACAGTTTATCCTATAAATCAGATTGCAACAACAATTTTCAAGAAAAAGTGCGCTGAATCACCTGATAAATATGTTTTAGAACATCATTAAAAACATAATATATTGCTTTCTTAGTATGTGCAAAATATATCTGACAAAAAGTATTATGTAAGGTATGTGTACATATTAGGTAGTATTGCTGCTTCATTTATACTCAATTTTTACCAGTCAATACATATATGTATACCTACTTAGATAAGACGAATGTATGGTTGCTCCCACAAGTCACCAATGCAATGGGGACACCAACTAATGATGTTATCTGTTGTGGTGTTGTTTCCTTATTTGACATCATGCCTTAACCACACTGACCAAAACTATTTGCACCCCAGGTATATAATTCACCATCTGAAATGTTCATGGATTCTATGTACTACAGTGTATTGCTTTTTGTACAAGATACACAAAGCAATGTTTTTAAATACACATGTAAATGTGTACTAATCATTACATGAATAACTTAAGAATCCAAACAACTGTATAGAAACCTGCTCAATTAGGTCAATATTAAGTTGTCAGATTTAATTAAATGTGCCTTAAAAGTTTTCAAAACCTGTAATACTTTTTAACAAACATTGCGTGGTGGACTGTTGATTATTTATAGCTGATATAGGAAAAATATGATCAAAGGTGTCAATAAATTTTAAACAAGTTGTTTTAAACTTAATATTTTGAAAGTGTAGTATGCTTCAGGGAGTGCACCTATTTCATAGCCTGCCTGTGTCAATTACCACCCAACCAACCAACAACATTTGGCTTGCTTTATGGCAATATATCATAGATTTCTTTAATTACTATACTATTTATTGCTGTTATTTTGTGTAGTATAACTGTAAATATTCTGTGAAAATAAATACATAATGTATAAAGTTTTCCATGTAAAAATTGTGAAATTATAGCAGATATAAAGATTTAAATCCCAATCTCTAATTATTATAAACTAAAAAATAAGATGAAATCTTACCTCTAACACTATTAAATAGTGTATTTTGGCTATACTGTAAATAAATAAATAAATGCTTAATATATCTAATCTATAATATAGGATAAAATACTCACTATTTGTCAATGCTATAGAATGGTAAGAACCACAAGCTATCTATCTGTATTAAATTTTTTGTAGCTAGTAATTTAATAATTTTATATTTATCTTGAGCATGTGCCCCTAGATTACTACCTAATTGGCCCATACTGTCAGAACCCCAACTAAAAGGTTGACCCCATTCATCAATTGCCATTGAATGCAGTGCAGTCCACATGCTATTGCTGATAAATTGCAACCTTTAAATGTTTCTACAAGAGCTGGAAATGAAAGCAATGATTAAATTTTATTTTCAACTTTATTAAAAATATAAAAAAAAAACAATCAATAACATGAGAGGATATGGTATATCATCCAAAACACAACAACCTGGATATTTTCCATCATCATCCTTTGTATGCCACCCCAACTGGCCAACATCATTGTTGCCACATGAATACAGATGGCCAATGTTGGTCAAGTATAATGAATGGAACTCTCCAGCTGCTATTGATTGTACATGACCACTCTCCTTCCATTTCGAAATTGTTGGCTTTATGATCTGTAGTATTCAAATAAGTAGTAAAGGTAAGGTTTTCTGAGTGACTATAAAAATCTAGAAAGATCTTTGGATAAACAACAAAAATATATTATGCAAAATTATTAAAATACGCAATATTGAAAATATTATGTGCATAATAACAATGACGCTTACCAAATCAAGATTGTCAGCCCCATCAATACATAATTCGTGATGTGTTGCGTTCCCCCAACAAAACATTTTTAGTAAAAAAACAGTACTTATATGAATTTGAAAACTAAAAATTATTCCAACTATATTATAACCTAAAGAAATACCCTGTTTAAACTGTTTTTTTCGTCCTAAATATATTGGTACACATCAAGACAATCGTTTTATCTAAGACATTTTTGTGATTTTGTAAGTAATAAAAATATATGTACTATGTAGTATTTGTAACTTGTGGTAACTCGTACCAGAATTCAGTAACAGTTTATCGAGAACAATCTTGTTTGATGTTTCTTGACATATGACATTTCATATTTGATAATGAACTTGGTAGGCCAGATGACAGTTATAAGATAAATTTAGCACAGATTTATTTCCCGAAAAATGTTATCGCAAATGAAATATTTTTAAGCGTTTCTCATTTTATTAGGAATAAATAGATTTTTTATTTTTGCCCTCTATTCATGTTGTATTTCATTGTATTTTCTAAAATTATATTTTTTTCTCAAATCTGCAAAAGACAATGAACTTTGCGAGAGGTGGTGAGGGGTGCGGAAAAGGACAGGACCGAGGGGGGTGTCGAACTGAGACGTTGCACGGCCATATTTGTTATTGTACTCCATAGAAAATAGGAATTTATTTGAATCGTTTGATTTTTGAATAGAAAGTGATTCAATTCCCTAATTTTGTGATGCATTTTAGTTCAATTAATTTTTACCACAGAGAGTATAATCAATGTCATAAAAACCTATGCGTATAAAAAGTATGCATATTTAGTGTTAGTGAATACCTCTACTAAATTCGCTGCAGTGATCCAGCGAAATTATTCTAACAAATTTCAATTATTTTCGATAAAGTGGCGGGGACATCAAATAATAATGGGAAAGCGGGACGATCAGCTGTCCCAGTGGATGTGACATTACAACTACAAATTGCGTTTTGGAGCTTCCCAGAGAGTGAAGATGATATACGTCTTTATTCATGCCTTGCAAATGGATCAGCTGAAGAATTTCAGAGAGGAGAACACCTGTTTAGAGACAAAGCGGTTAAAGATGTTTTACAAATTGGTATGGTTTAAATGTTTTTGTGTTTTTAAGATATTCCAACAACTACTACAACTATATATTTCATTATATATATATTTATTTATAATTGAATTCAGAACAATACATTTTAAAACATTTATAGAATTGTATCTAGTGATTGATAACAATATGTGTTTTACAGGTTTTCACTTATCTGCAACAGTTTTACTTACCATGGCAAGGACTCAGTTTAATGTAGCAGTGACATTTGACAGGCAAAAGATATCATCATGTAACTGTACTTGTTCCTCATCAGCTCATTGGTGTTCACATATTGTTGCTGTGTTTCTGTTTAGAATACATTTAGTAAGTTTCTGCCATTCATTCTTAAAATCTATTATTATATAAGGAAATTACATAATTTATCCAAACATTTTTAAGAGTTGTGGGAAGTTATGTTGTGTTGAAATTTTTATTTTCTAATTTAATCAGTAAACGCGATTATAGGCTATATTCTTAAATATAAAACGCTGAAATGAGATTCAAATCTGAGAGAAAAAAACTGCATTTGATTAATAAAATAAATTGTACATTAAGAATTTAAGTGGTAAATTTTCAGTATGGGATTATATAACTTCGAAATTCGCGTTATACATCTGTTGAACGATATCTATTTTAATTTTAGCCAACTCAAGTATGTCTCAGAGCACCGGTATCAGAGTCTCTACAGAGATTGCAGCGAGATCAATTACAGAAATTTGCACAATACCTCATATCGGAGTTACCACGACAAATTCTTCCAACGGCTCAGAAAATATTAGACGAGTTATTATCAGCTCAACCGAACCAAATTAACACAACTTGCGGGGCCCCTGACCCAACCGCAGGTGCATCGGCTTATGAATACACATCATGGTTCCTCGATGAGAAAACATTACACAACAATATTAATAAAATATTGGTGAAATTTTGTGTACCAACTCCAATTGTGTTTAGGTAAATCGATTATTGTTTATTTATTGTCTCCGTATCTTAGTTGAATTCATACAAAATTAATATTTTAGCTCTCCCAGATTTGATTCTTAATAAAAGTATTTAATTTAGAAGGAATAGGGTTAATTTGCTGCTGTAACCTTTTTCTTAATTTTATTATAAATGGGTTGTTACTTATTTTCTCTCATTACAAATATTTATATAAGAATAGCTAACTACAACTATAAATCATGCTCATTGACAAAAAAATATCCGTAATTTTTCGCAATATCTATGAAATATCGTGCATTCCAAATATTCCAAGTTTTTATTTAAATTTTTAAATATTTAGTTATAAAAAAACATCGTGCGGAAACTGGCACCAAAAAGTCGACGGCGTGTGTCAGGCACAGAAGGCTGATCACCTATTTGCCTATTGTATTCACTAATGATCATAAAACAGATTCAGAAATCTGAGACCTAAAGAGGTTGTAGCGCTACTGATTTATTTATTTTATTTTTTAGATGACTACTATAATCGCTTTTTGTTTTTAATACAATTTATACAATAGTATATTTCATTACAAGTGTGGAAAGCCTGTCATTGCAAAGAGTTCCGACAAATGTCGGAACGTCGGAACAAGTTGCAATGTCGCCCTATACCTCTACTCGAGATTATCACTGAAGAGGTCATGGCTTGTGAACAGGTTTGTTTGTAGAAAATTATTATTTTATTTTGACCACAAAATTAAGACAACAAGCATACTTATTATAATCCTAATAATCTTTATATATAAAAGAAAGTCGTATTAGTTACACTATCATAACTCAAGAATAGCTGAATCGATTTGGGTGAAAATTGGTGGGTTTTTTATACATTAAGGTGTATACAATTATTATTAGATAATAGAAGTTTAAAAAAAAATGGCCGTTTGGCTGGAGATGTTATGTATTAAGTTTTGTTATTTAAGAATTTATTTATTTACATAAAAAATGGAAAAGCTTTTCGAACCGTTTCGTTTTATATTTTCTTTTTAAAAAAATCCGTCGGAAGTTTTCAAAGCAATAATTTGTGTTGAAACACATACGAGAATTATAGAGTTTTACTTGATTTAATGCTCATTTTCTTATGAAAGAAAAATCAACGTACACATGGAGCCGTAATCATATCTACATATATGTATAACAGATTGATTAAATTCGCTAGATAATAGTCTGGTGGTACAGCACTAAAGCGGCCTTAGTGGCGTGGGGAGGCGGTACGGGGGGGAAACATGGCGGAGGCGGGGGCAACTTCACCGCTCAGCACGCTTGTTCTTCTCTGTGTGACGAGGTAAATATAAATTATATTAAAATTACTGTTAACTATGGTGTTCTTTTTAATAATTATTCAGAGCAGTGTTTGCCTAATGGCGTCAGTGTGCGACTCACATCCCTGAGGTTCTAGGTTCGAGCCACAACTTGCACTAATGGTCTTTTGTATGTGCACATTAAACATTGGCTCGTATGGATATTGTGAGGAAATGCCTTAGACCCATAAGTCGTGGCGGGTGTAGCACGTACAAAGCTATTAGAAAAAACAAATGATCACGAAAAAAGTAATCTGAGGTCTGGACCTTAAAGGTGGTGCCTCTGTTCTTTTTGGATTTAAATTCCACTGCGTTTTATTCTGGTCATAGATATTACAGGCATGGGAAAACCACAGAAAATGATCTGGGTTTTTCATGTTTGTAATGTTTCTACATTGAGTCTCGCGGCATTGAACCCTGGACTCGCACCACACGAAACAGATACACTTCATGAGCAGTTCACTCAATGGCACGTGAAGGTTTTGGACATGGTATATTAGATATTATGTCGCAATATTTAATAAGTTATTTATCACGCCCGATGTTTTCAAATCGTATCATTATAAAAAATATACAGTGAAATGAAAAAGTGCATTAGCCTCCACATGAGTATTCCCTGTGCTAGGCTTATATACTTGACATACTTATGTTTACACGTAACACTTAGTTTGTTCTGTATGTAGTCGGTGTTTGTTTCCAAAAAAGTCGGCATATTACCGTAGGTACTACGTATTAAGTATAGTCTAACCGTTAGAATCTTTGTTTTGAAGTTATATAGGGTATATTGTTATGCCAAAAATTGTAGGTACTGTACTTTGGTTATGGTGTTTAATAAGGAGATATCGTGATTTCTCTCGACGGTACATTTTTAATAAGTAAGACAATGACTACAGACATTTTGATAGAGTATAGAATAACTAATTTTAAATATTTAAAGCATCCCGAAGCATATCCATAACACCATATGATCCGTATTAATTGAAAATAGTTGATGAAATTGACGGCCGGAACTCTTCTACGATCCGCTTCATAAGTCATTTTCTTTTGTGAACTAGTGAACTGTGGAATCTACTCCCGATACGGGTCTTTCGAGATGGGAGATACGACCTCCAATTGTTTAAGAAAAAGAAAAGAAAGAACACGTAAGAAGTGAATCTTCTTTATGATCTTATTTTTCGAAAAATGATTAGGTACTATATGCAACTTTACGAAAATTGGTTAAATCAAGTTAAATTAGATAAAAGGCTTTTATTATCATAGACATGAATACAAATACAATTATTTCATTTTACCTTATGACTTCTAAGATTATTACAGAATTTCATTAATTGTAATAGATTTTTTTTTAAATTAATGGCTTCGAATCTCTTCGAATCAACCGTGGTAGGGATAAGAAAACGATGCGCGTAACATGGGATGCTAATTTTTTTTCAAACGCCGATAAAGAAGTTTCACTTCAAACTTTAATGATTCTGACCAGGTAAACTAAGATGTTATTTTTTTATCCAAATGTACAGGTGGCAAAGAATCGAAACAATCACATAAATACGTCGCATCCGCGCCATGTGCGTGCGCATTCTCACCCGCCATACATCAACGGTATAAGCGAGACAGAAGTCTTTCCCGGCTTCAACCCGACCATGGAAGCCTGTTTCCTTGAATGGGACGACTACCCAATAGCTGGTGTTACATACACAAAGGACCTTAATCCGCTCTACCATAGTCCTTTTACTATATTCAGGCATTCGCATAAGCAGGCTGACAGTGTTCATCAGGTAATGTATCTAAATATAATAACATTTAAACTTTAACCTACTAGCATTGTTGGACTCGTGGCTTTAGCGTGCGACTCTTATCCCTGAGGTCGTAGGTTCGATCCCCGGCCGTGTATCAATAGATTTACTATATTCGTACTTAACATTCGTTGGTATAGTACAGAAAATCGGCATGTCTCAAATCCAAAAATCGACGACGTGCGAGAGCCTTCTAATCTTATCTATGAAATAGGATTATTATAAGTTTACTATTGTACAAGTCTAACTACACTTGAAGCAATGCGCTGCGCTGTATTAACAATCTTTCTAATTAGAAATTATATAGTAAGAATTATTCTTATAAAAGGTAAACTTTTTAAACTGTTTTGTTTGTTCAATAAATAGTTAATAAATAAAAAGAGACGAGCTCTTTTTATTAGAAAATTAAAAATACACCCTCACTTTCATACCATCACACAACACAGCAGAATTAGGTATGTCATACTTAAATGTATTTAATATTTTTATAGATTTTTACTTTGAAACCTTTTTGTATATAGTATGTATTCTTATGGCTATATTTAGTATAGTTGTTTTTTGTTATATATGTATGGGCGGATGCCCTTTATCATAAGAATAAGCCATGTCTTCAATACGTTGTTATGTAGGTAGGAACAATAGAATCACAAAAAGTATCTCCCTTACAGCAATTCACTAAAATCTATTCACTCGTAATTAGGGAATCACTTAATCAATCACTTTTAATTAGTTTTGTTACAAAAAGACACAAGATTATTTGGAACAAAAAGCGATTCGTCGCAGACGTGGTGCGCTCGCCGTTGACGTTTGAAAACTAAACGAAATTCAACATGTTCGCGCTGACCATCGACACGACGCTCCGCCAGACTGACCATAGTCAAATCTCGTTCCAATAATTCTAGTATTTCTAAACAGATGGCGCTAGGAATGCGCCGTCACGGCCGGACTGACTTTCGACCGTCCTCGGGCGCATCAGATTGCAGTCCTGTAACAGTGACACAATCAATCGGACAGGTGTCAGTAAATCTACCCGCTCGCCCAACCTGACAAGCTATGACTACTAGACGTAATGCTACTGTCATACAACTATGACTATCAGAATAAAAAAAGCGTGTGTCCTTTCGACCACTCATGGACCGGACGGCACCTTTTTCTAATCACTTAACAAACATTACACTCTTTATCTAACAAACATTCTCACAGTATCAATTTGGACCGGACGAGTGTGTCCTTTCGACCAGCCACTCGTGCATGGACCGGACGACACTGTCCCTTCGACCAATTAACACCTAAGATTGGACCGGACGGGTGTGTCCTTTCGACCAGCCACTCGTGCATGGACCGGACGACACTGTCCCTTCGACCAATTAACACTTAAGATTGGACCGGACGGGTGTGTCCTTTCGACCAGCCACACGTGCATGGCCCGGACGACACTGTCCCTTCGACCAATGAACACTTAAGATTGGACCGGATGAATGTGTCCCTTCGACCAGCCGCTATCAGCTGCGTGGCCCGGACGACATTATCCTTTCGACCAATGAACACTTACGGTTGGACCGGATGAATGTGTCCCTTCGACCAGCCGCTATCAGCTGCATGGCCCGGACGACATTATCCTTTCGACCAACGAACACTTACGGTTGGACCGGATGAATGTGTCCCTTCGACCAGCCGCTATCAGCTGCATGGCCCGGACGACATTATCCTTTCGACCAACGAACACTTAAGGTTGGACCGGATGAATGTGTCCCTACGACCAGCCGCTATCAGCTGCATGGCCCGGACGACATTATCCTTTCGACCACCTTCACACACACACACACACACACCACGTTATTCAATGACTCTTCTCACTAATCGTGCCAACATAGTTAAGTAGACTTCAGTGCTTACAGATTACACATACCTATAAGTTACGGACTGTCTTGCTCTGCGTGAATTCGGACCTCATGCTCAAAGATTTCGCGATCTGAAATGTTACTTAGGGTATCAGACTCCGCTGTAAGCGTGTCTGATCCTGCGGACAATGTATCGGAGCCTGCAGTCAATATATCACAAACATTCGGTCTGTCGAGGTGACCATAGCATCGAAATCCGCTGCAGTATTGATTAAGCTCGGAACGCCTTTTCAAAACTAAAAAAAAGTACTTTGTGACAAGCGCCTAAATTTACAACTTAGAACTCGTATTGCGCGATGTTACGTCTTCTGTGCTGCTCTACGGCGTAGAATCTTGGACGCTGACAGAGACTATGTCTAAAAAAAACTGGAAGCGTTTGAGATCTGGGTTTATCAACGTATGCTTAAAATATCTTGGACAGACTGCATACGAAATACAACCGTGCTGGACAGAATGCAGAAGAACAAAGAAGTGCTTATGACGGTTAAGAAAAGGAAATTTGAGTATTTCGGACACGTTTTACGCAACTCCAAAAAAATATGAGCTCCTTCAATTAATCATACAAGGCAAAGTGGCAGGTAGAAGGAGACCTGGCCGCAGACGCACGTCCTGGTTGAAAAACTTGAGACAATGGTTTGGTCAAAGCACCAAGTCATTGTTTAGAAGCGCGGCATCCAAAATTAAAATAGTCAAGATGATCGCCAACCTTCGCAAGGAGATGGCACTATAAGAATAAGAAGAAACTTCCTATCTAACTCAGTTTGGTTGCGCTCGCAACTTTTGATGAATACGAAATCGCCCTTAGAAAATGGCCTGATAGTAGCTCGACCTTGGTCAAATCGTAAAGTATCAGATGCGGCTGCCCTTTGTATGTTAGGAGACGCATCTTGCCTAGCTGACTCTACGTCAATTCGCTGTTCTTGTTCTGAATCTGGACTTGAACACCTAATTCTCGACATACCTAGAGATTGAGAACGGATACCGAACTGTAGACCCAGTACTATTAAGCGCTAATTGCACATTACCCAACGCGTCACGCCTATTGGGATCGCTTTCGATAATCGCTAGCAAAACTTTTCAAAGCGCGCATCACACGCTTGACTTGCCCGTTTGCCCAGCTGGAGCCAATTGATACTATGCGCTTAGGTGCTTCAAAAAAAATAAAGCAAACGGCATTTTTAACGGCTTGAACCGCGCTAGCTGCGTCTAATGTGCTCTAATAATACGCATTTAGTGAAAGCATCAACAAGTACCGAACAATACTCCTTACAGTCACTTTTTCTCCTTAGTTTGCGGGTGAAGTCGATATAAATCGTCTGCCACGGTACCGGAGCTTTTGGAATAGAATGTAGCTGCACAGGCTGAGCACCTGCGGGACCCTTCGATGACTTGCAGACAATGCAAGAGTCAACAATTTTTCTAACTCACTCGGACATCTGAGGGAACTAACACTGTTCGTACAGTCTGTCCAGTGTTCCGTCACCACCCAGACGCTGCAACTCGTTATGAACGTGACTGATCAAAGTCCATATTAGGGAACGTGGGACGACTGGCAGCCATGATATAATCTTGTTGCCTCCTATAAAGAACTCCATTCCTAACGTCACATGTCTGACCAACCGGTTTAGGAAAATCGCCATTATTGTGCTTGTCGATCAAGTCTTGGACCTCTGCATCACGTTTCCGTACCACAGAAAGCCAGCGCCGATGTATTTCTACAAAATTGTAGGTTTTGAAGAGACTTGTGACTGACTTGTGTTAGAGTATTATAACTAAATAAATTCAAAGCCGTCGTTAAACGGAAACTAATCAACAAAGCTTTTTATAAATTTGAGGACTACCCAAATGATCCCAATCCCTGGGATTGAATTGCTCCAGTTCAAAGAATTTGTATGACAATACCTGGCGATTAAAAAGAGTGGCGGAAAGTTTCTTGCCAGTTCTTCTTACCCGCTCTACGCCCTTGACTTGCGAACTGGTAGTAAATGTAAATTTACGATTAATTTAACTTGACGATTCAAAAGTGTACTTGGTTACCCACTCGAATAAAGATATTTTGAGTTTGAGTTTGAGTTTGACTCGGAAACTAAGCTATTGGGGTCCGGCAGCAGATTTCTAGAAAGGCAATCCGCGTGCTCCATGCCACGACCCTCGCGATATATGATATCAAAATCGTAGGCTTGTAAAAATGCCCACCAACGATGAACACGTGGGGTCAGGTCAGCTTTAGACTTCAAACATTAACTTGTTCCTCAAATTGAAAAATAAAATCAAATTATCATTATTAATTTTGACGCTCAAACCGTTTTCTAAAATGTCCCTACCTATTATAACAGGGTAAGACATGAGTCTGGTACTACATGAAATGTCAAGAGTTTTATAAAATTTTCAAGATTAACCTCACTTGAAATCTGTGACGTAGATTTTATTTCAACACCACCAATGCCCGCAAGATTCTCAAGATCATTGCGCACAGTACTTGGGAACTTAGTAGAATAGCCCTCTTTTCTCAACGAGCAAGACGATCCGCTATTAAACAACAAAAAAAGGAGACTGACTCACCAGATGACATCCCCAAGGTGCCCCTCGACAGCCACTGTTCGCAGATATTGACCTATTACCTTGCAGTAGATCCACCACCTTTTTTTTTTCTTTTCTTTACAAATTGTTGCTATGTGTCCAACTTGACCGCATATATAACAGGTTACGTTAGAAGTTTTCTCGGGGGCACGTGTTGCAGTTGACAGATCTTGCTGCTTAGTCATCCTAGAAGAATCTTCTCGAAGACGCTTTTTACAGTCGGCTTGCCGGTGTCCGAGGATTTTACATTTACTAGGAAATCTTGCGTCCACAATTCTAGGTCGCTTGAAATCAGGCTCTTGGATTTCAGTAACACCCGATCTTCGCTTTAGGGAAATGTCTTTTAAGATTTAATAGTGACAGTAGAAGCGGAGGTTTAATAGTGACAGTATATGCGTTTAGCTCACGGCATATCAAATCAACCTTCTGACATAAGACCGATATGACGTATCCAGTTATAAAATCTTGAGATTCGGGTTTTAGGTATAGTTTCGATCATATTCCATAAGCGTAGGCCACTCTGCTGCAGTTTCTTTTGTTCCAATTTGAAAACGCAATATTTCATCAAAGAAGTCTTGAAATAATTTTGGTTTACAAAATCTAGCCATTAAACTTTGTTTTACATTCTCCCATGTCAGCTCATACAAATTTAACTTGCTCAAGCAAGCTGCGCACCCTTTCAGTACACTGCTAAGAGCTAGAGAAATCTACGCCCTCTAAATGTTTAGTCAGTACTTTAAGCTCAGTAATTAAGACCAACCTTCTATATCCGCGTCTGCGTCTACCCGATTAAACTACGAATTTCACTGCACTATACTGGGCGTTAGCAGTTGCCACCGGTGGTTGCGTTGTCGCTAACATCCGAGTAAGTAAAATTTCCATATTACTTAACAACTTCAAGGCGCTATTTTAGTCAGGTGGTTGTTTTTGCACGGTCAGTAGCGCATGGGATCCCACTTCTGATATGGGCGGATGCCCTTTATCATAAGAATAAGCCATGTCTTCAATACGTTGTTATGTAGGTAGGAACAATAGAATCACAAAAAGTATCTCCCTTACAGCAATTCACTAAAATCTATTCACTCGTAATTAGGGAATCACTTAATCAATCACTTTTAATTAGTTTTGTAACAAAAAGACACAAGATTATTTGGAACAAAAAGCGATTCGTCGCAGACGTGGTGCGCTCGCCGTTGACGTTTGAAAACTAAACGAAATTCAACATGTTCGCGCTGACCATCGACACGACGCTCCGCCAGACTGACCATAGTCAAATCTCGTTCCAATAATTCTAGTATTTCTAAACAGATGGCGCTAGGAATGCGCCGTCATATGCTTTATGTTAGCTGTACTATTTACGAAATAAATAATGAGGTTGTACGTGGACGTCTATAGGTAAATTCATCAAAGGCAGTACTTAACAACGAGATGTCTCTCAGCTATAGGCTGATCCCTCAATGCAAGGACATCGCACTCTGGTGCACAGAAACAGTAGAATAACTGTTGATTTAGCGATTGCTGGTCCTTCGAACCAGGTTAGTTTTTTTACTGTTCGTGTTCATGAATAACATTTTTTTAATTTATGTACCTACTAATAATTCAATTACTAATATAGGTCGGTTATAGAAAGCTGGCGGGTTCACAGTACTCACACTAATGCAATTTCACATAGAGTATGTTTCAAAATATGATTTTTTTGCCTAGCTATATATTTTAGTCCACTCTGGTTTTAGTAAGGTTGGGTGGGTTGTAAATAAATAAAAATGTGTCAAATACATATAAATATTAGGTGCATACGAGGGTGGATTCAAAAGTTCTAAGCCAGACCAAGAACGTGAAAGAGTAGTTCGTGTAAATAATTTTACATTTTTCGACATACGCTCCATCTAGCCATGACTTTGTTGGTTGACAAAAACACCTTAACCGTTTTCGCAGTAGGTGATCCAGATATTTTCCATTGTTTGGACTTTTGCTTTGATTCAGGAGTATGGTGGTGAACCCAGCTTTCAACAAATAAAAAAAAAATCAAATCAGCTTTCAGCATCTGATGTCAAATGAAATATAACATTTTTTCATTAAACTGTTTTTATTAAGATGCTTAAAATAATTAAAAACATTGTGCACCATTTCACGAGATTGCCCTGGTAATGTTTGAAAAAAGATCAACATGTATAGTAAAGATCAACATAAACAGTAGCAAAAGCAAAACAATAACTATCTATTTTATACTCATAAGCTTGATCGAGCGCGAGAGAGACGGACAGTCTTTTCATGATGTATTTGTGATTGTATTTCAGTTTGACAGACTTTGACATCACGCCTCGCGCTTATTCACAGACACTACACAAGCACAAAGTGTAAATGTGTTGAAGCCGCCAGCTTTAAATAACATACCTATGTATCTAGTTGGGGTTTGCCATATTGTAAACTGGGCCGGGAACTTCGCATTCTGAAGCCTTTTTTTCTACTGATAGTTAGAACACTTTTATTTTCTTCATGAAGTGCACTCTTAGAGTAAGATTCATAAACGAGACTTAGCGCGAACAGCTCGCGAAAAGTCAATACATTTTCGACGTCCGGCTTAGCGCTGTCTCGTTTATGAATCTTACCATCACTATCAACCAACTATAGTCACGCGAACGATATATTTGACTACTTTTCAAATAGCAGGTCAATAAATTATACTTTTATTGACCGGTGCTTAGACTAACGGTGTCTTCCTTGACCTACAACTACTATATTTTTAATACATCTCTCTTCACTGAGATATCGTGTGACACGATCTAGCCTAACTTAAGACTAATAAGTAATTTAGGTCTAACCTAATTTCTTGTTTACTATTTTGTATCCATTTACCACTGTTGAGCACCGAAGTGCTCTCACACTAATTCGAATGGTTTTGAAAAGTGTTGTCAAATATAATAGCCTCGATTGGAGGACGTCGACATAATACTTAAAAAGACCGCTACGTGATTGTGGAGGTCTTTTTAATTATTATGTCGACGTCCTCCATATTAACATCCCAATAGAGATCGTTATTGCTAAAGTACTAGAAGCTTTTACTATTGCTCTGAGCACTTTGAATCGTTATAACTTCTATTTTAATAACATATATTTCCAGGCTTGTGGTTCTGCTGTGGTGGTCTGTGGTGGAGCCGCTCGTGATCCCGGGCCAAGTGACGGGAATCATTCGAGTGTCTCATCTGAAGGTAATAATTGTATTTCTTTAATTCTTCTGTCCCATTTCAGACTTGTATTTATTTTATGGGAATACTACACAAGTAAATATAACTGTAACTAAACGCCAATTTGAGAAAGAACAGTGTTGGCCTAGTGGCTTCAGCGTGCGACTCTCATACCTGAGGTCGTAGGTTCGATCCCCGGCTGTGGACTTTCTTTCTATGTGCGCATTTAACATTTGCTTGAACGGTGAAGGAAAACATCGTGAGGAAACCGACATGTCTTAGACCCAAAAAGTCTACGGCGTGTGTCACTGGAGGCTGATCACCTACTTGCCTATTAGATTTAAAAATGATCATGAAACAGATTCAGAAATTTGAGGCCAAGACCTAAAGAGGTAGTAGCGCCACTGATTTATTTATTTTATGAACTTTCATGCTTCGAATCGTGTTAAAAAATTTATTTCTGAACGTTTAGAACTAATTTTTATATTTTTGATAATTTAAAGGTTTTTGTGAAAATGAAGAAGAAATGCAAGTTAGCGGTGCAGGATTCATCTCCACCGATTTCGTCTGATGATGCAATTCCACCCAGGGATGACTCCGTCTCTGATGATGAATGTCAACTGTACTTCTATGATGCTACAGCTGCTAGAAGAGTGGCAGCTGACGGATCAAGCACAATAAATGGGGTAACTGGAAATTTCTTGAATTGGGTTGGAAAATTATTTTTTATCGAGCATCGAGTGTCCCATATTTTTGATTAAAAATTTAAAATATACCAATGTTATTAAGGATAAGAGATATAATCGAACATGATTAAATAGATACGGTTTAATTAATTCACATACACCCTCACACCTTCTTACATACATGCATACACACCCTCTCATTCACACACACACATGCACACGAATCCAAAAAATATTAATATGTAGTAACTTTACTTACCGGCTTCTGATATCCATGTACTCTTATCATATATTTTTTTTTAGTTAACTTTATGTTGACTGTTTTGTTCATTTTTTTTTAAACTTTAAATTTGTTTGTCTCCTCATGTATGGAATGGAAGCCTGGTATTCATATCACATTTACTAAAACATTGTATCAATGTTTTTTTTTTTTTTTTTTTTTTTTATGTAATAGGAGGGAAACGGGCAGGAGGCTCACCTGATGTTAAGTGATACCGCCGCCCATGGACACTCACAATGTTATTTTAGGCCAACAGTGTGGGTGGAGCCAGTAGCAGCGGCGCCAGTTGGCAGTGCGGTTGGGAAGTTCAGTTCGCGCGAGCTAAAGGCTTACACGCGCATGGGCATGCCAGAGAGGCCTGCGCACTTGGCGCCAGTCTTGCCAGAGAGCTATTGGCCAGACCACCAGCCTTACTAGGTAACTATGAATTTATTGAAGCGTTATTGGACGGACTATTGTTGACGTCGTAGGCTCGATCCCCGGCTGTGCACCAATGGATTTTCTTTCTATGTGCGCACATAACATTCGCTCGAACGGTGAAGGAAGGAGGAAACCGGCTTGCCTTACACTCAAAAGTTAACAGCGTGTGTCAGGCACAGAAGGCTGATCACCTACTTGCCTATTAGATTACCAAATGATTATGAAACATATACAGAAATCTGAGCGTTTATAGCGCCACTGATTTATTTATTTTTTATTGTTGACCGTTGGTGTTTTGTCTTTCATTCTCGTCCCCAACATATTTTGCAATCTACTTAAAGTATTAAATCTACAGTATATGTTAAAAACTCTGTTATCTAAAATGTATGACAATTTAGTTTAATATGAATGTTACAAAAAAAATATTTTAAAATATAATAACACTACCAGAATTTTTGTTAGGCACAAAAAAAATATCAGCAAAATAGCGGATTAGGTCCGAGACAGCCACTTAACAATGCTTTCTTTAAAACCGATCAGCCCACTACCGAATATATCCAGCTCCAGATAAGTACTGTTTAATCCGTTAAAATCGCGAAGAATTCGAAAGAGGGGTGCTGAACTCCTATATTGGTTGTTGCAGAAGGAATTTGGGAAATCTCTCTGAGATTTGGTGTAGACGTTGACCAAGTGAAACGCGCTATTATTTTTGAAGTTATACTTCTTTTGATGCTTTAGGGAAAATGATGAGAGTAAATTTTTATAAAAAAAACCGACACCCTCAAGTTAGCATAGTCAACCTTTTAAAATAACAAAAAAATTGATATTTAAATAAACTTTATATAAGATCTAGATGATGCGTTATACTAAAACTTACATTGTATAAAATACCTATTTTTCTATTGTTAGTGTCGTTTATCTTGTTTAGCCAAAGAAGTATAACTTCTAACGCGTGTACATAAGTACACACACATGTTTTTTTTTTCATACGTATGTTACGCTTATAAGTACAGGCTACAGTGGCAGTGCAGCGGAGTTGCGACGTGCTCGTAGACGTCACGCAACGTCCCCGCGTCTCTGCGCAGCCAGCCATCGCACCTCGTGTCTCGCTTCGACCACGCTTGCTAAATGCGCTTTCCTTTGCACTGTGAGTTTTTTGAAGTTATACTTCTTTAGGCGCGTTATGAAAAATTTTTGAGAGTGAAATTTTACGATGCGCGCGCACCGTGACACAAAATTCAGTTTGGGCGCCGAGCGTGCGCGTATTAAACAAATAAAGCAGTTTTAATTATTTTTTTCAAAGAAATTTAGCAATGCTTTTTCACAAAGACCTATTTATACTTAGTTAAAAGGTTATGAAACATACCTAGTTATTAAATTGAATTAATAATATAATATTAATTAATAATTGAATAATATACTAAATATTAAATATTGTTCAGATATTAACGCTTAATATTGATTATTAATTATTTAATATTTTTGAAAAATAAAGAAAGCCAAAGAAGTATAACTTCTTACGCGCGTACATAAGTACACGCACCATTTTCTTTATTTTTTTAAATATTAAATAATTAATAACAAATATTTAACGTTAATAATTTAATAATATTTAATATTTAGTATATTATTCAATTATTAATTAATATTAATAATTATAATTATTTATTATTTTATTATATGTATTATTCATTCAATTAAATAACTACGTATGTTTCATAACCTTTTAACTAAGTAACAATAGGTCTTTGTGAAAAAGCATTGCTAAATTTCTTTGAAAAAATAATTAAAACTCCTTTATTAAAAATTCATTCATTTTTTTGTTTAAAAGGTAAATGTCATTACCTAATGACATTTACCTTTTACTTGTAGATTGTCTTATTCCCATCTCGCTCGCGCACGCTCGGCGCACATACTGAATTTTGTGTCACAGGTGCGCGCGCATCGTAAAATTTCACTCTCATCAATTTTTCATAACGCGCCTAAAGAAGTATAACTTCAAAAATCAGACATTGTCATTTAATTCATATTCGAATATTGGAACACATCCTGTATTCGAATAAGAATTCTCGTCAAGAACAGGTTTCTTGCATCGGCTAACTGTGGAGCGTCAATGTTTCAATTGGTTTATTACGTTGTTCGTGCTATTTTAATTATTTAATAATGATTAGTTTATTATTTAATGTTCGACGTCCTGGTGGACAGAAAAACTGTGTCCAGTTTGTATTACCACCACACCAACTTCTTCCTATTTAAGAACATGTATACAATAAATAAATAATTTAAAAAAAAATCTAGGTAAAATTGATTTTTCATGTTTCAGTTGCGGTAAAAACTGTCTGAATAAAATTGATACCAAAGAAGAGCTTGATGATGTTCTAATTTCGTTTTACTCAATGGGTTCAAAGAACGAGCAGGACATACATCTTCAGAGACTGATAGAGCTAAAAAGTGTGGAAAGGAAAAGAGGTAGAGAGTCCACTTTGATCAGAAAGCCAAAATCAAAAACTGTTCTGTACTATTTACTCCTAAACCGAAAGCGAATTAAAGTATGCAAGAAAGCATTTATAAATGCTCATAAAGTCACCCCAAAAAGGATTTGCCGCATTGTCAATTTATTGGAGAAAGGTGAAATTCCACAAGATAAACGTGGCAAGCATCCTTGTGCAACTGCAATCTCTCCTGAAGTGTGTGAAAAAATACATTGCTTCGTTTCCCGCTAAAGAATCACACTACACATCAGATACAAGATATTATTTATCAGCTGACCTTTCAGTTAGAGAAATGCATAGGCTCTTTACACAGAAATATCCTGAGATGGACGTAAAATATCAGTTTTACTGGCAATACTTCAGAGCAAACTTCAGCCTGTCTTTTGGTAGACCTGTTGTAGATGCCTGCTCTCAATGTGAATCGCTGAAAGCCAAATTACGAGACAACACATTGAATGAAATTACTAAAAGAGCATGTGTTGCTGAGCTTTTGGTGCATAAACGACGTAGTAATAAGTTTTATAAAAAAATTCAGGAGTGCACAGAAAAGTCAAAACAAAACAATAGAATACTTTCGTTATGCTTTGATTACATGGCCGTTACAGACTTACCGCGCATACCAGTCCAAGACATCTATTATTCGCGGCAGCTGTCTGTGAATACTTTTGGAATTTGTAACTTTGCTAACAACAGAGTACACACTTACGTGTATCACGAAGGTACTGCTCGCAAATCCCCTGACGATGTGTGTTCACTCTTATTACATTATCTAGAGAATTTTTTAGACAGTGAATATGATGAGCTTAATCTATTTTGCGATAATTGCGCCGGTCAGAACAAAAATCATGCAATGATACGATTTTTGATGGCACTTGTTGAAAAAAAAATGTTCAAAAAGATCAACCAGTACTTTCCATTTCGTGGGCACTCTTTTCTCCCATGTGACCGTAGCTTCGGGCTCATTAAGAGAAAATTGAGGAAAATGGATAGAATTTATACTGTGGACGAATATGTCCAGCCTGTAATAATGCAGAGTTCCCAAATTAAAAACAAATTTATTGTTTATTTGGTTGATCAATGTAATATATATCATTTTCAAGAATGGTTTCCTAAATATTATTATAAAACTAAAATATCGAATATTTCACAGTCTGGGGAACTGAAAGAAAAATTATTGATTTCTAAATACCATGAGTTCCAATTTGAAGCACAACAGTATAAAACTGTTCTAACTAAAGAATTTATTGATGGCCTTACATCTACCAGTTTTGATTTAAGGAAAACAAATCAAATAAACTTGCAACTGCCTACACAAAAAATGTACAGCTCTGTTGTTCCCATAGCAAAGAAAAAAATGGTTGATCTAAAAGAACTCCAAAAATACATTCCCGAAGAATACCTGTCATTTTGGAATAGCATTTATAATTGGCCTGTAGAGTAATAAGAATAAAACTAGAATAAGAATAATAAAACTAGAATAAGAAGAATAAAACTAGAATAAGAAGAATGAAACTAGAATAAGAAGAATGAAACTAGAATAAGAAGAATAAAACTAGAATAATAAGAATAAAACTAGAATAAGAAGAATAAAACTAGAATAAGAAGAATAAAACTAGAATAAGAAGAATAAAACTAGAATAAGAAGAATAAACTAGAATAAGAAGAATGAAACTAGAATAAGAAGAATGAAACTAGAATAAGAAGAATAAAACTAGAATAAGAAGAATAAAACCTAAAAGAATAAGAAGAATAAAACTAGAATAAGAAGAATAAAACTAGAATAAGAAGAATAAAACTAGAATAAGAAGAATAAAACTAGAATAAGAAGAATAAAACTAGAATAAGAAGAATAAAACTAGAATAAGAAGAATAAAACTAGAATAAGAAGAATAAAACTAGAATAAGAAGAATAAAACTAGAATAAGAAGAATAAAACTAGAATAAGAAGAATAAAACTAGAATAAGAAGAATAAAACTAGAATAAGAAGAATGAAACTAGAATAAGAAGAATAAAAATAATAGGTGATAACTATAGGTGGTTAACGAATATATTATAACATTTTTAATTTACTGTGATTGATTTTATTTAAATATTACTTAGATTGATTACTATTTAAGTGGTAAAAGGGCACATGTCCATGGTAATACATACCTAATTACTAAAACTTCACTTGTCCATGATATTTTTACGGCTGTTTTTAAGCATTCACAGAGAAATATGGAACTTTTTAATATGGATTATGTTGTCATGTACATTCTCAATAGCATACATAAAAACCAAGTTTGTATCTTCATTCTTTAAAAAACTATACAGTTATTTCTATCTCCTGTAAAATTTCATTCAGAAATAAATAGGGGACAAGTGCCCTTTTAGTATTTAGACATTAATATGTTTCACCGGGAATCAAACAGTCTCTTTAGGCAAACCCCTTGTGCGTTCAATAATCCACGTACCCGACGGGAACATATAGAAATATTAAAGCCCGCGTAAAATCTATGCAATAGCTTAACATAATTTTGGTTTGAAGAATATGTTTTAAATTACGATGCTTGTATTGAATTTTTACAAATACATACAGTATTAAAAACCTACAGTAGGTAATATTCGAATGTTCGTTTGTTAGTTTCCGGAAGCCTTTGAACCAATTTCTTAATTCTACGCGATCCTAGTCACGGGTCCATCAGCTAAGTTGATAAGACATTCGAACATTAACTAGGGTTAATTTATATAAAAACAGGGATTAAATCTATTTTACAATAATTGGCATACAATTACATCTTTTTGTCTTGCTCTATATGTGTCAATATGAGCAAGACAACTTACAAACAGTGTGTGTATGATATATTTTAAGTCATTATGTAAATACACTCTGCACTTGTTTGGTAGTCACATGCTATCTCACTCTTCTATAAGGCTTAAAGTGCCAGAGTAAGATGAATATAGAAGAATCCATTTCACTTCATACCGTACGTTTTCTTTAACACATTTCTTTGTTTATTTCTATATAACAAGTAATTTAAAATGTCAATTTCCTAAAAACCGTCTTTTATGTCCACTTCGACCGTCCACAGAATATTATCCGTCGCGCACAATTTTTTTATTAAAATTAAGTCATTAATTTTACGACATATCAATATTATAAAAGAATGTTTACTTACCTTTGCACTTATAAATAATTATTTTATTATTGATTGCCTAATGTGTTAAAAGATAAGACAAAGGTCCAAAACTGTCCATTTTATCTCGAAAATTGTCTGGAGCTTAGCACGTATCTAAATCCAAATAAAACAGTATGTGTATCATTAAGTACCTTGTTTAAAACATATTTACACCGTTTCAACTGAAGCTCTTATCTCACGTATATAATATATGCGCTTTTAATAGCGGAAAATTGCTGCGATGCTTTGTGTGCCATTCTCTTAAAATACTCTAAGAATATTACTTCAAGTTCACTTGATAGTACGTTAATCTTTTAATAAAAGAATACCAAGAATATAGTTTACTTACGTTCATCATTACTTGCTCTAAAGTAATTTTTCATGATACAGTAATACCGTATTCTACACAATATGTCTACAGGTAATAAAGATATCCACCGATAGTTCTCACTTATGCCACTTATTTTAAGAAAAACTTACGCAGAGATAAATGAGTAATTTAGTTAATATGGTGTAATAATAACTTGCTTTCTATTAAGACGGTTAAGCATTAAAATTAAGTGTGTACACGTTTGTTGCTAGTTTTGTTAAAACGCACCATGTTATTGTTATTATTTGTGGTATATAATATATTGTTTTTATTTACTGTTAATTACTTGTGATTATCAGTTATTAAATAGCTAAAATCTAGCTTTTCGGTCGGACAATGGTTCCAAAGTTCAATTTAGGTTAGTATTTAGAATGTATAACAGATAAGTGTCCGTAGTAGTTCCTTACATTAATAATGCTCGTAGCATTGTAGCTGTCTCTACGAGCGTAGCAAGTTGTAGCAAAATTCGGTCTACGAAGCTTGAAGCTACAACTTAGCATTCAGCACTTTGTATTCGTTAAATAGGGTTTATAGTCGGTTGTTAAGTGTAGTGTAGAGCCACATCGCCTGTGATAATAGGTTGAGAATTGGGAAGTGTATAAAAACATTATTGATGGCTTTGAACCATTTTTAGGAGCTACATATTATATACCCTGATAAATAGATCAATTACATAGATACCATATTTTGGAAGGCTTTATAGTTTGCAGAAATTAAATTTACATATTTCAAAATATTTGCCGTTTGAAGTGAAGAATGTGAATACTATGGAAAGCTTAAAAGTTGGTGATTATATTAAGATAAATTATAAGGTAATTGAACGTAGAGTTATTAAATTGACTTAAATGCCAATATTGCCACGTTTAAACGTAGAATAGACAAATAGCAGTGAAGGTAGAAAGTTGAAAGCCTAAAAAAAATTGCAATCATTAGATATTTAAAACCAGATTCCACTAGTAATAATACTTCTAGTAGTAATGATACTAATAGAAGTAATACTGAAATCTAATGGAAGTAATACTGAAATATGTAATTACATGGATAAATAAAATGGAAATTATGACACTAAATAGTAATATGTTAAAGGGTAAAGCCTGCTTTACTGTTAGCTCACTGTATGCAAAAGTCCATAACTAAGTATAGTTATATTTTGCAGTTTTTTAATTTAATTTTACTATTTAAATAGGTAGGAACCAAAATTGAAATAAAATATTACTCATTTTCTGAGAAAATGCTTGAACACGATTCTAAAATAGTGAACCCCTGCGCCGGGTCAAATCCGTCGGTTTAACAAACAGTAAATCAATCAATTCACGCCATACACAACGGGTTTAAGCTTAGATTTAGCGACAACCATTCAAGTTTATGATAATCACAAGTAATGCTAATAACCAAATCTTTGTTTCGTGATAACTATACTCTCATAATGTCTAGTTTTAACAGTCGTGTTTCGGTTCTATTGTAACCAGCAAAACGTATATGAAATTACTATTTGAATTATTTTTTACTTCATTTGAATCCAGGTAATCCGTAATTGTACATGTAAGACTGGTACCTTAAAAATGTGTGCACTGTAAAATATACCTTAACAAAAAGTTTTGAAGACCTTATTACAATCGTTACCCTGGTATGTAAATTGTCAAGAATTAAATGTCATGCAACGCCTTTACTTGTAATTATTAAATCACTCGAAACAACACTGTTATAATATATTGGCGAGGTGTGATTATAAAATACCAAAAGGTTTAACTCAAATATGTATCTTTTGTATATGTAATTAAGGCAGCTTTTGCCGCGCAGCACCACTCTGTTTAACCAGAAAAAAAAAACGTGGGGCTCGTTTTAGGAAACACGATAGGTAAACAAGATTTACATTTCTTAACCATAAAGCATTTGCATATTATGTAACTTAACAGCAGTTTGTGTGTAAAATATAGTTTAGTTTGATTGTAAGTGTTATCTCCTGTGAGATTGAACTTTGAATAAAGGGTTTCTTGGTTTAATGTTGTTTTCTTATCAAATAACCACTGCAAACATTCAATCGCAAGAATTCTTAGACACAAAACGGAGAAGTAGTGCCAGGTAGTTCTTATAATTTTTTTTCCAAAGCTGACCGTTTCATAAGGCAGTTTTTGCCACGCACCACTACGTGCAAATAACTACCCGCTTAAGTATTTCAGAACCAATTCGACTAAAGGTCCACCAAGAAAAGCGCTCACCAATTTTTAACATGCCTTTTGGCACTTCAAAGGCGGCGGTGACTCTAAAATCAGGTGAGCCTCCTGCCCGTTTGCCCCATTACATATAAGAACAATGTCTTCCAGGCCGAATGAACAACGGTTCCCTTAAAACTTGGCATGAAAGTAGAAGATATAGAGCGTTTTAAGTTTCATGACTACTATAGGAAGGATACCCAATGACCGCAATACATGCAGGTGCGTATTCATCTTATCTATCTAGTCAGTTAATATGTCGGAACAATGTCATTACTGTCAGTTGTCAATGTCAAAATCTATCACAGAGCTTATGAGCTCCGTTACGTCAAATCAGTTCATATTAATGCTTGCAGTTTATTTGATTTGCCAATATTAAAAGTTCTACAGGTGAACTACTGATAGTCAGATAAAAATAAAATACAATATTTTACTTGACTTATAGGCAATCATATTATACACGAAGAAATTGAACCAAAATATTAAATTATAAAAACTAAAAGAAAATTGTTTTTAAAGTGGCTTTTATGGATTTTCTATCAGATGGCTCAATCTGAATATCGGTAAGTTTTGGCCAAAACGCGTTCTTCTGAAAGGAGCACGAAATTTAAATTTAGTTAAAAGATTGGGAACAATCAATCTGATTGCTAAACATCTCAAACATAACACAGTAAGTACCTGTCTTATTCATCTTCGTTATACTAAACCACATGTGGTTATACCACAAAACTATTTAAAAAAAAACATTAAAACACATTTTATTTATTTATTTATATTAACAGAAATATATTCAAAATGTCAAAACATTATTTATTACACTATATCTTCCTCTTTCTCACAATTCGTGTCCATGGCCTGTGGTTCAGGGACAGCCTCCGGTACGTCGGATGCTTTCTTGAATTTGTTTACATCTGAAAAAATGAGTAATACTGTAGGCCTTTATGCAGTTGCCATGGTTACCGTTTTGTAACTAAGGGTATGTTCCGATATACACTGCGACCACTGTACAGAGTACCGTCAATTTAGTATACTGTGAAACCGTTTCTCTATAGCCAGCTATTCTGGTTACAATTTAAAACGGAACGCAGTCCAGTATAATAGTCAGCTTCGTTTTTCGACACAGTTTTCAAATGAGTGCATCAAAGTTTTTCAATTCAACAAGAAAAACTATTATTGGAGTATTATCGCATTAAAAAAATCTATATTAATATTAACTGTCAATTGAATTAATACTACAAAGAATGTAAGTTAGAATTTTAAATGTTTGTTATTAAAAGTTATATCAGCCGTTAGGCATTCAAGTGGTTTTGATTGATCACGTGATCAAAGCACTGCGAGTACCTTACCTCGAAAACGCCAGTGCTCGCAGTAGAAGTATAGCGGGGATTTGTGACGTCATATACAGTGAAACCTGGTTAAGTGAGACTTCAAGGGACCTGCAATGTCGTTTCACTTATAGAGGTATTCCACTTACCCAGTGTCTCAGATATACAGGTATAAATAAATATCTGTCTCATTTACAGAGGGTTCCATTAAAAATTATGAATATCGAGCCTTCGCGCGAAATCTTGTGCCTTTTCTTTAATCATCGGTCCACTTACCGGAACTTTTTGTTACGAAGTTGCTTGACCCATGTTAGCAAACACTGTTCAAGTTCAGGATATTCTGATAAACGTACACGTTTTCCTTGTCCTTCAGAACATTGTGATTCAATTTTATGTTTACTCTGAATTATTCTACAAAGAGTAGATTTTGGCACATTAAATTCGGCACAAACTTCTTCGCGTGTCTTCCCACTTTCATAAACGCATATTAACTTCAGTTTTTCACGTAATGATAACGATTGTAGCTTTCGTTTTGGCATTTTTCAAATAAACATCTGTATGATAGTAAAGCGAAACTAAAACCGAAGGTAACTGAAGCTCAAAATTACTTACGTACTTGGAATTACGTGTGGAATTTGTGGGTAGAATAAGAATGAGTAAACAAACAATTTTATCTCAGTTACAGAGGTTTATGCATATAAAATTTACTCGCTGTCTCAGTTATAGAGGTAACTATGATGATAAATCGAAAGAACAAATCCCAGATATAGAGGGTTACCTCGTCCCGCTAACAGAGGTAATTCAGTGCCAAAGTGTTGGGACCTCAGCATGAGTTCCAGTTATGGAGGTTTCTCCCTTATCCAGGTCCCACTTAACCAAGTTTCACTGTATTTCCCTAGGACGCTGCGGCTGTATACTGGCAGTCCATAACGGAACGAATTTTTGAACAGTGGGAGCACTATACAGTACTCGCAGTGTATATCGGAACATACCCTAAATATGTTCGCAACTACATTTTTACTTTTTCTATAAAAAAATTCCACATCTCATAGGGTGCGTACCGACTATGTAACATATTATATAACTTGTGTTTTATAACACGTCCACATTATGTAACCTTGTTATTCAACATTATAACATAAAACAATACTGTACACATTAGAATAACAATGCAATATAACAATGTTATATAACCATTTTAAATAACAAAAGAAAAACAAAAAAACGTAGATGCTGGGTTAACATTTGTTATTATAACATGTTTTATAACATTCAGTGTCCACATTATCTGAAACATGTTGTATAGCAATGTTGTATAACATGTTATGTTATATAGTCTGTACGCACCGTTAGATTTGGGGCTCGGATTTTTTTATAATTGAAATGTCTACAGTCACCGAAATTTTGACGAATTTTTGTTGAAATAGTGTTTAATGGGAGTTTTTTAGTAAAAGCTTTTCATTCCAATTATTAGAGGTGGTATTAACTGTTTTCTGATCATTTATTTTTCTTCATATTCAAGTAAGAGGGTGACTAGCCTTCTCTGCCTGACACCCAAGCAATAAATGCGTATATAGAAAAAATAAAAGGTCCAATTGGTATATTTATATTATAAAGCCATCATTCAGTCACGATTATATAAAAAAAACTTAGTGGCACAACAACCTCTTTCGGTCTGGGCCTTAGGTTTCACTATCTGTTTCATTGACATTTGTCAATCTAATAGGCAAGAAGTTGACCATCTCCTTTGCCTGACTCACGTCGACTTTTCGGGTCTAAGGCAAGCCGGTTCCCTCACGATGTTTTCCTTCACCATTCGAGCGAATGTTAAATGCGCACATAGAAACTCCATTGGCGCACCGTCGGGGATCGAACCAACGACCTCAGGGATGAGAGTCGCACGCTGAAGCCACTAGGCCGCCACTGTTTGCATGTTTAAGTTTTTAAGGTTAATTTAGTTTAAATAATTCTCACCATATTTGCTGTAATCGGCCCCCAATAATCGCAAATAGTGCACCGTATCGGCTCTATGTAGGCTCTAATCGAATGAACGCCACGCCATCCAACTAGTGTTAGATCCAGCTCATCATCTTTGTATTTCAGAATACAACTGCCGGTAGCTGTAAATGCACATAGAAATCTTTATCTTCTCTTGGGAAGCTTTATTTAGTATAAATAATATTCAGAGAGTGACAATACAATTATGGGATCTGTAAGGTCTTGTTTTAATTAAATTAACTTTGATAGAATTTTGAGTAAATTCATATTTTTATTTTAAACTAGCGGGCCTAGCGAACATCGTACCGCCTAACAGACGATTCTTTATTTTTTTTAAATACTTATTCTGCTATTCGGGACACCGGGCTAAGTAAGATAAAAAAAAGAAAGTTGATAAGACAACAAATACATTATTTGACATAAAGCTCAATATAGGTTAGGTAATATGGTGTTAAAGTTCAAATTGCCTTTAAATATTATTACGAATATTTTGTATGGGCATATAGAAAAGTTGTTTTTAGACTTTTTCACTCATTTTTTTTAATTTTTCTCTCCGTAAGAACCATCCTCGTACTTCAAAGAATATTATAAAAAATGAATTGGCCAAATCGGTCAAGCCGTTTTCATGTTATGTCGTGACAACGGAAAACGGGTTTAATTTTTATATTTATAGATAAATAAAGTTTGATAGAATTTTTAGTAAATTCATATTTTTATTTTAAACCCCTTGTAAAGTCTGTCTCTTTGTATCACAGCGTAAACACAATTTGACAGAAAGAGACAAAAGAGCACTTTTGATGAAACCGTGCTATTTTGTATTCTGTCTCAACGTTCCTTGTTGAAATGAAATCGATCTTATTGCTTTTTTATAAAAAGTACTCTTTCGTCTGTTTCTGACAAATTGAGTTTACGCTGTGAAGAAAAGAGACCGTCCGTCTTTCCACTGAGCGCAATTTAAGCCAGTTTTTGGAACTACCATTGAGTTATTTGCGAACCTGGGTTTCTCCAATAAAAGCGTACCAACTCTAAAAAAGGCCGGCAACGCTCTTGCGAGCCTTCTACCAATGTGAGTGTTTATGGGCACTTTCACTTAACATAAGGTGAGCCTCCTGCTCGTTTGCCCTCTGTTATATATTAAAATAATAAAAAATAATAAATACTTACCAAAATCCTTGACCAATGCCTTCGTATGATCCGAGAATTGTTTGATTTCGGGTGGATTACTGGGATCATCATTCTGCAGAACTAATATTAGATCCTCTTTGAGTGTGCGCACGCGCCGCTTAGGGCCTATGCAGTGGGATATACTTTGTAGGCCTTCTTGGGATAACCTGGAAAGATTTATTTTATTTAAAAAATATCGGATTAAAATTATTATTTATCATCTGCTCAGAATGTCATCGTATCTGATAGCTTAAATTAAAAAAATAGAAAAAAAAAAGAGATAGGCCCCTGCAAACTCAAAAAGTATAAATAAATATAATTTTTTAATACCACAGATTTTTGAAGTGAAACTTCTTGAGGCGCATGAGGGTAAAATTTTTACGGATGAAACGTCACGAAGATGTGCAGCGTTTTTGTCGAAGAAACGGGAGAAAGCGATTGAGACCGATTGAGAGAGAGTGAGAAGGGTGAATTACCTTAAAAAATTACATTTTTAAAATTCAAATTTCGTAAAGAGAATTTTCGAAGTATTGGTATTTTTTTTATTTTTTATTTTTAGCTTGCGGGACAACCAAAAAGGGCAGTCCACGCAGCCCATAGACACCCATTTTAGTGGGTGCGTTGCCGGCCTTTGAGGGAGGAGTAGGCTCGTTTTTTAAAAATTTGGAGGTCGTATCTCTGAGGGAAGACCCCCCCCGGGAGCCGATTCCACAGTTCGCTAGTTCGCAAAAGAAAATGCCTTGTGAAGCGGACCGTGGAAGACCTCCAACCATCAAGATGATGGAGAAATTTATAATTTAGTTAGAAAAATTATGAGTTTAATTATAAAAGTATTAAATAAATACCTAAAGGTTCATTTATGGATCTATTTCCGTATTTTTCTTGCAATAAATTTCCTTTCTTTTATAAGTCAAATTTCAAACATACCCATGTAAATTATTTCCATTGCCAGTCGACCATTTCAGCCATATATCAGGATTTTTCCTCAAAGTAGCGTCTCCAGAACAGGGCACGTCACACAATATTCTGTCATATTTCAATGGTTTTGTTGATTCAGGATTCTATTAAAAAATTGTTTTTATGAAGTAACATTTCTGTTATAAGTATATTGTTGATTAAAAAGTCTACAATATTGTGGATGGACAAAATTAAATCAACTTATGTTCCACTGTAAAAAAAAAAAATAGGATTCAAAAGTTGGAGCAGGCTCCCGGATGAGGGCCACAACTTAGCTTAATAAAATTGTATATATTTCTTTTTGTATATCATATATAAATAAGATGTGGACAAATAACGGTTTATTATTATTATTATATAATTGTTACACAATACACATGTTACACTGTTATATTAATTGGTATAATTTTAGTAGGTTTTTTGTAGGTTTAAAGACTTTGTTTAAACAATTATAGTTCTATGTTCAACCAATAGATGTCGTCTGTGGTTGCTTGAATCGCGGTATGTTTAAATTATTATAGTTTTATGTTGAACCAATAGATGTCGCCTGTGGTTCCTTGAATAGCGGTATCGTTATGATTCAAAAATAGTATAAGTATCTCAATTGTTTTTGTATTAAATTGACCCCGTGACGGCCCAAGCCGAGGTTCGAGTCTCACAGGAGACGCCCTTGCGGCTTGCGCTAGTCGCGGGAAAAACGCCATTCTGGTCGAGCTACGCTCGCCAACCAGCCCGAGCTGAGCTGTAAAGGCCCCAAAGGCCAACAGCGAGATTCCTTAAAAAAAAAAAAAAAAAAAAAAAGTATTAAATTGTCTCAGCCTTGGGAATGGTGTTTTTTTTGTACAGACTTTATTTCTCAAAAAAGACGGAAATGCCACTTACCTACATGAGAATAATACTTAAGATTAAGATGTTTAATAAATATATTTATCTAACATAAGCAAATGCAAATATTTAAACACCTAAGCGCACCATTACACGGGCAATTAAAATTGCTCAATTCCAGTCAATTTTGACGTCACGACTACATCAAGCAATTTACGGCAACGGCAACAAGCATCAATACTGCGCAATACAATATTGAGCAATATGGCGCAACTTCATCAACACGAGCATTTCAGTATTCGCTCGCTATGGACGACATTCTTCTTGCTACGGCGGCTTGTAGCGCTTTTTTTATTATTAATCAAAAACAAAAAAGAAAGAAAAGGAAAAGGCGTCTGGTGCGTCAAATCTGGGTGCGATCGTTTTTGGCAAAGAGGCCGCAATTTTCATTGTGAAAAGAAAATTAAACAATTAAAGAAAAAAATAATTAATTAATTAAATTTTTAATTTATTATTTAATTGTTTTTTTCAAGAATTAGATAATATATTATTCAAAAACTTTACTAGAATGTCACGAACATACTTTGAATTACTTTTGAATAAAGTAATTAGAAATTATTATTATTTAGACCTCTCGCTGTCCGCGCGGAAGCAAGACGGCAAGCCGCAAAACAAACAAGTGCGAATGAGACATATACAAAAATTGCTAGGAATTTCCAAGTCCATTGGATATTCGTCAATTTGTATCTGCCACATTGAGCGATATGAAATATCTGGAGCAATTAGAAGCAATATCGCCGAAATAATTTATTGAATTTATTGAAATTGCTCCATTAATTGCTCCAGATCGGTCCATTCGTATCGCCGAGCAATTATTGCCCTCGTGTAAGCGCACCATAACATGTTTGACTGGAAACTAAAAAAATTAAAAAAAATAAAATTAAACAGCATTCCTTTTCTCTTGTCTTGTCTATACAGTCTTTCTTTAGCAATCCTGCCTTTAAAACTAAGATTGTGTACATTTCAATATGGTTTTTGAGATATATGTAGCTCCATATCGAAGTGGGGATCTCTATTCCTATTGAAAATTTAAGACTACTGGGGCTGGACTGTATAATTTTACCTTTGGATCACTGATAGTAAGTGCTGGCATAACAGCAGAATCATGATTGGTGATGAGTATAGCTGGTGAATTTAGTCTCTTCGCCTGGTGCACCAACATGTAACATCTACTATTGTCCACATCATTTGCTATTACAAAACCTGTAATTCATGATATAAACTATGAATAAGAGTAATATTTGAAGCATTTATTATTATTAAACTTCATTAGTTCCAAATAAATTATGATCATAATAACAATAAGATTCTTACCAGTAGGCATTTTGTCTTCATCAGCGTGGAGAAACTCAATTAATTGTGCTGTTTTTGATCCTGGGGCAGCACACATATCTAATACCTGAAAAGTAAAAGGAAATCATAAACAATATTTACATTTATTTTACAGATTCTTTAAAGAGTAGTAGATTAGGCTTAGTCTCTAGTTAGATCATTTAGCTGGAGGAGACATGCTAACTATATGAACCAAAATAGATAAAATAAAATATGTTTATTATGAAACATAAGATACAGGTATCACTTATTCCACATCATTAAATTTGAATTGGTACACATCCCTACTCATCGGCAAAGATGATAGAGGGTGTAGGCCGAGAGAAAATGCCGGCGTAAAAAACTCTCGGTACTCTTTTAAAACAGCAAATAATCAAACAACACTTATTTTACAAATATCGCAAATTTATTAGAAGTAGTCTGTCTAGCACTAGCCCCTTTTCTCAACTAGATAATCGTTAACTTTATAGTAAGCCTTTTTACACCTTTTTATTTAATACATTTTTTTAATTTATTAAAAGGCAGAGATTAGAAGAGCCTCTGGGAAGAATTACTAACTTTAGATAGTCTAGTATGGAGAAATTGCAGCCTGCGTTTGTTCTGAGTATTAACATTGTGGGTATCTTCTATTCTAGTAAACTTATCACTATTTTTATATACATACATGATATTTTCATAAATATATTGCGAGGGAAAGGTAAGTATATTAATTTCCTTGAATTTATCTCTCATGAATAGCCCTCTTCTGCAGGATGAAAATAGTTTTGACATCAGCAGCATGACCCCATAAAAACAAGCAATGTGATTGATAATAAAGGTATTTGTAACAGATAAATCTCACATGCAGATTCCATAATAAAATATATTTTCCATCCTATTGAAAAAATTTAACTTTTAGATATCTCTAATGCCTTGTTACAAAAATCTCAATGTTTTATAAAAGCAAACAATAATTAATTTAGTTTCTAAAATCTAGTTGTGTGTCCAAATAATACACTTACCATTAATTTATAATTTCAGAACTTACTTTATGATGAGGTTGAACTTGTAACACAACTGGTGGAATCATTGACACTGTTTCCTGTCTTGACACGCCACCAGCAGCTGTCTCCGCGACTAAAAAGTTGTGTAACTTGTATAGTGCTTCACTCCTACGGATGTCAGTTCGTGATACTCTTAACTGCCATGCGAGACCACCAGGGTACCTACAACACAATAGATAATTACAGTGTATGACGTATACAATGGTATTCATTTATAATTCATACACACTGACTTTACTAATGCTACTACTAATACATAGAAATAGTGATGTTATGAATAAAGTTTATTATTATAATTATTATTAAGGAAATTGAATTTTTCCAGTTATGATTTAGTAATGACAATATTACTTGTCAATAATTGATCAATCTTCTACATGGTGTTCACTTTAACACTATTTAATTGTGGAAGGGAATTGATGATTGAAAAATTATTGATGTTTTTGCTATAACCACTTGATTATTATTATAAAACTTACCATGGCAAGTTAACAGGTTTAATTTCCTCTTCCTCGTGACCTTCTACTTTAAGTTTCATATTAAGAATATCAGAAAAATATTCACTTTTTACAATTTTCATAAGTGCATTGGCCTCACATTTAGAACCTGTTATTCTAAAAGCTGTTGGTAAATTTTCTTTAAGAGCACTCATAAATTGACTCCACTCCTCATCCGGGCATACTTTCTGTTCCTAGAGTTAAAAAGGGGTTCCAATTGTATTAGTATTTACTTACAAAATAAACTAAACATTTCAATTTTCTTTTAAAGTAACCTTATAATATTCTTCAAAAGTGGCATTTTCTCTAACAATATCTTCATACGGTTTACGTGTATCTTCTGCGGGCTTCGCTTGTGGATTCTTGTCCTGCAATTTAATGCATTTAATTCAATATTATTCTTTTCATACTAAATTTAGAGGAAATGTTATTAAATTTGTATAGTACCTGCTCTCTTTGTGCAAACTTATTTACGTTTCGGTTCTTGCGGCCCATTCTTCTAATATATTCTCCAAGAGATACTAGTCTTTTTTGATTAAAAATACACAACAGCATTCAACTATTTAACTCAAAACTAAATAATTTGCTGATCAAGTAATTCAAATGATATCGTGTTGTCTTTGATACAATAATTATTGTCGGTAACGTTAACCACGATGCCCGATGATTAATGTTAATCTCTGACACATTTGACACATTACTTCTGTGGGTTACAGATTAGATATTAGCAGTCTATTAGTGGTCGGGGTAAGATTCAAAAGACAAGTTGAAGTCAAAATTTAACAGGTTCGTGACGTCCGGAAGTCTGACTTTGCGCTAAGTCTCGTTTCTGAATATCATCACTATTAATAAATTATGTGTGGCCATAGAAAGGCCAGTATAGAGAAGATTGGAGGAGGCAGTGGCGGATTTACCAGCAGGCTGAGTAGGCTGGAGCCTAGGGCGGCAAATTTTAAGGGGCGGCAAATTTAGTTCATAATTATACATTAATGATTATGAACATTTAGAATATCGCGATTCGATATTATAATCGAAATTTAGTAATTTTTACATATATTCTTCACTGATAGCTGCTATAATTTTTTCTCCGTGTACCTAATAATTATGAGATCTGCTTACCCAATTCAATCGATATAATATCGATGGTCCAATAAAAATACTGACTAAAATTGACAAATTTTTATTAAATAAAAATATTGGTTGTTTGTAAAGTAGGTTTACGATCGAGATGTTTACGTGATAACGTCTTATTGGTGATATAAGTTTTTGGGAAGTAAGGAATTAATGAAGATAATCGTTTTATTCACACTTTTGATGATAAATTTCGGGTGTAAAATGACAAGTTTACTTATTCGACTATGATATACATTTTTCTTACCGCTTAAAACTTAACCGCACGAGAAAATCTCCATTCGTTTGTATGCCGCTAGAGTGAGATGAGACGGGAGATCGGTCCGTCTCTCTCTCGTTATACCTGCGATCGCGCTCGTTAGGTTTTGGTGTGACACAAGTTTCTGAACATGTCACCCGACTAAAACGATTTTAAAGACGTTATCACGTCAAAAACTAGGTAGTTCAATATCTAGTGAGTGTAATAATAAATGTTAATCAAAGTTCGCCAAATGTATGTTTTTTACGTAAGCTTAATTCATATTTTGTAAGTATTGTATAGTTTTAAGACATACCTTACCTTACTTTAAAAGTGGTATACGATTGAGATATTTTTCCTTAAAATAATGTTTTTTGATAATTCTTTGCTGTAAAAATAATCAAGGATCTAACACGGTACCATAGTTCTCAATAATAATAACTATATGGGAAAAGTTGATGTAACGAGGATGATGGAGCACAAATTATAAACTTGGACTTTTATTGATAGAAAATTGATATGATTGTGGGCAATATCAAAATTTAGAGGCGGCAAAAATTGAATAGACTACGGGCGGCAAATCTATAAATCCGCCACTGGGAGGAGGCCTTTGCCACCTGGCAAACGGACACGCAAAAGTGGAACAAAAGAACAATCTACGAAAAATAATTAAAAATACTGTCATGCATAGATTTATATCGTTAAATAGGCCGTTACCGCAGTGAGACCGCGCCGTGTTGTCGCACAGTCGAAGTGAGTGAGCTCACTAACCTGGGATCAGTGCACCCCTAAACACAGTGTTAGCCGGACGTGGCGTAAAGAACGTTTGCGAGCAGTTTAGTGTCACAAAACGCCATCGTGTGCCATTCTAAAGTGCAACAACTATTCTAAACAAATTTACAGATAAGTGCCATTGCAGAAACACGATTTTTAAACTACTCGTTAGTGTGCGTGTGTCGGCATTTTGTTAACGCACACACTCAAAAACAATGCCACAGTTTTTGGTGTCGGGGCCTATCTAACGATATAAATCTATGCTGTCATGTCCGAAAAGAGGCTTAAATAATAATAATACATTATAATAATCCAACCCTAATTGCCTACTATTGTATCTGTTTTTATGTCATATCAAAGTAGATGATCACTGATCAGCCTATTGTCTGATACTTGTTTTGCAATATTTAAAAGGATAAAAAAATTTCAGAATAACTTTCAAGAAGACACTGAAGATTATGTTTTCAAAACAATGGATCAACTAAAAGCTGGATACGTAAAGAAACAACGTAGTGTTGCACTTTTAACAGCAGAGGCTAAATACGTTGCATTTACTAAAGCTGCAAAGAAAGCCATTCATTAAAAAAATTTATTCAGCTCAAATGTAAACATTTTCATTCATATTTTATCGAATCCATAAATTTTTACCGAAAGATGTCATAAATTAGTTTTATCAAATGTTTACTTTCCAATTTTCAGTCTGTGATGTCAGATTATGATTATTTAGATATGACAATTGACATATTAATTCGCCTAATTCAAAACTTTCCAAATTTATTTTTAATTAACAGTGAAACTAAATTTTTGTTGTTTTTTTTATATTCTACATTTGTTATTTTTTCCTTATATTATCTTTCTCTTGCTGTATATCACAGTTGATCTGAACAGAACTGGGTTCAAAAGAAGAGCAATAAGAATATAAATGTTTGTAAACCCATTTAATTACATAGATTTATAGTTTTATCTAAATATAATTTTTTTATTAGCAGCCGCAATGCGTCTTGGAACCTATACTACTTTCAATTTAAATATTTACTAACATTTTTTTGTGTAGCTAAGATTATTTGTTTTTTGTGACTTACCTCTTAAAACTGAACCAAAATTATAAATATAAATTTTAATATATCTAACTGGTCTAACCAGATGGTATGGTATTTTTTAAAACAAAGGCAGGTGATACATGTATCTTATGTTCCATAATAAACATACCTTTTTTCACCATCATGTATCACATCTGTTACATACTTAAATAGTTTTACTATGTTTTGGTGGAATTGTCCATAAAAAGCTTGTGCCAGTCAAACATAATGTATCTAAATCTGAATCTTATTCTAAATGTTTACATTTGCTGACACAATTTATTTATATCCAAACGCACTAAGAGAAAAGGTCTGGAAAAGCTAACCTTGATATTCAATATCTCTTGCTAATTATAGTCTGCTGATTTTCTGTTTAGTGTATAAAAAATGTAGTGTCATGTTATGTAATGATGATTTGAGCTATTTATGCCATATCACTATGAAATACAAAGATCTCTATGTTTATTTCTTATCAAGTTCAACAAATAATTGTGAAATAGTAGATAAGGTATTAGTTCACATTCGAAGTCTTACTTGAAGACAGAAGAGTAAATCTTATTCTAAGAGCATTATTAATGGGTATTACTTTTATTTGTACAGTGATAAACCATTGTCTTGCAGATAAATCAATTGAAATAAAAATAAAACTTATAAAGTAACTTTTGTTCTTCAGACATCTTGAAAGAATATATGCTTACAATTATTTAACTGGGTTTTTACAGAAATAATGAATAACAGAGGATTCCAGTTTGCAATTGATAGAGGTGGTACATTTACTGATGTATTTGCAAAATGTCCTAATGGCAAAGTGAGGGTTATGAAACTACTGTCTGTAGATCCACAAAATTATGATGATGCACCACGAGAAGCTATAAGGAGGATATTGCAAGAGGTTTGTATTATTATTATATATTAGAAAAGGAGAAGTCATCAGATTATATACAACTACATAAAGTATGTTATCATATAGCATATATTATTTTTATTTAGGGTATAAGAAAGCTATAAGGGACATGAAGTAATTATATTGTCAAACTACACTACAATTTTTATACTTAAAAATATTTGAAACATTCATATTATATTTAGTCAGGGAAGCTTTCTGAACTTTTTGTTCATATGTAGAGCAAGCTGTTGAATAGTTTTAATAGTTACTTATAACAAATCTTTATCAAATTACAGGAAACAGGAAATGCCCTAGACAAAGACGGAAAAGTGAACTCCACACTAATTGAATCAATAAGAATGGGTACAACAGTGGCTACAAATGCCCTGCTAGAGAGGAAAGGAGCGAAGATGGCACTTGTTATCAATAAAGGTTTTAAAGATTTGCTACTTATTGGAAATCAGGCTCGGCCAAATATATTTAAATTAGTAAGTATTGTGCTTGATGCAAACTAATGGTTCTTTTTTAAATTTTGGCTGGTAAGCTCATGTCACTTTCTTATCCCTTCTATAAATAAAAATTCAAATATGTAATGTCATGGAATTGTTTAGACGATAACAATGTGTGGGCACTAGTGCCGCTGTAAGATGAGGATAACCGAGTTGACATGCATAAGAGTACAAATTGTACCTAAATGATTTTATTATTATTATTATTATTATTATTAGGGAGAGTTCAAGTATAATACTTGATTACGTAATCGTAACGAATTTTTCCTTTTGTAAAACGTTACGTTGCGGGGCGGGGATTGAATTACGCGTTATTGTTAATATTATTTTCGAATTTCCAGTTCCTTACACCACATAATGGTAACTTTTAGTTATAAAGAGTCACTGGGTGGTCACAAAACGATTTAGTATTGGGTAAAGAGAAACGTACCGTAACGTACGTAACGAAAGGGTTAACGAGAGAAGGTCACCATCTTTATATAGTAACTTACAACGTCGGGACGCTTTCGTCATACGAAAGAATATTGGAAATGGAGAAAGCGCTGGAAGGGGTAAAGTACGACATAATAGGTATTTCGGAAGTACGACGCCTTGGAAATTTAATAGATGAATATGAAAAATTCATTCTCTGCTTTACTGGACAAACGCCGGGCCTATATGGAGTGGGCTTCATAATAAACAAACGTTTAAAAGAATATATAGAAAGCTATATTGGAATT
>CAVNZK010000164.1:0-207300 GCA_963693345.1 Pieris melete
CAAGCCCGGAGAGCATGGAAGAGGCTTTGGACTTTGTTATTGAAAATTTCGCAGCCATTCAACCGAGGTATGTTTCATTATTTAAAATATTACATATATATACCGTATATGTATATATTTAATATCAATTTTATAAGCTAGTAGCATTAGGCAGTTTAAAGATTTGCTGCAGATTTGATTGTTCAGGATTTTTTATAGTTTATCGTTGAAAATTTTTACAGAGTACAAGGACTGACCGGAACATCGAACATATTAAATGCATTCGCAAGAAGATTAACATCTCAAGCACATTCTCAAAAGGTAATAAATCAATTAATAATTTGGATCTTCATGGTAAAAATTTAGTTACGAAAAATTTAAAAAAAAACCTCTATAAAATTTTGCGCCATCCATACGATTTAGGAAAAATCTTAATTTATGATTTTATATGGCTCAGTTTTTTATAACTCTAGTATTCACTTATCCTTTATAAGCAACAGTTTTAAAGACCACGTATATTATCAGACTACAAGTAATTTAAACCTTATTACTGACTTTTGACATTATCATATTGTTAGCGGACTAACGCCATCTTGTAGCAGAAACCTATATAACGCGAAGCAATACCGGCGTTGACTCACTTTTATTTCGAGACTTCGTGCGGAACGGACGTGTTACTAACCTAACCTCAGTAGATTTTAAAAGTCTAAAGTACCTACACGTTCTAATCTTTTGTGTTAACTAATAATTTTTTTTTTCTAACAGATTGAGGCGTTCGTGACACGTTACCAGAACATATTCTCCGCTGCTGAGTTGGCGGGAGTGGCCGGCATCAGGGAAAACGTGGCTTCATCTATTGCATGGAGCGAAAATAACTACGACACTGTTAATAGTTGGTTTAGCAGCTACTATCGCAGCAACGCTGTCGCAATTAGCTCAAGTCTAATAATTTTGATGTCTATCTTCGTGTCTATTTTTAACTACTAAGATATTTTATTGATATTAATGATATTTTTTATATATTTTATAACTATTTATATATTTATATTTAATATATTGTATTTATTATTTCTTTATGTTTTACTTAAACTAAGTATATTAAAGTGTGATTACGATAATTTAGTTAAAAGTCTTTGAGATATTTAAGAGTACTTTTGAATTCATTAAGTTTAAATTAAAGCCAATTTCTTGTAAATACAGTCGAGCGTATTTTTTTAGTTTAATCTAAAATAACTTAAACCCAATCATAACAACTTAAATTTATTTCACTGCCTTTTGGTTTCTAAATTCAGTTGTGGATAGAATTAATTTCGTAAGTTTAGTAATTTTTATGATAATTCGAAGTTCATACAAAATTTCTTAATCTTATATTTACTTTCTGTACATTATATATAGAAAAAATTTATACGTTTACTTTTTTTTTAATTTTTTGACGGCTGATATCCATACCCAACCCAATGTATTTGATAATACATATATAGGTCTATCTCGTAAAAAGAGTAATAAAGAACAATTCAATCTATTTGTATTATCATTTTGGTGTTTTTATTTACTCAAACCTCTACTGTTTTTTTAAATAAAAGTATATATTTCGTTGTATCTATATAGAATTATCTTCTGAGATAACATTATCCGAAAGAATTTCCTGAAAACACTTCTGAGATAAACAAGTATTGTATTATGTCTAAATTTTGTACCATTTAAAACATTATTTTACTTAGATTATTATCAACTAGCACCTTTATACCTTAACGTCAGCTATTCAATATAATCTTACAATGTTGTATATGTGTGGTTTACAGTTGTAGGTACACAAACTGTTTTACTATAAGCATAGGTTTCAATATGATTCAATTGGAGCATAGGGTTTATATTATTATTATTCATTACTTAAGATGTCATGTGGAATAGGTGTAAAGGTTGCAGCTCTTTACAAACGTTGTGTAAAACAAAAAACTTGGCGATTAAAAACAGTAGCGGAGAGTATATTGCCAGTTCTTCTCTTCCGTTCTACACCCTGGATTTGAGAACTGGCATGTAAAAAGCATTTAATGTATATATATTTTTTGACGTTCATAAGTGTACCTATATGAAAATATGTGTTTTGACTTTTGAATAATGTCAAAGATTGAGAGAAGAGCTCAACGTATTTCGAACAAAACCCATCACATTAGTGTAACAATTTAAGATTATTTAAAGCTATGACAGAACCACTTGTCTTATTTTATCAATTGTCACACCACATGAGTGTGCGTGTCGATTGCTCTTATCGCGTTTCCTTTTTAAGATATTGTCAGATAGATCTTTTAGTGTTTGGCATTCTCTAGATGAATACCGGTGGTATGTTTTTCGCTGGAACTGAGTTGGATATTAACTATGGGTGTTTTTAAATTAATAGTAGCGTTGTCTACTATTATAGCAGCAATCTCAACACTACCTTTGAGAAGTCAGACATCACATGATCTTATTGAAGAAAATTTGAAAACGCAGGATGATTCATTTACGAATTTGGTAATACCCGAACAAACTAATATTATTTTAGAAGATGGAAATGAAAATCTGGTGACAAGTAGAGTTAGCTCAACAAAAGAAACAAAAGGAGTTGAAAATGGAATACAGTTGAGGAATATTGAATCCAGCTCTAGGAACAATCTAAGAGCTGGTATGACTGCAACAAGATATGATATTAAACTAACACCTAATTTGGGTGATGGAACTTTCGCTGGGACTGCGAGGGTTTCGGTGCAAGTTAGTGATGCCACGGTAGGAGATGCTGTAAAGTTTCACTTCAAAGACCTAACGGTATCATCCGTTAAAAGAATTTCCGGTGGTACATCTTCTGATGTCAATAATGTTAAAACTGGCGGCGATGTATTAGAAATTGATACTGGTATAGAATCGACGTTACACGATTTTGAAATACAATATACGGGATCGTTAGCGTCAGCTGGAATTGGATTCTATACAGGTGCCTACGACGAAGAGTGAGTATTTTATATTTTAATTAAGAGTATACTTAATATAGTAATAGGTATAGTATAAAGTAGATTTTGAGAAACAATAATTGCAACTTTTTTTGTAATATTTAAAAAAAATAAGATAATATTATACTAAAATATGTGTTGTTCTTGTATAGCCGTAGGCTACGACAAATGGCGTGGTTGGAAACAGCATTTATTAATGAAAGCCTGCAAAGGATTCGCAGAAAATACGTAGCAAAGTTAATAAAGTTTGCACATTATGTCGGGAAATTTTTTTTAGTTAGTATTCTGTTTAAAGTTAAATTAAAGCGAATTAATAATTGCATTAGTTATGTTATATTTCAGGCCTATTTAAAATTTCAATCAATAATAAATTGTCTGTCAGTTAAGTTAATAAAATTGCACATTATTTCGCGAAAAAACTTTTATTTTATTTATTTACACTTCGTTGCATTACAATATAAAAAAATTACATAATTAAATGTAAAGGAGGGCAACTGGCAGCCTTATCGCTTTCGAGCTATCTCTTCCAGGCAACCACTGTAAGAAAAGAAAAAATATGTATGAAAAACAAACTAAACTTATAAAGGATACACTTTTAGTTAGTAATCTGTTAGTTAGCGAATTAATAATTGCATTACTTATGTTATTCTACGGGCTTATTTAATATTTCAATCAATAATAAATTGTCAAACATTAAAATGACCTAAACTGTTGTGACTGACACAATCTTCGTTTATCTAAAATAATCTGAAATATTTTGATATCGTATAGTTCTTGTCAAATACTGATGTTGCGATATTACAAATTTGCACTTGTTGAAGAAAGTTTTATTATGTATAGCATTGGTACTACGAGCCCCGATGCAAAATCGTGGGTATTAAAATGTTATCCACGATTCCAATTCAAGAATAATTAAAAGTAATTAATGTTAATTTACAGAATAAGGGTTTAAATTGTCATTACAACAACAGTTACAGAAAAACAGCTAATCACTGCTGTATTTTGAAATGAATATGTAAAATTTAACTTCATTAGGAAATGTATTTAATATCGACAGGAAGCAAATTTGAATTTCAACCTCATTTTATATAGATAAAAAACAATTATTGAAACTAGTTACTAATTTTAATTAAGATATAAGTGCAATAAATAGAGTTATGCCAATTCCATGAACAATTAACTCGAGATTTTGAGTCCTTTTACACTGAGAGAGATTCCACTATAAATAATGTAATTGTATTATTGCATATATTTTTTTAACTACCGTTAACCATACAATGATAAATGGTATAACTTGGTTATGGTTCTATAGAAATACCGTTTTTCGATAACCTTTATCTCGTCAAAGTAAAATGACACTATCAAAATTCAAGTGTCTGATTTATCATTATCGACCTATTTCTGTGTATTTTATTCAGTGTTCCGATTGAGAGCAAAGTGACAAAATGATCCGGTTAAAATACAAATGGCCATTAGTGATATGCATTCTATGTTATCCCTATGTTTCGAGTTATCCGTTAGTAAAAAATAAAAACCAAAATTATTTGGAAAGTACCGATTCTTCAGTTACGAATGTTCAATCTCTGAGACCGGGACAAAATGCCAGACGATATACAATCAAACTAACAGTGGAGGAATCAAGTTTTACTGGTCGAGCAGTAATAGAAGTTGTTTTAACAGAAGAAACTAGAAGTGACCCTATAGAATTTTATGTTGAAGATTTGAGAGTAACAAGTGTTGTAGTGGGAAGCTTTTCTGTTGCTAATGAAATTGTATCAAGTTGGGAACTGCAAGATGATCGATTGAAAATTACCCCTGAAGAAACATCGTCTTTACTCATTGTCATTGTGGAATATACGGGAGAGTTGAAGAATGCTGGTATTGGTATCTATAGAGGACGCTTCGATGCAGAGTAATTATTAAAAAAAATCGCATTTATGTAAAAAGCCTTTGTAATCATTTAACATAAAAAGACCTTCCATCGGTGTAAGATCATACAACCTGTAACTTGACCTATCAGAGGTTAATTATATGTAATACTTCATTTAGAATTAAACAAAATCAGTGGGCTACAACCTTCTTAGCTCTAGGCCTCAGATTTCTGTATCTGTTTCATGATCATATGTCAAGCTAATAGGCAAGTAGATGATCGACTTTTTGGCTTTTCTTCACCTTTCGAGCGAATGTTAAATGCGCACATAGAAAGAAACTTAATTGGTGCACAGCCGGGGATCGAAACTGCGACCTCAGGGATGAGAGTCGCACAAGCCACTAAGCCAACACTGCTCACTCATTTAGAATTATATGTCATAAAAACTCCTTACAACAAGTTATTTATTTTAACGTGTAGGTAGAATTGTTTAACTTAACGATTAATTGCTTGTTTAATGTAATTAAGTAGGTCTTCCAGGGCCTGTGCTTCTAATGCCAACATTACGTATACTATGTTATCTTGAATGAGTTTTCTATATACTTCCTTTTCTTAACATTAAACATTTATTTCAGTTCATATGTGGCTATGAATCTTCACCCAACAAATGCTAGGCGTGTCTTCCCTTGTATTGATGAGCCTGATATTCAAACGACGATTTCGCTTACATTCGCTGGGCTGAACTCATACAATCATGTTATAGCTAACTCCAAACAATTAGCTGATCAACCGAATGCAAACGAGTATGTATTTATTGCTTAGATTTACAGCTTCACTAGTAGCCCTCTGCATGAAGACTTTTCTTCGAAATACCAGAAATAATTGGTATCACCTTTGCAAACGTAATTAATCGGTCGTCATGAAAACTGTAGTTGGGGTTCGTGTATTTAAATATGTTCATATAACGACATTTGTCAGACGATACAAAATTAAAAACATAAATCAGTGGCGCTACAACCTTTTTGGGTCTGGGCTTAAGATTTCTGTATCTGTTTCATGATCATTTTTAAATCTAATAGGCAAGTAGGTGATCAGCCTTCTCTGCCTGACACACGTCGACTTTTTGCATCTATAGCATGCCGGTTTTCCACGATGTTTTCCTTCAGCGTTCGAGCGAATTTTAAATGCGCACATAGAAAGAAAGTCCATTGATGCACAGCCGGGAATCTACCCTACGATCTCAGGAATGAGAGTCGCACGCTGAAGCCACTAGATCAACACTGCTCTAGTATACGTCAGACGATACAGTCCATTAATCAATTAAGAAGATAACAGTAATATACAATTATATATAATATGCTACAAAAGAAACAAACATAGGAAATAATCAATGGAAGTCTGTCATATCGTGGGAATCAACAGCGAATCGACTTTCTGCTATTATCTCTACCTTTGGTCTTCAATTAAATACAATAAAATCACGATAATATATTTAACTAGCTGACCCGGCAAACGGGTCGATCGTAGAGGAGTGAAAATTAAGGGTTGTATGTATTTCTATATGTTGTATCATAAAAAAATAAAAACAAAAAAAAATTGGGGTGGACAACCCTTATCACTTAGGGATATGAATAATATATAGTAGCCGATTCTCAGACCTACTGAATATGCATATAAAATTTGATAAAAATCGGTAAAGGCGAACTTTATATATAAAATTAACCTTATTATTAATATTATCTAGAGATAATAATTAAATATTTTGATTTTAGACTTCAATTCGAGCCATTACCAGGAACCCCACATCTTTGGGGCATGGTAGCTCACAATCTGAATGCAGCCAATTTACCGACATCAAGAGTCATCGTTTATACCCGACCAGGGCGTAATAGCGGAGACCAACAGTCAAACGTAGCTATTAGTAGTTATTTTAACTTTTTCAATAATTTCACCGGGAAACCATACGAGAATATAATTGCCAATCAGCAAGGCGAATTGCATATAATGGCGTTACCGGATGTTGATCGCGATTGGTATGCGTTATCGACCATGGTCATCTGGTAAGTGTATTTGTAAATATTTCCATATACATATATTGTAATCATTATTATAATACATATTATTAAAATTATCTTTCTAACTGATGAGCGTAACGATTTCTTCTAGTGTTTGTACGCTTTTGAAAGGCCTGTATTCACTTTATTAGTGCGAGTGCAAGTGATTAGTAATTGACATTGATTAGTGCAGGTGTGTAGTGCAAGTAGTGTGTATTGTTTAGTGGCTCGGTTAAGTAAATTCAGTTGTCATATAGTTTGGCAAGCACGCTGCGAGTGAGGGGGATGGGAGGGCGCACGCGACGTCACTACTCGCAGTTCACTCCCAAAAAAATAGAACGCGCTTCTAATCACTTTACTACGCAGCTACTCAATCACCTGCACTAATCAGTCGCTGTCCACACTTGCACTAATCACTAATCAAAGTCACAGGCCTTTAGTCAACATTTTTAAAACACAATGAATTAGAGCTCATATTTAGTTCCAAAACCACCCACAGAGCGTTGCCAAAGCTTTCCATATGAAAATTACCTTCTTAGCTAACGAAAACTATTAAATTTCGCGTAGTTTTCGTTTTAATATAATGTATGTTTTTTTACATTCGGCTTAATATATCAAATTGTATTAATGATAGATAGCATACTTACACATAAAACCCGTACTGCAAGCGTTAGTAACCTAAAAAACATACGATACGTCGCTTTATTTTGTTTTGTAGTCTAATGGCGCATCTAAACCGGAGATGTTTTGCTGCAATTGATTGCTGCACTGTTGGCCACTAATTGCCCGGCCATTACAAAAATATTTTAATGAAGCTGATGGCCGAACAATCTGCAATAGTATGGCCCATGAAGCAGACTCCTAAACGGGCTACACAAACCGGCAACAATGGCTGACGAAATCACACTTGTCGCAGCAGCTTATATTGTTTTAAAAAAGAAACAGAAAAAGAAGAGATTGTGGATTCAACCTTATTAAATAGGCGTGAAACTGTAGACAATTTGAGTCTAGAAATAAGTCTTGATAATAAATTGTTCAAGAACTAGAATGTCAAAAGCAGTCATTTTTACGTAGTAATCTAACGTCAGATACAGCTGATCGCAAAACACAGAATATAGCCACAGGCACACTTCACTCATAGCAAACGTCATGTCGCGTAGAAAAGGATACACTGTGCCATAACAAAGAGAGTGACTGAAACAACAAGAGAACTGGCTGTGCAATATTGCGTTCGATAGCCTAGCGATCATCCGGCCAGCCATCGGGGCAACATCGGCCATATGTTGCTATACAAAACATGTTTGGCTATATGGCCGGGACATTACTGCAATATTGCATAGTGTGGCTGCTATTGTTTGCAATGTTGCCGGCCACAGTGTTGCAGCCATAAATTGCAGCAAAACATGGCCCGTTTAGAAGCGCCATAAAGCAATCACAGTCAAGCGACAGAAAACATTTCAATTTATTTTCAATTATAAAGTGTAAACTAATTTTAAACATGGTGACGAAAATGATGACAACAAAATGTAAAAAAAACTAGTATATAAACGAAACTAAAAAGATAAGAATGTGCCAACAAATATCTTAGACCCATATATTTTTAAAGTTTCTAGTTATGTAACTTATAAAATTACGCTGTAGTGCGGAGTATCAATACATATTTTTCTTCAGGGAACCTTACATAGTTATAGAAGTATCGGCAGCCGCCAAACAAAAGCAAATTGGTTTTGTTGAAATCGCCCAAGCAATGGCAAGACAATGGTTTGGATATGTCTTGGCTCCCACGAACTGGAGACATGAATGGGTTATCACTGGCTTAGGTCGGTACACCGCATTTGAGGCAGCTAGAGCGGTGAGTGTTCGTAGATATTCTATGTACTTAAGGACCTGTATGGTCGCCTAACTCCAAAAAAGTACATTGCTTCTTTCCATTTTTCGTCATCATATCATGAAGTAGGGAATATGGAAAAATTATATAGTGGAGTTGAGTAGTTTATGTATCCATTTCAAAAGATCGATACACGATTTAAATAACTTCGCTTGATAGAAAAAAAATCCAAATATAGCCAAATATAGATTTTTAATACTGAATTCATTTTATGACGAAAATTTTAATTTACACGATATATTATATCGCAAACCAAGTAATCCATTATTATTACGGGCCGGCGCGGCTCATTGCTCCAGCTCTTAACTGCGCCCCGCAGTCGAGACACTGACACAGCAATTCGTGCTGGGAAAGGGCCTTAACAAGAAGATATTATCTGTGATAATTACTAAATTAAAATACCAGAAGCACTAAATTAATTATCTCTTTGACACAATTTAATTAAATTATACACACAATCTATTATATTATGTAGCTAATTACTATATTATACTATACAATATTGTCTGGAATTTTAATAATGATAAAAATAAAATTAACCCATTTCAATTTTTTATCGTTTATAAATGCTTTTATACATATCTTAAATCATTAGTGAAAAATTTTCAATGCAGACCTCTCATTTTTTAATCAATTGATATATAAAAAGTATATGATAATTTTTAGTTGGAATCAAACCCTGAGGAAGTAGCACGAATAGATATGGACCATGTCTTTGTGAGCGATGTCATTCAAGAGAGTTTACTCTACGATTCATACACGAATGCCCTTCCCTTACAAACTAATGAAGATATTTATAATGAAAATGCAATAAGAAACCATATCAATGGCTTGCTCAAAACTAAAGCTCCAGCCATCATGAGAATGTTGAGCTTGGTTCTCTCTCAAAACCCTGAAGTTGATTACATCCGCAACGCGGCTGCCACACTGTTTAATACGGAGTAAGTTTTACTATAAATAAAAAAAATATTGGTTGTTTGTAAAGTAGGTTTACGATCGAGATGTTTACGAGATAACGTCTTATTGGTGATATAAGTTTTTGGGAAGTAAGGAATTAATGAAGATAAAAATTTTTTCAAATTTTAAATTACATCTATCGTTTTATTCACACTTTTGATGATAAATTTCGGGTGTAAAATGACAAGTTTACTTATTCGACTATGATATACATTTTTCTTCATACATTCACGGAATGACTGGCAGCGCTCGAGATGAGACGGGAGATCGGTCCGTCTCTCTCTCGTTATACCTGCGATCGCGCTCGTGAGGTTTTGTCGCGCTCGTGAGGTTTTGGTGTGACACAAGTTTCTGAACATGTCACCCGACTAAAACGATTTTAAAGACGTTATCACGTCAAAAACCCAACTATATGAACAAAAGGTAAAAATTCTTCATTAGGCGCCATGTCACATAATTGCGACCAATAATCTGTACATTTTTGTATAACAATGAATGTAACTAACGAGGCTTAATTATATGTTACTGGAGTCATGTAATGCCTCCGGAAAATTTAAGTAATCTTGAGATTGACAAAATTAATTTTTCTTTTGATTTAAAAAAGAAACGGTTGTCTGTAAAGTCGGTTTACTGACGATAGTTGAACGTAACAACGTCATAAGAAAATACTGATGGAATGGTTGCATTTTTCAAAAGAAAATTTTAATTTTAAAGATATTTTGTACATACAAAAAACATATAGAGAGGGAGGTAAATAGAAATCACAATTGAATTGATCTAGTTACATTTATTTTTACGTATAAATACAGTTATGTCAATTTTTTGTGCCTCTTTGTCGCTCAAATGGAACGCCTCAGAGGTAACGCCGCATGCGCCATGTTATTTCGTGCGTGCAACCGGCTTCATCGAATTATAAGACGTTGTCACGTCAAAAAATCTTGAACTTGGAATAATTAAATATGTAATAAATATTAATTTAATATTGTTGTACACACACAGTATTGTTGTTTTCTCATAAGTAGCAGAAGTCAGGGTAGAAGAAATGAAAACAAAAGAAGTTTCATTGTGCTTTGTACAGTACCACACACATGTCTCGATCTGATAAATAACATGTATTTTAACTCGTGAACGTTTCGTTTTCTATTGTATATTCCATTATCCAAGGTATTTTTATGTGCATCTACTTTGAGTAGTATTTTATAAGAAATATTTTGCAGGTCTTTATCGAATGTGAACTCCCGCAACTTTTACGATACACTCTCTACCGTTTGGAGTCAGGCCACACCTCTTATAAACAATGTCATCGACTTTATTGAACCGTGGATTTTAAACAATAATTACCCTGTTGTTCGCATCGAACAGCGACAGGGTAGTGGTGTGATTGTGACTCAGGTATGTTGAGTTTGAGTTGTTCACAGCATGTTATCTTATAATTAATAAAATCTGCCTTTGAAGGATTAATAAAAACAGATTTTCAAAGCTTAAAAGATGTATAACCATGAATATTATTAATGACGTTGTTTGGAAATAATTTTTTTATGTAATAAAAATTCTTTAGAAAATCTACTCCAAAAAAACGAAATTTCAATTAGGATTATTTTTAATCAGCCCGTGGCCCTAAAAATGATGCGTTTATATCCACTAGTGGCATGTATGATAAACCCGAATATAAAAAAAAATTACGACCTCACTTTTTGGTCGCTGTGTTTCACGTGAAATGACCCAAGTTTTTTTTTATTATTATGTCTAATGTCTGGGCTCTGCATTTAATAAAAGCCAGCAGGCTTTGCTGGCTTTTATTAAATGCAGCAGCAGCATGACTTTTTAATATGGCCATATTCAAATTCAGTTGTAAAATTGTGTAAAATCCATTTAAATCTCATAAGGATTTTAAAATTTGATATTTATGCATGCATGACATTTTTTGTCTGGAAAATAGTCTCAACAGTACTGTTACTGCACTCAAAAGAGTGACAGTTTTGTAATTGTAATTAAAAATATATTGGGTTAAATTTTATCCAGGAACGTTTTGGATTTGCATCGCGACCGCAAATGAACTTTATGATACCATTGAGTTTTACAACTCGAGTTAACCCAGATTTTAACAACATTTATCCAACACATTTGTTGGAGGCTTCAACAACCATTTCTATGGATCTTAGAGATGACGACTGGGTTATATTTAATCTTCAGGGTCAAGGTAAGTCTATCAGAGCATGACTACTTTCAAGGCTCACAAGATCAGTGTCATCCTACCAGTCTAAAGAGCTTGTATGTGGCCACAATTTATGAACAACTTGTAGATTAAGAATTAAAATACTTTTTCACCGCTGTAATAAATAATATTCCAGAGAGAAAAGCATTTCCTCATTTCAAAGAAAAACAATAAATTATTATTTATCGCAATTTATATTATTTATAATGAAATGAAATCATTACTACTATTAACATATCTATGAATTTATTTTATTCCAAAGTAAAGTTTTCGTTCTGAAATATCTTCATACACGTTGAATAATTTTATTTGCTTTAGGTTATTATCGAGTCAATTACGATAACGATTTATGGGAGAGGATAATAGAAGCTTTGGAAGACGAAGAACAACGAAATATTATTCATCCAATCAACCGAGCTACCGTACGTATAATATATAAATATATTTGTGTATACAGATCTAAATCATATTACACTGTTTCTTATTTCAATATTTTGACAAACTCGTGTTGGTAGTTCAAGCATTTCTAATATTAAAACATTTATTTATTTATTTACAAAAATAATTCCTAAGTACTAAGCCAATGTGATATAATAATATCGAAAAAAAAATAAGTTAACATTAAATACATAATATATACAATATCGCTACTGTGAACATATAAAGATGAACATAAGAAGACATTTAAGCGCAACGTTTTTATTAACGGGGATTTGTGCAACAGACTGCTTCTGGTATCGCAAACAACCTTAGCCGTGTCCGTCGCGCATATCCCCTAGGTACAAAGAAACCGAGTTGTTAGAGATCTTTAACTATATAGTGTGTTGTTAGAGAAAAGGATACGAGTTACATATATATTATTCTAACGTAGATGTTGAGAGATTGTTTATGATTAATTAATGAATGAACTTTATGATTAGTATGTGTTTTTCTTTTGTTATAGATCCTTGATGACGCTTTAAATCTGGCAAGATCTGGAAGGGTAGAATATTCTATTGCGCTACGGATTGTTTTAACGCTAAATCTTGAGACTGAGTATGTTGTATGGAAAGCATTTGATAGAAATATGCACATATTGAGAAATCATCTTGAAGCACTTGTTGATGGTAACGATGACTTGGATCAAGATATCTATCAGGTATGATACATTCGATAACAAAAAAAAACATTCTAGGTCTTGATTTTGCATTAATACTTTCAATAATTTTTCACCTCCTTTGCCATCAAAAAAATGTATGATATAAAAACGCTATGTCCTATGCCGTTCTGGAGTTATATATGAGAATCATTAGTAATCTGTTATCAGTAATAAAGGAATGTTATTAATATGATAACATTTTCAATATAGTCTCCCTACTATGTATGTTGATATATGAATTTAATAGATTCATACTAATAAATACAAGTGCTCAAAGGCTGCATTTAGTGCTGCGGAGCTCAGTACGGTTGACCATTTTTTGCTCCACGGGCCATCAATGTTTGTTTGCGGCTGCGCGCCCAATTTCGGTAGGGTTCTGCGTCCGCGCAGCACTAAATGCGTTAGATGCCTGACGGGTCCGGATACGGCTGTACGGAGCATGGACCCACTCGACTGAGAGCCGTCTACCGAATGGATGGACGCTCCACGGGCCGTGTTTATAGCCTAAGCCACCCGTAGTTGGTGAGAGTGAAGTGTTATAACAATGTATAGTACTTGCCTAAACAAAAGAATAATAATTGTGACAATATTAAATTCTCATTTGTTTTTATATTATTTAAGAGAGTTATACGGCGAATAATGATGACAGCAGAGTCCGATCTAACATTTACCCCCGAGTTAAACGTGAATGAACGAGCTATGCGTACTCTGTCTCGAGGTCTGATTATGGATATTTCTTGTCGTGGAGGATACGAGCCTTGTATTGCTGCAGCAGTTGACTGGTTTAGAAATCCCGCAGATAATACGGTTGTGTAAGTTTTATTTTAAAATAAAAAGAAATGTTATATGAATTTCTATACAAATATATATATTTTATGAGCATTGAAATAAAACCCTTGGTTGACATTTGTCTATGTTTCTACGGGTTTTAAGGGAATTATAAAAAAATATTAAAGCAAGGGCTACACTGGTAGGCTAATAATGATAAAAGATATTTTACTATCAAGAATTTTATACTCGTATGTTTCTTATATCCTAAGAGCCCAGGGCTCTTTGCTTCTGCCAGACCTTCGTCATTTTATAAAACCTGTTATCTGCCAAAGCAACCACTACCCAAACTCTATAGTCTCTGGTCGTTCTTACCTGTATAGGGGACACGCACAGAAGAACTTTCAGCTTTTATAAAATGACGAAGGTCTGGCAGTCCTGGGCTCTTGATCTATTATTGTTTGTACGCCAAAGCCTTTAAAAGCTCGACGCTTTTCGTAAAAAAAGGTATATCTACTAATGTAAGTCGATTGAGAATTTATTTAGGACCAGCGTGTGACTTTGTCTCATATGATATTTGGTCCTTTTAGTATCGATTTTTATAACCAATTCCGGTTGAATGTTGTTATACATATTTCAAATCTATTACTTAAACCCAAACGAATAACTAAACTATTGTATAAACGGGTGCAGCTGTTAGAGATAAAAAATAAAAATGTGTGCGTGTACTTGTATACACACGTAAGAAGTGAAACTTCTTTATGACCTTATTTTTCGAAAAATGATCTACTATATGCAACTTTACAGAAATTCGTTAAATTTGATAAAGTTTAACAAAAGGCTAAAAAAATTATTACTATCATTGAAAAACGTTACGATTTTGCTACAAAATTTCTCCCATACGTCGATAAAGAACTTTCATTCCAACGCCGATAAAGAAGTTTGACTTCAAAAAGCAACATGGCGCGTAACCGAAAAACGTGACGCGTAACGAAAAAATGTTACACTAAATTTTTTTCCAACCCCGATAAAGAAGTTTCACTTCAAAATTATGTTTTTAGGAATCCTAATATCCCTGCTGATCTACGCCCAGCAGTGTTCTGTGCAAACGTGATGACTGGTGGAGAAGAAGAGAGGGAGCTACTCGAAGCTTATTTGACAACTATAAACAACCAGTACGAGAGAGTCGTTGTACTCGAATCACTGGCTTGTTCGCGCGATGATGATTTTATACAATCGTAAGTATGACTTAGAAAAGGCGTCATCAAAGAAACCATATATAATCTATATATATAAAAATGAAACCCGTTTTCCGTTGTCACGACATAACATGAAAACGGCTTGACCGATTTGTCTGATTCTTTTTTTATAATATTCCTTGAAGTACGAGGATGGTTCTTACGGAGAGACAAATTTAAAAAAATTGAGTGAAAAAGTCTAAAAACAACACTTTTCTATATTCATTCACAAAATATTCGTAATAATATTTAAAGGCAATTTGAACTTTAATACCATATCATAGAGTTCAAGTGTTAGTGGCGGGGTTCCGGGAAGGTAAATTTTTATTTTTGACATAATGTATTTGTTGTCTTATCAACTTTCTTTTTAATTTTAATTTTGGGGTAGAATTTATATACAACATTTATTAATACAACAATTATTTTATTTAATCACGAATATTATTCGATCCGATGAGTATTGAGTATATATACAATTTTCATGGAGCAAGTTTTGAGCCCTTCGAAGGAATTATAACCCAACGTGTGGTCTTTGCAAAATCGCTATCGCATATAGCTTATTAATCTAATTTAAATTCCTAGATAGGGGTCACCGTAGGCATGTTAAATTCCGTCTTTGTTTCCACCCCTTTGCCTTTGTGACCTGCATCGGCTGAATTAACGCAAACTTACAAAGCATTATTAAGAAGTAAAATAGAACGCATTTTATTCTTTGAATTTTGAACAAAGGGATTTGAATTAAAATATTTATGCAACGAAAGTCGGATGAGGTTTTTAATTAATGAGCGTTATTCACGTGGTGCTTTAGTACTTTTTAAGTTAACTGTAGTTGTTATTATCTTTTTTTTAATTTTCCATTGTTCTGGGAATATAATGTTTAACATAATTTTGTCTGGAAATTTTTAAGTCACAAAGTTTAATTTAGAGGCTCACTGTTTATACTTAACTACTTAGAAGTAACTTAATCGCCGTATAGTGATTGTATCGTACCGTACTGGAGTAGCAGTAATACTTGCATCAATAAAACGATTGCAGTTTTTGGATAAAATTTGAGATTCAAGAAAAGGTTTTTTCGTAAAAATTTGTGATGTTTTAAATCGCTCTTTTCCCAATCACAATCAGATTTTATATTTAAAACTAGGTGAAGGTTATTCTCATTTATTTAAGTCTAAAAATACTCAGTATTCATGAATTGTACAAGTAAAGATTATACGCGATATTTTTAAGCGTTTCATCAATGGTTATACAGCCCGTTATGGGCGTTAGCCTCCTCAATTACACTTCGCCATCGCAATCTATCTACTGCTTCCCGCGTCCAATTGCGAACCCCTATTGTTCCGAGGTCCTTGACAACTCCATCCCACCAACACAGCCTCGATCTACCGGGTTTTCTCTTGCCATCGGGTTGTGAGTTCATTAAGGACCTTGGGGTTCTGTCGTTCCCCATTCGGTGCACATGTCCCAGCCACTTGAGCCTGTTGCACTGTATGATTTTTAAGCGTTTATCCTTCAAATTATTAATTAACATTATTACACTATTAATACGAAAAATAAAACTATCGCTTTATTTATTTAATCATATTTTTTTTAAATAAATGGTCTTAAATTCAATCCGACAAAAGAATAAAATAGATGCTAATTATTGTAACTTTTACAGCTATCTAACAGAAGTAGTAGCAGATAACAGTCCATACAATACTGAAGAGAAAACTCGAATTATGATTGCAATCATCAAATCCCACTTCCAGAATGCAAAACGAGTATTAGATTTTATATCAAGGAACACGGCACAGATAAGGAATGCGTAAGTAGTTTTGGGTGCGGTAAAAACTATGTTTTCCCGTTCAGAATCGCATTCTGTAACTCGTTTTTCGAATTCACACAGCGGTTTTCGCATCGGCGGTCGCTCTCAAATTTGGCATTCTGAAAAGGTGGGAGCTTGTAGTTTATTGTTTATCAGAATGCCAAATCATAAAATGACTGCTTCACGACTAATTTGAGAGCGACCGCCGATGCGAAAACCGCTGTGTGAGTTCGAAAAGTGAGTTACAGAATCGCAAGGCAGTATTGATCATGGCTCTAACCACAATGACGTCAAAGACATGATAACAAACTCAAAAGAAGAGAATGTATCAATTAAGATGCAGACAAACGCCTACTTTGAGAAATAAATAAAATCACTTAATTTTAAAATTGGTTTCTATTTCGTTAGATAAATTAATGTCTTAAATAAATTCGTTAAAAAAAAAATCACAAAACGACAATAACTGTATTACAGGAAGAACGTATCTTAAAAATAATTAATATTTAGTAATTTAATAAATTTTTACTGTTTGTTGACTTTTATTGACATTTTTCTTTAAAAGGCATTATCGGGGTTCAAACTCATGTGTTCACGAAACTGAGACTCGCTATACGTTTAGTTTTTTTAATAGATTTAATCCATCTCTATAAATATTTAAACTGTATCTCAATTTATAATATTATTTAAGTGTTTCGATTTCTCTTAAATTTATTAAATGTTTTTAGACTGGGAGGACCCGAGAAATTGGAAGAAGTTTTATACGCCCTGTCAAGAAATATTGCTAATGGTGGCATGACAGATGATGTAAGTAAAATAAAAGAATGAAAGAAACAAAATGAAAAACCATTTTCATGAAACAGTGGCTCGTAGGAAAAAAGTATCGAATCATTTTTTTCAAATTGCGAAAAACTCTTTTTATTGACCTTGGACATCGAATAAAAAAATTCCATTTACGGGAATGATGGGGAACTTTTAAATATTATTTATAATTATGTTTTGAACAATTTTACTAATTTTCAGCTTGTTGGAACTTTATGTAGCTTCACTCTCATTTTTTGGTCTAGATTGACCGAATTATATATAGTTAGAATATAGTAAATTATCAAGTACATTTTTTCAAGAATTTCTTAATCTGTGGTATTGATTTAAGTTTGGCAGAAAAGCCAGTTTGGGTTTTATCATATCTCTACCTATTTATGTCTCTACCGATTTGCGATATAATAACATGACTAAATTAAATAAAGCCACGCTGCTATCTGTAAATTAATACCATTTCAAGTATGACACAATAATTAGTTAATAATAGGCTGATTGCACTCGAAGTTATTAACGACAAAACTAAAGACTGGTAGAACTATGTTACCACGATATATGGATACATTCGACTCTCGATAATGAGAAACTCAAGGGACCAGGGATAAATTTTAAATTACCACGACTCAAAAAGGGGGTGGGGGAGTGAAGTAAAAAAGAGTTTGATCAAAATTCGTGATTTATTATTTATATAATATTATCATCTGTTAACAATTAAATACAATTATACACAAATGTTTATTTCGAAAAGTCTGTAAACAAACGAAAGGTCTGTGGAAGATAAACACTTTAAATAATCGCATGTTGGCGAGCAAGATACTATTCCTTCTACTTCCAATTACCGAGGGGACCAATGAACATTGATTAATTTATCGAAAGTTCAAGGGACCGGTAAATTTTTTTATCGAGAGATTCAAATTAATGATTGTCATATTAAAGAGAGTCATGTACGTAAATAAAAACTCCTGTATGTTAACTGTAAGGCCCAGAACACACGGTGAAACGCAATTGCGACGAAACTGCAACATCTAGTTACTTTTGAGTTGCATCTAAATTTCTGCCATAGATTCCTTTGAGAGACCACACATGACGCGAATAGTTTGAAACCGGTTTGAAACGCGTTTCATATCAGTCGCATTGAAACCGTCGTGCAGGAAACTCGCGTTGCGTTTCATACATCGGATTTGGCTTCTTTTGTACAAAATGGCTGACGACGAACAAAAAACATTACATTTGTGTTAGAAGTGGAAAAGTATCCTTGCTTACCACACTAATTCTTGTAATTCTTTGGCAGCCACAAACATACGACAGTTGATATTCTTCTCGATGTAGGGATGTATCCACATAGTTCTCCTTTTGCGCCTTCTTCTTTGTCGAAGATACAAATACATAACTACAATTTCTTCGTCACTCGAAGAACTCATTTTGCAGACGTCTGTTCTCAAAGAAAACCGAATTGATTGTGGTTGCAGCGTGTGTGGAAAATGGTTGAAACTGGTTTCAAATCAATAATTTCAAAAGGGTTTCGTTGTAGTTGCGTTTCACCGTGTGTTCTGGGCCTTAGTCACAAAATAACGATTCTAAATGTTTATTTTAATTACAGTTCACAATTTGGGTCAACTCCCTCCATAGTAACCTGGATACATCCTTGGTTATCGCAGAAAGACTTAGGGACCAGATGCAACAGGATATGGATTGGAATAGAGTATATTTGAACACAGTTTACGAATGGTTAGACGAAAATGATGCGCCTACCCTAGTAGGCTCTATAGTTTTATTAAGCATATCAGTTTTGATGGCTTTATTTAATTAACCAATATAACATAATCGTAAAATATTTTTCTTAATTTAGTAAGATTTAGTTTAAAAGTTTATTGGGGTGAAAATTATTTTTTAATTTTAGTTAAGTTAAAGAAAACACTAAACTATTAAAAAGATAGTTTAATAGTTTTCCAATTAAAATAAGGCAAATATTAGCCACATATCGCATCTAAGTTACATCTGTAACTAGATTGTTTGATTGAATAAAATATTTTTAATTTATTATTTTTGTACACGTCATTATTGCACAAAGTGAATTAGAGTAAGTTTGAATAATTGTATTTAATAAATATATTGTTGGGTAGTTATAATTTTGGTGTATGGGTATATAGGTAAAGTTATTTACTGCATTTTTACTCGCGAATATTGTTAGCAAATAAAACATAAGTTACTTAAATAATTTATTTTAAATAATAAATAAGTATAAATCAAACGCGTCCTCTTGATTTGTACTTATTTAAATAACAATTAAGTAAAGTTAATTAAATTATGATTAATATAATATGTACATATATAGTAAATAAAGTTTAACAAAAATCTATGTTTTTATTTATAGTAACAAACAATTTCTGACTAGATACTGAAATAACGAGATGTTAGCCGGAATGTACTGAAGAAAATTTAAAAATGTTAACAGGTAAAAGTTTATCAATGAGTTGATATCGTTAATAATCCCTACCCGTTTAAAAAAATAACATAATATTTATTTTGTCTGCTGAAACATAACTCGTTAATCTCTAAACTGTTTATGAAGATTGAGGTGTAAATTAAAAGAATATATTTTTACTTGCAATAGGGACAAACGCTCCTGCGAGACGCCCAAAAAAGGGAGGTCATCGCAGCCTATGGATAGCAAGCATGGAGACATATTTGTGGGTGCGTCGGCCTTTGAGAGAGGAGTATACTCTTTCTTAAAATATTCCCACCGGGACTCTATTTCACAGTTCGCCAGTTCGCAAAAGAAAGTGTCTTGTGAAGCGGGCCATGAAGACTTCCAGCCATCAAGGTGAGATGTTACATGACTAAAATAAGAAATCTTATTGTTTGCTTTTTAGTGCTGTTTCATACTAAAAAATAATAACACATGGAATTGATAACATCCTTCAGGTTTTTCCAAGTCAGTAATTTGTACTGTATCGGTTCTGTGCGATACATAAAAATCTTAAAAATATTCATGTTCAAATATAAATTATCATATTCTAATACTAGTAAGGAACGCAAAACTTAATAATACTACGGGAATCAAATTTTTCTTCGCTCCATTACAACCTGCTACTTTGATGGTTGTCGGTGCCTGAAACAAAGAACACGTTTATTTATTTATTCACAAAAAAGGCAACACATAAGAAATAAGATACATAACCTAGAACCTATGTGTGGTGTCGATAAGGTGTAGAAACACAAGCATAATTTAGTCAAATAATATAAACACTATGTGTATAGTGTAAGCAATCGTTTCTCAAGCGGGGGGGTTCGAGTTTGTTTTAAAAGGGGGTCACAGTCTGTTGAAAAATAATAAATTCATATCATTCATACATTGTGACTGAATGGTTGAGAAATGAGAAACAAAACAAAGAATACATTTAACATAAGTTTAATTTTGCAATACTTGTGGAAAAAAAATAGATAAAAACAATCCCTGACGCGGATATTATCATGCTAAAATTTCAGCTCGATCACTGCAGAACTTTTTGAGTATTTAAAGCGTACACAAACCAACACACATTTTTATAAATGTAGATAGTGTTTAGAGTTTTGACTTAAAAATAAAACTATAGTACGTATTACCTCGGTTGTTGTTGTAGTTGACATTTTAATAGGCAGTGGTCTCGGATGACCTATAGGAACTCGGTATAAGAACCTGTTCTCTTCACGTCTGGAAATAGATAATATAAAGATATTGATAATATTGTTGTGGTCGCTGGCAGAATGACCAGCGCCGTGGAACTCGTCTGCTCCTCAGCATAATGTTGAGCCAGGGCCAGTTACAACCACACACACATTACACACTTAAAATGTACCTTTATTTAACAAGTTATTTTTTAAAGTTTCATAAATAACTATTGTTAAATTTCTTTTTTTGCTAATTATTATTAATACTTGTGTTTTGTTTGTAATAAATGTGATTATGTATATAATTATTTAATTAATTTTTGCTGTATAACTATGAATACAGCGGTGCCCAATTTAAATTTTTAGGTTTTCTTAACAGATCTATTTTTTGTATAATTAAGCTTTTTGTACTTTTAAATATGCCCATTTCCAAACGATGTTTTCCGTTACCGTGCCAGGCATGTGATGTTTCCTATAGTCCCTGGTTTCGAATGCAGTGTCGACAATTGCACTCTTAACCGTTGCGAGACTATTGCTATCAGATGTATTAATGAATACTTACAATGCATGTTCAGATTTAGCTTTGTCCTCTTTCTCGAAATCGTTGAAGTTCTCTGCGGCTAAATTACCATTGACATCATTCAATACTACATAATAACACGCAGCTCGGAAGTCAGGATCCAATCTGAAGTAATTACAAATAATTATACATAATGGTTGTCTATATAAAATTGATATATCGTTGTCAATATATATCATAATCAATCAAATATAATCTTGTTTGTCAATAAGTATACAGGAATATTTTAAATAAGATTTCTGACGTGTTCAGATAGGAAACAAGTAAACAAACTTCGCAATTCTTTGGCTGCCTACATGATACATCATGACCGTATTGTACAAGTTTATCTATTATATCGTTAAACAGATCAAATGTTCCGGTTTATAGCTAGTTTTAGCAGACCGTTTTATGTTATGTTCAAAATCTAGAGATTAACTTTTCATCCACACAGAATCAACCGTCATTAAATAAATTTCCTGCTAACTAACGAACTAAAGTGCTTAACCAAAGTTAGACACTAGTAATTTTTCTATGAAGTAACCTTTATTAACCAAATCTATCAAGATGAGTATCATTCTAACTCAATTTTGTAAGTTATCTCTTCAAAAGCAGGTCTGAAGTAAAACAGTATTAAAATTTTCCAAGATATAAACTAAGGGATCACAAGACTTTTCAAAACAAGAAACTCAGTTACCGTGGCTAGAAATCACCAGCTTAAACATGGAATTCCCTATGCTAAGGTTCTTTTGTAATGTAAATATGATTGAGTTACAGCTAAATATGACAGACTCCCTTTAGTCACAAGGGTATTGGGTTTTACATTTGAGAGAGTTATAATTCGATAATCTACAATACTCAGGCTGATTACTTGTTTGCCTTAATAAAATGACAGGCGCTATATGTCACCCTTATCCGCTCTCTTATGTCAAAAATGTATGGATTTGTCATACGGGAGTCATAGCTTAGCTTAGCCCTAAGTCTTGAATCTGAATCTTACCCTTAGACTCAAAAATCATCTCTTAATCTGTTAATCTATATATATATATATATATAAAAAAGAATCCCTATTTCCCTTGGTCACGGCATCACGCGTGATCGGCTGGTCCGATTTCGCTAAATCTTTTTTTGTTGTTTTTGTTATTGTCAGGAGAAGGAATTTTCTTACGAAAGAAAAAATTAAAAAAAATTCGCGGAAAATTCGAAAATTTAAGAATACTTATTACCATACAGTTCAAACTTTACATAGTTTGACATAACATTGACAGCATGCGTGGTGCAAATACCGTCAAAGAGGATGTAAGATGCGATGATTTTTTTTGTATGCGTTTGGGTGACGCCCTGGTTGGTTTAGATGAATCTAAATCTAAACCTAATCGCTTGAAATATCATGCAGGACAACGTTGGTCGGGCCCGCTAGTTGCATATAAAAATGATTAGTGAAACTAACGCAAATATGCCAGGGCCTAACTTATAGGACTATTACTAACCGTAATCTTCCTTCCTTGTAATCCCCATAGATCCTCCACATATCACTTATACAGGGTTGATGTTTGATAGAGCAAGCGAACTCTATTATATTGCTCCTAAAGAGCCTTATTTCGGGCCTTCGTTCGATATCGTCCATAAGTCGTTTATATATTGTTGATACTTTTTGGCGCATGAAAGCCTACAAAACATGTAACTATTAAATATAACGTATACAATTTATTAATTAGCTGTTAACGATAAAGACGGAAAAAATTACATATTTGTAATTTATGAAAAATGCTTAAAATTTTTGTTTAAGCTTTAACATCTAGAAAGTAATCTCAAATAATAATTTAATGTTCTTTACAAATTTCTTTAAAATCATTTTTGACACGATATAATATTCAACTGGTTCTTTTTTTTGAGCATATGCATCCTGACGTTATAAAATTAAACTGAAGGAAACCTACATAGTTTAAGTAGCTACGGAGATGATTCTAAATTTCAAATTTGAATTTGGAATTGTAATACGCTACGTAATCAATATTTATTTTTACCTGCCACTCCTCATAGTTGATCTTAGTCATATGAGCGCCATCTGTTTTTAGCAGCTCAAACCCGCTAATAACTGAGTCCCATACTACACTACTTAGTTCCATGTTTAAAAACTCCAACACCTCAAGCGCTATATCTTCACTGACATCACCAGCTGCGTACAGCGCGAATATATCGTTGACAATCTGAAGATATTTTTGGAATAATATTACATATTATGTACTTGATGTATAATTATACAAAAAAGGATATATACCTATGTAAAAAATACAAATTCAAAATGCATACTGTTTACATGGAGGTCATCTGTACCTATTATTTAAAAATATATATTAAATTGTGTAATAATTACTTAAAAAATTATTTCAAGGCGATGCATTTATCAATACAATAAAGTACATTCAAAAGATAATCATACGTGAGGCTTTGATCACTGACGTCGTAGGTTCGACTCCGGCCGCGCGCACTAGCAGGATTTCTGTCTATGAGATCATTTAACATTCACTCGTAAGGTGAAGGAAAAAAATACACTATAGGCAGGCTGAACACCTACTTGCCTATTAGAATTACCACGATACAGATAACGATATTTTAGGCTATGGCGATATATATAAGGCGAAGGGTTGTAGAGCCACTGAGTTTTTTATTAAATTTGAATTTGTAGGCATCCCTACTCATCGGCAAAGAAGACAGAGGGTGTAGGCCGAGAGAAAAAGCCGGCGTAAAAAACTCTCGGTACTCTTTTAAAATATCAAATCATCAAACAACACTTATTTTAAAACAAATATCGCAAATTAATTAGAGGTAGCCTGTATAGCACTAGTCCCAGGCCCTGTTATCAACTAGATAATCGTTGACTTTATAGTAAGCCTTTGTACACAGCTTTTCTTTAATACATTTCTTAAATTTATTGAAAGGCAGAGATAAAAGAGCCTCTGGGATTTTATTAAAGAAGAGTATACCTTTCCCCAAAAAAGAATTACTAACTTTAGATAGTCTAGTACGGGGAAATTGCAGCCTGCGTTTGTAGTAAACTTATCACTATATTTGTATACATACATATTTTCATAAATATATTGCGAGGGAAAGGTAAGTATATTAATTTCCTTGAATTTATCTCTAAGAGATTCCCTACATTTTAAATTATAGATTGCACGAATAGCCCTCTTCTGCAGGATGAATATAGTTTCGACATCAGCAGCATGACCCCATAATAATAAGCCATAAGTCATTAAGCAATGAAAGTAACTAAAATAAACAAGTCTAGCTGTATCGACATCAGTTAGTGAGCGAATTTTTTTAACCGCGTAGGCTGCAGAACTAAGTCTCTTCGCCAATCCGTTATTAAAATTTCTGGCGTGGCGACGCATGCCATGGCGACGCCACGCTATATGATGGTATATATATATACAGTCTAAATGCAGTAGTGTGTACGGTGTGTATATTTTGAAGTCACTGATTAAACGAATTAAGTAGTCACGATTTGAAATAAATTCGTAAATTTTTGTATCGAATGAAAATGAATGTTTATTATCTGGAAAAAAGATCGTAATATTTTATTTTATCATTATGACATATTTAGTTCCTATTACAATCTGATCTTTTCTGCATATTACTTTTACAAAATAATGTCGATGTTTTACATCTGCCAGGCGTCTTGTGACGGCTCACATTTTTTTAAGAACTTATTTAAATTATTAAAAATATTTTCCAATACTAACTTGTGCTCTGTTCAATTCATCAATTGCATGTCTATTTTCCTTCAGTGTTTTGGCAATGAATTTCCAAGTTGTATCATCGTAATTTACTCTATAGTAACCTGAAACGGAACCAATATATTTATATTAATAATTTTATTATTATTATTTTTTTGTTATGATTATTTAACAAGTACCAAATCACACAGAAACTTCAGATTTTGGGAAAGAGAATAAAAAAGAAACAATTCTAATTATTTTTATTATTACTTTGTAGGTTAAGAAAATTGTAAATACTGTACACTTGATTGTAATCAATAAAATTATTAACTATTTAAAAAAAACTAATTTAAACTTATTTTTAAAATTAAAACATTTGTAAAATATCACCGTAATGTACTAGACTTAACTAGAAGTAGGTAACTACAAATTTCAAAATATTCCCCGATTTTTAAAGTGTTAATTTACTTTGTCTGGCAAAATTTATACAAAATTTTTTAATTTATATACATTGAAACACACACACAATGTAGTGGAGGCTGAAGAAACCTTGCACTTGTAATAAAACGTATAAGGAGTTCGCATTAAGAAAACAATTATTGCGGCGTAGGTGTGTCTAATCCAAGATCTAGCTACAAATTTATATCCTATTAATAATTTATTAAGCTTCATCATCAGCATTACTTCTAGAGTATGTCAAGAGGCCAAAAGACTTTTCGTAGTATCAGAGGGGGGGGGGGGGGCTACGCCGTGCCTGGGTGCATATCTAGACGCATACGACGAGGCTATTATAATAATGAGTCAGAGACTCGCTCATTCAAGGTACGGTTGCAGAGATTTGGTTGGTACCGCGGAAAGACTTAATGTGGTTTATTAAGCGCAAGCTGTCTCAGTCTGTAATTGGGTATGTACCTTATAGTGCGAAGTTAAGATATGTAAGGAAAGGTGCTAATCTGTTGGCCGACTCTTAGTATATGTATGCGTCAATATTAAACAATGTTTAATGTGATTTAGCATTATGTGTTTGCAAATGTGTGCTGTAAGACAATAGATTAAACGAAATAAATTAATTTCAACAACTTCTTACTTTTTACTTTCGCAAGTTAAAGGCCGCAGGGACCAAACTTTTTAAATTTGTTTTAATTTTCTTTTTAATTATTTTTATTATTACTTTATAGGTTAAGAAACTATGTGTTTAATTAAACAAAACTATGCTGGTACAAATAATAAAATGACTTCCAAATTAGGAACTAAATATCCTTGCCATATTTTACATCAAGACATTTATACACAATTTATTGACTAGCTCTTAGACTCAGCGAACCACTAATGGCGTGGGATAGACCAGAAATAAACAGTTCATAGTATTGTAGTTAGCCAAGGACTGCAAGATCAATGTCAGTAGGGCATGCGATACTGAGCTTTTTGTTATAAACTATATTGGTTAATTAGAACCGGTTTAGACTTTTCTAAGAACTAATTATTTGTAGTATGAGTTCTCGCCTTTATATCTATAAGTATATTAAAAGCCGGGCAACTCCAAGATGGATGTTTGGTTTACTAAAAAAGATTGTCCAGAGTTAAGATTGCGGTCACCAATCTCACGGACCTTTTTTTTTTTTTTTTTTTTTAATGGAGCGCATCGTGCAATCAGTCTTCTGACTATGAGCAGATGAGTTGTAGGATGGTTTGCGGGTGGAGATATTCCTCATTAGGAATATCTACCATAATAATATTAGCTCAGTCAATGCTGCTGAGCTCCAAGGTTCTTCGTCTTTTGAGACGGTTTATATACTCCGGTAGGGTGAGTTGAACAGCTAGGTGGTTAGGATGATATTCCAGCCTAGTCTTGTACTTCTGAGCATATACTTTTATTTCCTCCTTGACTGTAGGTATGCCTAGGTGTTCGTGTACTTCAGCGTTTCTTATGAACCAAGGCGAGTTGCTTATTTGTTTCAGGATGTAATTTTGTGTTCTTTGAATTTTTGTTTTGTTAGAGTCACATGTAGCTCCCCACAATTGTATCCCGTAGGTCCACACCGGTTTTATAACAGAATTGTAGATAAGGAGTTTGTTGTCGATGGATAATTTCGAGTTTCTACCCAGTAACCAGTACAGCCTCTTATATTTAATGTTGATCTCACGCCGTTTTGTTTCGATGTGTTTTTGCCATGTCAATCTACGGTCCAAGTGCAGTCCAAGATATTTAACTGTGTCACTCTGAGGCAGTTCCTTTCCTCCTAGGTTTACAGGGGGGCATGTCTTTCTTCGCAGTGTGAATGTCACCTGTACTGATTTGCTAGTGTTCACCCTAATTCTCCACCTATCGAACCAGTTGCTTATTTCATCTAGGCTTCGCTGAAGCTTTAACGTGGCTTCTTCGGGTTGTTTACTTGAAGCTAGGATTGCCGTATCGTCTGCATAGGTTGCAATGTTGACTTCAGAGGTACGCGGTAGATCTGAGGTATATATGGTGTACAGCACTGGGCCAAGTACAGAGCCTTGAGGTACCCCTGCAAGTATATCATGAAAACCTGATGTACAATCCATCTCTTTCACTTGGAATATTCTATCGGTGATATAAGACTCTAGGATTCCATAGAAAGTATGAGGCAGAAGTGACTTGATCTTGCATAAGAGCCCCTTGTGCCATACGCGATCGAATGCTTGTTGAACGTCCAGAAAAGCTGAGGAGCAGTACTCTTTCAGCTCAAGGCTATTGCTTATGAATTTACACACCCTGTGAGTTTGTTCGATAGTGCCGTGTTGAGCTCTAAACCCGAATTGGTGATCTGGAATTATAGAATTTTCATGAATAGCTTGCGAGAGCCGTCGTAGTAGTACCTTCTCCAGTACTTTAGAGACGATTGGGAGAAGACTTATTGGTCGGTAAGATGAGACGTCATGTGGCGATTTTCCGGGCTTATGGACCATAATAACCTGAGAGACCTTCCATAGTGCTGGAAAGTATCCAACACTTATAATCCGGTTGAATAGGGTCGTCAAGTAAGTTATAGCCTTACGAGGTAATTCGGAGAGAACCTTTTTGTCAATGAGGTCAAAACCTGGTGCCTTCCTATTCTCCATTTGTTGTATGGTTCTTTGTACCTCCCTTGGTGTTACTATCTTCAAGGGCAAATGCAATTGGAAATCCTGCTGGAGAATGTCATCTATTTCTGCCTCATCCGACCCAGGAGTGGCTTCATTTGGAACAAATACTTTAGCCAGATGGTCAGCAAAAGCATTTGCTTTTTCTAGTTTAGATCTAGCCCACTTGTTTCTATCTAGTCTTATAGGTGGTTTAGGGTTTGTGGGTTGATTCAGATTTTTGCATGCCTTCCAGAGAGAGTAGTCTGTGTCTGTTGTAGCTGTTAACGACATCAGGTTTTCCTCAATAGTAGCATCTAGATTTTCTTTTATAGCCTGTTTAAGGTGTTTAGCGTAGTTGTTTAGTGCTGTTTTATCATCGGGATGACGACTATTATGCCACACTCTACGTAATCTTCTCTTCTCCAGGATCATGTCATGAATTTCGTGGGGTACAGAAAGCTGTCTGGTCTTTTTCTGAGCCATTCCCTCAGAATTCCTCCAGCATGCGTCCTGCACCACTCTCGTAAATGCCAAGACTGCACTATCTATTTCCTCCTTACTCTTTAGTGAAATCCGTAATTGTAGGGCGTCCTCTACGAGGTCACGAAACATTTGCCAATTTGTTCTCCTGTTATACAGTTTTGGTTTCCGTTGGCACTCCAGAATATTGGTACTAATCGTTAATATCACCGGGATGTGAGCTGAAGAACCATCGAGAAAGCCATCAATGTGATAAAACAGTCGTGTGAGACCCTTCATTAAAAAGAAGTCCAGGACATCAGGCAATCTTCCAGGGTCGCTTGGCCAGTGGGTTGGCTCGGGGGTGGAGATTGTTGTTAAGTGGTTTTTATCAACGCATTTTTTAAGTTCTCTACCACGCGTGGTAATCAATCTCGACCCCCACTGCAGATGCTTTGAATTCCAATCTCCACCTGCTATGAAGCGTGGACCCAGACTGTTAATATATGTGGTGAAGTGTTCCTCAGTTATAACGTGCTTTGGAGGACAATAAACCGAGGAGATACATAAATTCCCATTTTCATCCTGGATATTTATTGAGGTGGCTTGAATGGATTCCGATCGAAATTGTGGAAGTTCATAGTGTTCAATGGAGGATCTAATTATAATAGCTGTGCCTCCATGTGCAGTGCCATCGGGATGATTTGTTGTGTACACATTGTAGTTTTGTACATGTATTTGGCTGTTGGATGTAAGGTGCGCCTCAGAAATAAGCAAGGCATCCAGATTATGCATTTTTAGCAGGATTTCAGCTTCATTTTTCTTAGGCGATAGACCATCTATGTTCCATGTAGCAATTTTGAGTTTATTCATTTTTATGGTAATTTGTTAACTAGTGTAGTCAAGAGCCCCAGAATGGTGCTCATTTGTTGTAGGATTGTATCAATTTTTTTGTGATTGTTTTATAAATATCTCCTCAATTCTATTATTCAGTGATGGTTGACTGGCTTCTGGTACAGATTGTTGGTTTGTACCTTGGACTAAATGATTACTTTTAGCCACTTCATTATATCCCTTAGGCGTATTTATTGTGGGTGGGTTCGGGGGTTGGTTTGTAGGTTGGGGGTTTGGGCTTATACCACTATTGGGACAGCTTGACGTAGGAGCTTTTCTTGCCCTTAGAGACGAGCGCTGTGTTTTTCTGGCTAGAATTTCTTTATATACCTCGCAACCTTTATAATTCGCAGGGTGAGGGCCGAGACATAAGGCACATTTTGCTGGGGTACTGCGGTCCACTTTAGGACAATCTTTGGTTAAGTGTGATTCTGCGCATTTGAGGCATCGACCTGGTCTCATGCAGTAGTTTTTGGTGTGACCATACTGCTGGCATCTTTGACACTGTACTATAGTGGTCCTCTTTTTTGGGTCTTCTATAGTAACAATTTGGTGGAAAATATGTCTGATTTCCTTGGCTGCTTTATTATGCTGACTAGGTTGCAGGTTTACAAAGAAAGTTGAGGTAGGTTTTTATCAGGCCCAAATCTGGCATTGATAATCTCTCCAACTACTATGTTTCCCGTTTTCTCAAATTCAGCTTTTATAACATGAAGTGGAGTAGTGTGGTGCAAGTTTCTTACTACCAGTCTGTAGTTTCTGTCTTCTTTTCGATTGAATGTATGGCCAATAAGACCCTTCTCTCTTACAGCTGTAATAAGTTTTTTGTAAACATCTATGTCTTCACTCATAATTCTTATTTGTGTTTTGTTTACTATCTTAAACTTGAATGTGGTTCTTTCAGTTGCAGATTCGAGAAATTCCGTCAGTTTATTGACATCTTGGACTCCATATAGTATGATTGGAGGTGGATTGCTGGGCCTCTTTCCTTTGGTTTGGGTAGGTTCTTCAACGACAGTTAGTCCATCGAACATGTTCGAAGTAGCTACACTTTCGGGGGACTGATTTGAGAGTTTCCTTTTTTTATTCGGCTTTCTATTTACTGGAGCCGTTTGCCATTCAGGCAAGTTGGTGTCGCAGGCTACTTCTTGAGAGCTTTGTGGTTCCTTCTCCTCATTTCTGGTAGGCAGTAAACTCCCAACCGATACACTTCTCTGTCTTATAAACAGGCTTGGATGGAAGGCTTGTTGTACATATTTCTTACTTTGACCAGTAGCATTCACTGTCACGGGGGCCTGGGTACCCACCCCCGTGGAGTCTTCGGTAGCCAATTTCACACTTTCAGCAACCTCCATTCTGCATCTTGATGAATTAAACTAGTTAATATTCATTTTAATTAATAATGCAAAATTTGCGGGTAGATTCAAAAGTGTTCACTTTAATGTTCGACTAAGATCTTGCGTTTAGACGTATAACAATAGATTATTTCAATAACTTAATAACGAACACGTAGTGTACAATCACTGATTACAAGATTATGAGCAATTACACACGCAATTCTATAATAAAAGATTATTGTTGACGGACGCGACGCGACGTTGTTCGCGCGAGTTGTAAGACTGTACTGTAGTTGTAAGAATCTCACGGACCTAATAAGGAAAAATTTGACGTCGGAAAAGTATGCATCGGGGTATTTTTGGACCTTGCAAAAGCGTTTGACACGGTGTCGCTACAGAATTCGTATAATGTTTTTTACTACTATAAATCTATGCGCGAACTTTTCGTGTGTAAAATTATTATAATCGCAGTTTATCAACGTTGCTAATGCTAGTCTATACAGTTTTGCATGGTAATTCACTTGGTTTGTGAAATTTAATTGTGTTGGGTAAAATATAAAGGTTTCCCAAATCCAACTTACATTCAAAAAGAATACACCTTGATTAACTTACTTTAATCAGATGAAAGGTTACAATTCAACGTGTATATTTTGTGTATGTTAAAACAAAAGAAAGCTACGAATACGTACCCGCTGAATTCCTATTAAGAATAATCCAACCACCATTCAAGTTCTCTCCAAATGTGTAGGTCTGACTGCCGATAGTGAAGCGTGGTTGGTGACAGTTGTAGCAGTTTTCATTGTTTTGTACGATATACGAAATCGGTATTAGATAGTTAGATTCCAAGCGGTTCAAGTCATTAAAACTGAATTGTCTCTGAAAGGTTTTTGAAATAGCGTGAGTAGTCTTCTTAGCATTTCAATTCGACTTCATCATGTAAAAGATGACACCTCTGATGAACTATAGAGGAATATAGCAAAACCGTTTTCAAACTCAAAAAACAAAAAAAAAGCTTTATTTATATAGGTTACTAAGTTCACTTATGAACGTCAAAAAAAAAGATCCTTAATTGATTCAAAATTTACAATTACTACCAGCAAGTCAAGGGCGTAGAGCGGGCAAGACTGCAAGAAACTCTCCGCCACTCTTTTAATTCGATAAGTTTGAGTCATAGAAATTGTTTGAACTGAAGCAATTTAATCCCAAGAATTAGGATCATTTAAATAATCGTCTAATTTATAAAATATAACGATAAATATTTTAACTAATTTCTCACTCGTTTCCGTATATTGCAACCATCATGTAAAGAAATCTACTACTTTTGTAACGGATATTAATATATTACATATTTTTTTTGAACAACCCACCAAACAAACTTAACTATGTGAAACAAATTCAAATTATTAAAAATACCTACTTGTTTTAACTGTACTGCATTTGGAGTCCTATCTCTCAGCACATTGACATAAACAACGGGATATCCGGATTGGTAAAACCAGGAACTCAGCACCCGGGACGCTGTTGTTCCATTGAAGAACTGATGCATACACTCAACGGTATCTTGGTCTAAGCTTATCATGAAGTCAGTGATTGAGATGAAGCGCCCTCTCCTGCAAAGGTGAAAATAATATATACATTTAAATTTCCAAGTCTTTTATTCCGTACCTATACTAATGACAGATAGGATATTTCTACGTATGTTTTTATAGATACCTATTTAGAAAGTAAGGAAGTAATTAAGGGCAACCAAAGTTGTAGATTATACAATTTTGTCACTTCGCACTCAGTACGGACTCTAAGTCTGAAAGCCTTTATAGACTTTATAATAAATAAATCAGTGCGCTAAAACCTTTAGTTCTAGGCCTCAGATTTCAGAATCTGTTTCATGATCAATTTTAAATCCAATAGGCAATGTGATCAACCTCCAGTGCCTGACACACGCTGTCGACTTTTTGGGTCTAAGACATGTCGGTTTCCTCACGATGTTTTCCTTCACCGTTCGAGTGAATGTTGAATACGCATAGACTTTATAGAGTCATTGAAAAAAAGTCATACACATAATATCTTACCGTAAATTGATATATTTGATCAAAGCTTGATGGAATTTTTCCGAGCCCAACCAGTTTTCAACCATCCACAGTATTGATGCAGTCTTCATTGTCACCAATTCCCTATATCTGTTGGGAATTTCTACAGCTAAGGTTCTATTGAAAGACATAAGCGCTGGAGTTGAGTGGTGCCAGTCTACGGCCATCGCTCGCTGCTTCATCTGCTGACCGTACATCGATAGTGGAATACGACTTATTGGTTTCATTCCTCCATGATTGTACTGTAAGCAAAAATATAACATTCTTTACAGATTATCTAAATAATCGTTGGCATCTTGAAAAATTACCCGCATGTCACCCCTACATGTATAATGTATATATACTAACGATGCCTTGTTATTATTTTCAAATTGCACTATAACAAATATCCTTTTAAGTATTATACCCGCAAGCTTCAACCTAGGACCTCCAGATCGATGGATATCAAATCAAACTCATTTATTCATTTAGGTAACACAATAAACACTTAAGTCACTCGTCAAAAAGAAATATATATTAAATGCTGTGTTATTATTTAAATAGCGGTCCTATTAACTAATTATACCTAATTGAATTACTATTGGAAATTCAAAGCTAGGAGCTCTGTTGGCATTTGCATAGAAACATGTTATTACCTGCGTCAGATAGTAATAAGCGAAATATGTAGCGACACCTTCCTTAAACCATTCTTCAATCCACCTAGTTCTTTTTAATTCTCCAGGATTTCCCAACCATATCCTGCTCAACTGCTGGGATAATTCAAACATCATTTCCTCCATTTGTTTCACGCTTGTGTATTCATTTATATATGCTAATTTTGTTTCACTGTAAAAAAATTGTAATTAATAAAAACCTAGTGCATGTAAGCCTAAATTAAACAGATGATTCTCATTCCTGCCCTGCGATTCTGTAACTCACTTTTCGAACAGCGAAAAGTGAGTTACAGAATCGCAGGGCTGAGTTCGTAATTTAAAATCAACCAAATAAGTGAGAGATATGAAAATGTTATACTTTAAATTAATAATTTGTACATAATATCATATTTCATCTATTGTATCAGCAAAGTCTGTACATTTTGCTATGTAACTAATGAATGCAATGTAACCATTGAATGCCTACGTCTGGCTATAGTCTTGGGGCGTAACTCCGACGATTTAGAAAATCGTCACGCTTATATAACTAAGAAAGCCAGAGTGAGCAAAATTAAAATCCTCTATTATTTAAAGCACCCCGATGATCCAGTATGGTCTATTTAATAAATAACACGCACTTTGAAATAGCTTTTAAAAGGGTAATAGATTTTTTTGTATCTATTTAAATAGGATTAAAAGCAGTGTTGGCCTAGTGACTTCAGCGTGCGACTCTCATACCTGAGGTCGTAGGTTCGATCCCCGGCTGTGCACCAATGGACTTTCTTTCTATGTGCGCATTTAACATTTACTCGAACGTTGAAGGAAAACATCGTGAGGAAACCGACATGTCTTAGACCCAAAAAGTCGACGGCGTGTGTCAGGCACTGGAGGCTGCACACCTACTTGCCTATAAGATTTAAAAATGATCTTGAAACAGATTCAGAAATCTGAGGCCTAAAGAGGTTGTAGCGCCACTTTTTTTATTAAGGGTACTACGCCACCCTCATAACTTACAACAAATTATTGATCAGCGCAGTTTTACATATGATACAATACCTAAGAGTTAATATAACTTTACCGAGGTCACTCACCTATTAGTCAAAAGATTCCAGCTTCCAATCTCATATCCATTAAGATTCTTAGGTACTGCCACTATATTTATCGGTCCACTCACGAGCGGCCTCTTAATCATTGAGTATTTGTGGATCATATGAATAAGATTTTCTCCAAATTGCAATATAAATGATAAGTATGGTAATTGAGACGATCTAGACCAGAAGATCAAGGCATCTTCGCCAATTTTGACCTCACGGTTGCTGAATTGTGAGTGATGGAAGCCCACTTGATGAACGCCGATTTGCGGTGATGGAATGTATTCGATGATACCATAGCTGTCGTCTTTGAAGCTGAAATAGAACCTTTAGTTTATGAATGCAATGTTAGGAGAGTAATGTAAGTTATGGCTCGTCTAAACGGGCCATGTTTTGCTGCAATTGATAGCTGCAACACTGTGGCCGGCAACATTGCAAACAATAGCAGCCACACTATGCAAAATTGCAGTAATGTCCCGGCCATATAGCTAAACATGTTTTGTATAGCCACATATGGCCGATGTTGCCCCGATGGGTGGCCCGACGATCGCTAGGCTATCGAATTCAACTGCAATATTGCACAGCCAGTTCTCTTGTTGTTTCAGTCACTCTTTTTGTTATGGCATAGTGTATCCTTCTCTACGCAACATGACGTTTGCTTTGAGTGAAGTGTGCCTGTTGCTTTATTCTGTGTTTTGCGATCAGCTGTATTTGACTAAAAATGACTACTTATGACATTCTAGTTCTTGAATAATTTATTATCAAGACTTATTTCTAGATTCAAATTGTCTACAGTTTCACGCCTATTTAAGTAAGGTCGAATCCACAATCTCTTCTTTTTCTGTTTCTTTCTTAAAACAATATAAGCTGCTGCGACAAGTGTGATTTCGTCAGCCATTGTTGCCGGTTTGTGTAGCCTGTTTAGGAGTCTGCATCATGGGCCATACTATTGCAGACATATTGCAACACATTGCCCAGCCATAGATTGTTCGGCCATCAGCTGCATTAAAATATTTTTGTAATGGCCAGGCCGAATTTCATTTCTTAATTCTTTTTTTTAATAGTGGGGGGCAAACGAGTCAACGGGACGCCCAAAAAGGGCAGTCATCGCAGCCCATGGACTAGTGGGTGCGTTGCCGGCCTTTTTGGGAGAAGTACACTATAACTTTGAGTCGTTGGAGGTTGTATCTCCTTGGGAAAACCCACACTGGAAGTCGATTCCACAGTTCGCTCGTTCTCGCGTAAATTAAATCAATTCTTTCAGAAACCTATGTAAATGTGTGCATATGTTTTAAACCTATTTATAAATTTCAGTCTGTAATAAAACCTAAACAAATATGTTTGCATCTAACTAAAGAACTATTTCTGTGTGAATTTTACCTAAAACAATTTTTAAAAGGTGTGTATAGCAAAGATAAGTTATCTTAAACAATCCTCTAGATAAGATGCTTATCGTAATTTTTAACCATTTTAGCATAAAATATCCTATGTTTGTTAAATACGTATAATTGCATATATATCCCGCAACATGTTTTAAATAAATTACCACCTACTTCTGGAAAAGCTAAGTTATTAACAAAATATTAATAATGTTATGTTGGTTTGTGTACGCTTCAAACCACAAAAAGTTCTGCACCGATCGAGCCGAAATTTTAGCATGATATATAATCCGCATCAGGGATTGTATATGTTTTAAACCTATTTATAAATTTCAGTCTGTAATAAAACCTAAACAAATATGTTTGCATCTAACTAAAGAACTATTTCTGTGTGAATTTTACCTAAAACAATTTTTAAAAGGTGTGTATAGCAAAGATAAGTTATCTTAAACAATCCTCTAGATAAGATGCTTATCGTAATTTTTAACCATTTTAGCATAAAATATCCTATGTTTGTTAAATACGTATAATTGCATATATATCCCGCAACATGTTTTAAATAAATTACCACCTACTTCTGGAAAAGCTAAGTTATTAACAAAATATTAATAATGTTATGTTGGTTTGTGTACGCTTCAAACCACAAAAAGTTCTGCACCGATCGAGCCGAAATTTTAGCATGATATATAATCCGCATCAGGGATTGTTTTTATTTATTATTTTTTTCCACATGTATTGCAAAATTAAACTTATATGAAATGTTTCCTTGGTTTTTTTTTCATTTCTCAACCAGTCAAACACAATGTGCCAGCGAAGCAGGGAACAGCTAGGTAATCATAAAAAAATCAGTGAACCTATTTATAAATTACCCATGTCGTGACTGAGTGCCATCAAGGCAAAACGGGTAGCAGATAATTTAGTTATGTAGTCTGACCATTATTGGACGTTGGCAAATGTTTTACTGTAATTTCTCAAGATTCTTTAAGACATTGCAACGCATATCGGAAGTTACCCACTTTCTGTATATCACTTATTACAACCATTTTATTAAAAAGTAGTTTTCTGGATCCGATTATTAACTTTTTGTTTAAAAAGATAAAGAATATGTCAATAAACAGCTTCTTCCTTATATTGCAAGTAATGATAGTGAAAGTAGCTTGTTTATTAATTAGCGCTTATAAATAATTAATACATTAGGTTAATGCACGACAGAGGCCTAACATCTGCATTTTAATAAAAAGGATATAATCATCTCACACCATTTGTATCATGTACTCCTGAAATATAAATGATTGACGCCATGCAAAATTGCCTGATTTTTCGAAGTCACAATATTTTGAGCAAATTTGTAATATATTCAAAGATTTTGATAACCTTCAATGAATGCAACTTCTAAGATCTTGAAAATGTAGATTTTAAATAGTTTATTGTGACAAAATTTTAGATTATGACAACGAAGTATCTTTCCTACGTAATATGTGTGTAAATACAAGACTTAATAAAGAAAGAAAAACTTTATTACACACAACAACAGGATATTAAGGTAAAATGAAGTGCACTAGCCCCCATAATAAGATTCCGTGTGTAGTGGCAACCAGTCTATTCCATTTTGACATGTTAACTGTACTTGATAATAATTTCTATATAAAACAATTTAATATTAAATAAATTGAATATTCTCTGTATTAGCATAGGACCATTGTATGTAATGTAAGTTTTACAATGACTTATTAAAGGCAAATATTTATTTACATTATTATTTCAGGTACATAAATATTACACGTCAAAATAATATTAGAGCCACATTCTTTGTAACTTAGTGGTTAAAACCCCGTGGTCCTTGATTCCATTCGCAGCGATTATTATTAGATATAGCGTCGTATGATTAAAGTATTCGTATGACTTTTAACTTTCCAAGAGTTAAGCATCACGCGTTTTAATAAAAAGGAAGTCGCAACTCTACAAAGCTCCGGACCAGACCAAAAATGGTTACTATGAATAGAAACTGTGTCAATCGTAGCTTGTATGGTGTGACCAGTTCCGTATCGAGCGTAAATAATACGAGATAATGTTATACATCAGTGGTCTCTATTTATAGGCATGGTATTTAACGTGGTTAAGAGGAAATAGGTTTTTAGTTACGAGATTAATGTTGTTATTTTTATTGGGTCGAAAGCTGGAATGAAATAACGTATTAATTCCTATACCAAATTCGAATCACTATTTTACTCTTTGAGGCACCACCTCAATTCATTCTAGTGAATTAGTGTTAGTGCACGTTAATATTAAGTGCTAAACAGTGAGTGAAAAAATAGAACACAAGAACAAAGTGTCTTCCCATTAATAGAGACTGTAAGTAGTGTTATTGGACACTTTCTTATGTTAAATATCCTTTTTAATAAATTAGGTTAGACTTAAATTACTTATTAGTCTTAAGTAAGGCTAGATCGTAATATTCCATGATGTCTTCGTGAAGACACATGTACAAAAAAAAATCTCAATTCAAATTTCGAAAGGATAAGGTACTACGTATTACTCCTAAGTCCTGTGGTCGATTACCGGTAACACAACGTAGTATTGTGGTCTATGCTCGGACTTCCACAATACGTACGAGTCTTACTTTCACTATAGAAAATACTTGTTTTCGTAGGATATGATTACTTTATTAGACAATAATGCCAGAAGGGTTGTGGAAATAAAATTCTGAACTCCACGAAATCGCTACTTACTTCTGTCTGTTTAACTCTTTTGCGACGACTAATGTGGTATTACAGAACTGGATGCCCGGCCGAGGCGGTGCAACATACACCCTTAACTTGAATACAGCTTCAAATTCTGGATTGTTGAAGCATGGGAAGAAATATTTAGCTTTGGTTGGAGATAATCGGGTAGTGTATAGATATCTGTAACAAGGAGAATATAATTAATGTGTAAAATTAAAAAGTCTTAAGACGGAAGTAACGTTAACACTTAGCTTCACTTTGGCAAACTATTGCCAATTATAATTAGTATTACCAACACTGAGTTTACACTAATTATCAGGTATCACTTCCTAATAATTATCATTCGCTGTTAAAAATGATATCATCTTTCTTTGTAAGAGGTACAACCTAACATACGAAAAACCCTTCTGTCATCTATCCTGTCATTATCTCTAATTAATAAAAGTAAGTTCAAAGACTTTTGAATAAAAAAAAATAGATATTAATTTAGAAATTTATTAACTAACTATAATTTAATTTAATTAAGTGGGCCAGCCGTTCTAAAGGGATCCTAGTCACATTGGCAAGCAAGCTATTGACCGGGTTCCCTAAGGCAAAAGAAAACGTTTTCTTTTTCGTCCCAAAACAGACAGAAACAAAGCATCAATACAAAGGTGACAGAAGCTAGAATTATCTGGAGTCAGTGCTGTCCAACATAGAGGACAAATCTTTTTATTATTAATTAACTATAATTACTTAAGATGTCATGTGGAACATGGTGTAATGGTTGCAGCTCCTTACAAAAATTGTGCAAAACAAAAATACTTGGCGATTAAAAAGAGTAGTGGAGAGTTTATTGCCAGTTCTTCTCGCCTATGATTTGAGAACTGGCAGTAAAGTTAACATGTATTTCTTAATTGACGTTAAGTGTACAATGTACATTGTGTTACCTAAATGAATAAATGATTTTGACTTTGACCAACACCGATCAGGCAGGTGATAGCCTCTGCCCCACACAGGGGACATAGAACCTAAAGAAAAAAATAAGGAAAATTTCTCATTTGTGATTATACCTCATTTTAGTATACAAATAGTAGCTTTTATATATATATTTTTTTTTAAAAGACAATTTACACCAATTGACTGAGTCCCATGCTAAGCTGGTGAAGCTTGTGTTTTGGATACAAGGCAACGGATTTACATACATATTATAGATAGATAGACATATAAATACATATTTAAACACCCAAGACCTAAGCACAACACCAAATACTCATCACATCGATATGTTCGTCTCAGCCGGGGATCGAACCCGGGACCCATGGATTCGCAGTCAGGGGTACTAACCACTAGACCAATGTCTAGTGGTTAGTCTAGTCTAGTCCTCAAATCGTCATAATTAAACACCTATTGCGATTATCTATAATGACAATAAATATATCTGTGCGTAGGTTGATACTGTGATTTATAAATCAAGTCAACATCGACAAGACAAAACTGTTATGGGTAATTAAACAAGACCCTGACATAAAAATGGTTTACTGATGATGCTCTTATTGCAAGTATGTTGGATTACGTTCATAGCATTTTGTGAGAAGGAGTGTATGCATAAAGTTTTACCATTTTAATAATTTATATTTGTAGTAAACAAAATTATTTTTCTGTAATGTCATAACGAATTCAGTCGTTAACTTTTGCTATGATTTCAAGGGTCGGCTCTAAACTTTACCTTTCGTGAAAACAATACTTTGTATGTTCCCTTATTTTATTAAAGCAATGAACCTAAAACTAAAAACCTTTAAAATTATAAACAATATATATTATAAAAAATCCCTTTATGCAAGGTTCCAAAGATACTGGCAGCGTTCCCCCTTTGAATAGCTAGAGTAGTTCTTGGTCCGAGGTAGCTGCCAGCTCTTCGCTCTCCTGTGATGGCGACTAACCTTTGACCAAGGGTATCGACACCGAATGGGACAAAATCATATTCGGAGCCTAGACCCCTGTATTTGCATGAATGTTTTATTTATTTTATTTTACTAAGTATTTTATTAAAGCAGTATTTTTATTTTTGTAAGAATTTTGCTGATAATATTTATTTCCTTAATGGTCGTCAACGCAAGTGTTAAGTCAGTTATCACTTAAGCTTTTTTAAATCTACAAAATCGTCATAGTCGTATAATAGTGATGGATCTGACATATACCTAGTAAACTTTACAGGGCAGCCATTTCAAAATAATATAATCATGTTTGTTTTTGTCATAACTTTTTTAATTCATATTCTGTTATTATGAAAATTGGCATACGAGCAAACAAAAGGGTTTGTTTTGAACAAAAGAAAAATAATAAAATTAAATTACACAGTTTTCTAGAAAAATCACATGTTTCTATCAAATCCGTAACTTTGCCGACTGATTAATTTGAAATTTATAAATTAATCAGTCGGTAAATAAACACATGGATTTTTTAATGTAGCCGTAATATTTAGTCAATGTAGTATCTAAATATGATAAAAAGAGGATTTTGTTTTTTTTTCAAATCTGACATTGTTCTACGATCATAACGAAATATATCAAACCGTTTAGAGGTTTTAATATTTTTACTGGAACTATCTTGACCACTCCGATCTAGCCATAAATCTGTACTCAGTGCATGTGGGAAGAAGGTCACCCGTTCCGCCAACATATAAACAAACAATTTTCTTATAATACGCGTTTTCAAGGTGTTTTATGTTTTATTTCTGTTTATTATTTAATCGCCTACGAGTAGTATTTGCATATCGCCCGTTCTAAATTCGTGGAAAACAATGTTTAGGTGTAATCCCAGAAATCTGAATCTTTAAATGAATTGCGTCTTGGTTCAGATTAATAATAATCCAACGCTACAGCCTAGGTCCCACATTGCATTCATTTTTTGATCAATTTATTTATTTTTATAGACTAGTTGGTGATCAGCCTTCTGTGTCTGACACATGTCTTTTTAGACCTGCCTGTCCTCACGATCTTTGCCTTCACCTTACCTTTACTAATCATATGTTCAATTTGTACACAGCCGCGAACGCACGACTACAAAGTTGTGCCACAAGCCACTAGGCCAACACTGCTCAAATCGTATAATGTTTAATCAAAATAAGACCTAGTATTTTACAAGAGATATACTTCGGTAAAATTATATTTTATACAGGATAGTGTACAATCACATCCCTCTTAAATCTTAAGTCTGTTTCGCTGTCTTAAAATTATTATCCTAGAATCCTGACGAATTGCAAATGATGTGTTAAATCAGCTTCAGCACGTTCTCAATAATAACTTGATTTAAAACTAGTGTTGTGATAATAAGCTTAGCTTAGCTTTCAAATAATTTAATTCATACTTGAATGATCATGATGAAAGGATTGATTTGCTCCAGTTTAACAATTTGTTTGACTGAAAACTTGGCGATTAAAATAAGTGGCAGAGTGTTTCTTGCCAGTTCTTCTAGCTCGATCTACCCCCTTGACTTGCGAACTGGTAACTACCAGTTCAAATTAAGAATCAATTTAACATCTTTTCTGTTGGCGTTCATAAGTGTACTTGTTTACCTATATGAATTAAGTTATTTTGAGTTTATTAGTTAATACTTACGCTTGTTTCCCGTCGTCTCCTTTATAAGGAACAATTAATACACCTTCGCTATCCAAATGAACGTATTTCACAAAAGACACTCTTATTATATACTGAGTTCTACTTGCACTGTACTGTTTCATCGGTTCCTTCAAATAAATAAACAATTTTCCCTTTTTATTATCAAACTCGTATGGTCTGTGTTGATTAACAATATCCGTTACACCATCCAGAACTTTTATCGAACCACTCTTTATCTCTAACTCCTTTGCGTCCAACTCAATAATATTCACATTTGGCGCATTTGCTATTACCATTATTAATAAATCACAATCGTAATATGATGTTCCATCTTTAAATATATGCGGTATAATCGTAAGCTCGTATTGCGCGGGATAAATTGTGTAATTCAAACATTCTTCTTCCAAAACGTACGCTTTGGTTGTAGAAATGAACAACAAAATAGTGAAGAACAACATTATCAATACACCTTAATATATTTTGTGCAACTAATATTTTTATGATTTTAAATACAGAAAAGGAATTCGCGGCGAAAGGACCGACGCGTCCGCTCTAAGCGAACGTTCGAATTGTTTATGTTGCGTCTATAACCGTTGCGTATTATTTTGGCCATTATACCTTTGGTTAGTATTATGACGTATTTTTCACCTTTATTAAACATATGGAACTTAATAGATCAACGGGGGTCAGGTGTAATTTACGAGTAGTTTTTGACATTTACACCAGTCATTATAGACATTCGAAATCGAAAATTTGATAATAATTCCAAAAGTTTTCAAACTTCGGTCAAGTGAATGGTACATTGGGACGACAATAAATCTCATTTTGCAACCTTGTCCGCAGTCCGGAACATAGTTAAAATTGCAATTAAATTAATTTTATGTCTGTATGGTCCTGAAAAAAATTCCAAAAGTTCTGCAAACTTGGGGAAGTTTTCGATATAATATTTCATATCACGTATAAAATTTGCAACCAACCTAAGTGTACGGAACATTTTTTGTTATTTATTTTATTTTCGATATATCTGTCAAATTTGCAGAACTTTTGGAACGTTTTCCTTCAGTTTAATAAAGAACAACATTAATTAAATAATGTTCCGTACACTTAAATTGGTTGCAAATTTGACACGTGATGTAAAATAATATATTTAACACCACTCCAACTTTGCAGAACTTTTGGAATTTTGGTCTCAAGAACTAAGCAAATTATCATTTATTGCATTTTTAACAATGTTCCGGACCGCAGAGCAGGTTGCAAAATTTTATAGTTTGTTTTAATACCACTCCCGACCTTACATCAAAATTTGAAAACTATTGGAATTATAATGAATTAATTGTCTTGACTGACTGGACTAATTTACCTACGTATATACTTATGAAAAGGAGAAGGGGAAATTAAAGTAATATATAAATACGAGTTAATAATTTATTACGTAAAATACAATAACAGCAACATTAATTGAAATATATGTTTAATTAATATCATAGTGGAAAGGGATCTCTTTCGAATTTTATTTACATTTTCTATTCTAAATTCTATTTAATACATAATTTAAAATAAATACTATCAAATTACAGTTATCTGCATTAAATTACATACATTAAATCTTTTTAATAATATTACCTACCAACATTAAATTTACAAGGCACAAACTGCCCAAAGTATACCAGAAAGAATCATAAACATAGAAGAAGTCACAAGATGAGCGTTGCCCTTTAAGGTGGCCAGGATATCTAAATTATGGTTGTCAGCCCATGATGTTACTGCTTTTGCTGCTGCCAAAGAAGTTTTCGCTTTTGTCACGGCTTCCTCACCACATTCCTCACAGGAAGATAGCCAGGAATCGAACTGAAAGAAAGACAAAGTTCATAGGTAGGTGCTTAGGTAATGAAAGTACCTGTAATAATATATATATATAAAAATGAAACCCGTTTTCCATTGTCACGACATAACATGAAAACGGCTTGACCGATTTGTCTGATTTTTTATTATAATATTCCTTGAAGTACGAGGAAGGTTCTTACGGAGAGAAAAATTTAAAAAAATGAGTGAAAAAGTCTAAAACAACACTTTTCTATATTCCCATACAAAATATTTGTAATAATACTTAAAAGTCAATTTGAACTTTAATACCATATCATAAAGTTCATGTGTTAGTGGAGGGGTTCCGGTTAATTTTTGACATACCTACCTAATTTATTTGTTGTCTTATCAACTTTCTTTTTTTATCTTACTAGCTAGACCGGTGTCCCGAATAGCAGAATAAGTATTAAAAATAATAAAAAATCGACTGTTAGGCGGTACGATATTCGCCAGGCCAGCTAGTAATATATAAGATAGGATAAAGATATAGAAGTTTGAAATCTAAGGATTATTACTACTTGACATGTAATTTAATATTTAATTTTACGGAAATATTGTATCATGCAACTGATTGATTCAATGATTGTTTATTATTAATCGATTATGTTTGTTCTTTAGGTTAGCACATCGACATAGCAAAATCCTTACTTAGTATGAAAAGTCATAGGTAAAAAAAAAATTAAATAATATATCCCTCCGACTAGGAGAACTCAGTTACCACGGGTATTTTTAAGTCCAATAGACTTTAATTTAGCCATAATTTAGATGTTTTTTTTGCTTATTCATAATCACTTACCTACATATTAACGCCCTTTTTCGTCAAAAAATATATCAGCATAATTGTGCCCTTTAAGAGACTCTATTATCACGATTTGATTAAAAGAGACAAAAAGCTTTATTTAAAGAATTTTTTTATAAATAATGGCAAATTCAATGACAACATTTTTGTTTATATAATATTTAATATGCAACTATAACAAGGTCCCACCTCATTCTGATGACAAGCTTACAAATTTGGGGAGATTCATTTGTTTTCCGATCACGTAGTTTTTGAATTTAATAATTGAGGAAGTTATTACATCTTATTGGTCCTATTATTTATGATAAGCGGCTGTGCTAATTTCTCTTTAACCTTGCTTTTTTCACATCTACGTAATTATGAACCATAAATGATTAATTTCGTTTAATTGTTTTGCCATTGAACGCAACTTCAGTGTCAACAGAATTGGCACAATTTCAATGGCTATTTCGAGATGTGTTGCATTGCTTTAGTTTATATTTAAATTTACTTTTAAGATAGGAATTTTTGTAATAATTTTTCCTTTTAAGTGTAAAATTATAAACCTCTAATTGATATAAAGATTATTTTCAGCAATCACTTAAAAAAGTATATTTTGTAGAGCCCGATTTCTATGAATCGGCGTTAAAAATAAATGAGCAGCAAGCAGATGTTTTCTTTCATAGTTCGCGAATGTAAGTACGCAAATATAATACAAAACATTGAAATATTTTAACTGGCAACGATTTCCCTTAAAATGTGATTTGATTTGAGATCTATATTTGTAACGAATAAACTCAAAAACTACTAGACTGATTTCAAAAATGATTTCAGTTTTGGAATGCCAATATGTTTGAGTAGAAAAATAACATATTATGCCCAGACATGCGATGGATCAATAAATTAAATCATCAAAAACATCTCAATGAATAATTACTGCTAAGGTTAACACATAAACATAATATACACAGTCTACCTAGGTTCGATTTTAGGCAAAATTATGTTTCTGTAAAGCAAGCTTGATTGTAATTTAAGCAGACACACACTGTTTCTTTTTGTGTAATAGGAGGCAAACGGGCAGGAGGCTCACCTGATGTTAAATGATACCGCCTATGTATACTCACATTGCCAGAAGACTCACAAGTGCGTGGCCGGCCTTTCAAGAATTGGTACGCTCTTTTCTTGAAGAATTGGTTCGGAAATACTTCAGTGGGCAGCAGGTTCTACATAGAGGTTACCTTATGCCACGTTAGAATTTAAAGAATACCACCTATTTTGGAATCGTTACGAATATTCACAATGAAAGTGATTTGGGTATTACAATATATTTTGGGTTATTGGCATCGTGCCAAATGATTCATATAATTTTCTCTCTATACTTTTGTATTCTAGGTCATGATCACAGAAAACTTGTAAAACGTTAATGTGTGGGATTGTTTATTTTTGTAAAAATCACTTATGATTCTTCAAAGAAATACGAAATGAAATAATAATAGAAAATAGACAAAAAAAAAATATTTTATTTAAAATGATGTGTTACACAATGTTGATAAGGGATTTCTTTATTATTAATATCGCAAACTAAGCAAAACTTTAAAGCTAATTTATTTAGTTGAACGAAATTAAAATTGATTAATTCTAATTTCGTTCTAGTTTCGAATACGGTGGTCAATAACTTATAGATTTATCACGAAATAGATAAATTTTGTTAACTCTCTCATTTCTGTACATTTGAAAAAAAAATCCTTACAAATCAACTCAATAAAGTGTTAGAGTATCATAAATATTGGCCCAGTCACTTCCCCCTATTGACCTTTTAGCTAATTACTCGTTGTGACCTAAATGACCAAACAAACAAACACATAATGAAGGGTTACGACAATCGGATTCTATTTTCATTCGCACTAATGAAAGTGTACTCAGGTATTTTTCTTTATTGAGTTGTTAATTTTTGTCAACATCATTTCATTACCTATATTACAACTTGTGCCTATTATGGAGTTTAGAAGAAACGTGGCGTGTCATCAAACATAGAAGAGAGGTCCTCAAAGCTTAAAGCTAAGGGGGTGTCGAAGGGACAAAACAACTCACTCGAATAGTATGTGTCAAAAAATCTAAACTCGCGCGAGGCAACATACCCAGGGACTAATTATATATATAATTGCACGCACAAGAATCTTTGACTTGAACTTTAGGGCATTCGATGGCAAACACTTGGATCACTTAAAAATTCTTACACAAATTGGGGTTTGTAGTTGGAATATTATTGGGTTTAAATCACAAAAGATTGGTTACAAAAAAAGTGTTGCAAGATATTTAATTTTATATTTTCAAACATATACTTACAGTATCAAATTCGCTTTGTGTATGTAGAGATGTGGCGATTGACGATAGAACTCCGTCGAAAGATGGATAACTGAAAAAATAATGACTTTAAAACCTATACATTATTATGTTATATTATTATACGATAATCATTTGTTTCACATCAAAATTTCAAAATGTTTAACACGCGCTGAATTACGGATGATGACGAGGGATTGAATTGAATGCCAAAAGACAATGTTATAAAAAAATACATACATAGATTTCCATAGTGCTAAGCTCTTGTCCAATTCTTCAATTACCAGGGAAACGTGGCTGTGATTAGCAAGAACACTGCTTAAGGGAACAGTCAGATCTTGAGTCAGTATTGGACTATTTTCCAATTGCGTCGATACTAGGAAACTGTAAATAAAAAATCTTTCACTACGATGCTTTAAATTTAAATTGTTTTTACCATAATTAAGTAATATTTAATTTTGCCACTGACCATATCTCATAACCTCAACCGTTTTTATTAAATTTGAACCGTTAAGATGAGATATACGTTAAAAAAGGATTACTTTTAATTTACGAGAAATTTGCCGGAACAAAAATTATCTAAACTATACTGAAAGATAATTCAATTCCGGTAATATTACACATAAAGGTTAAACTTCCTTCCTTTCCGTTTTGACTTATTGTATTAATTACAAGTATTATTGCACTGGTTTCGCTTTGTTGTATCACCATATTTAATGAATTAGGTACGTAAAAAAATATGGTTTACTTTATAAAATTGTATACGAGATTGCCGTAACAACCTTCCAGTTTTCGATGCCTATCACATGATGTGCAATAAATCTATGACCTAAATATGAGCACAAATAGTATAACAATACTAATAAATAAATAAATAAATAAACAATAATACATAATATAAGTAATATCAAAGACAATTAAAGTAGGTGTGTCTATTTATTTTTGTCTTAGGTGATACGCACCTTCTTAACTTCTCTTCGTCTGCTGTACATCCCAATATGTCTCCAATAGTTCGTGCCTCATTCGCGACATTTGTAGACGCCAACCGACTCCATAAGAAGTCGTAGTCTTTCCCATCTCCAAGCCGCAGTCCCGTACAGTAAGAGACCGAACGTAAGCTTGGCGATATTCTGCAATAAGAAATTAAAGCTTCATGGTGATAAGAATATTTCATAAAAAGGCAGCCACACTCAACAACAATCTTTTATAAAGCACTTGGTGATACGGCTGTTATAGGTATAGAACTAAAACTCAGAAGACAATATATAGAGCACATTTATTGTTTCTCGAGAAAGTTTCAGGTTTTGGCATTAGCTTCTAATGAAGTTCAGTGGTATTTAGTGTATGTATTTAAAACTTCATTAACTTGTGAGCGCTTTCTAGGATATCTCATCACAGATACGACTTGTTGCAGATACGAATGATGAAAATTCAATGCCAGAGACGGGTAGAAGGAAGAAGTTGTGGGAGTGGATGGGCATCACATCCGCAGAGAAACATTTTAGACTAGCGCAAGATACCCGGCAATTCAAGTTGTTAACAGCCAACCTTTAACAATAAAGTGTCACCAGAAGAAGAAGCTTTCTATGAATCATTAGTCTGGGAGAGTCCAATCTAACTGTTCTTTTTTTTATTTATTTAAATACCTGTACTTATTTAATTACTAGGTGTATCTATCTAATTCATAAATAATGAATCAGTATAAATTTAGCAAAGAACTCACCTATTTTTTTTCATTAGCGTAAATACAATTTGAAAGAGAGTGTCGAATATAGATAACGAAGTACAATTAAACTGATAGATGTTATGAACGAAGTTAGTCTAACATCAAACAAGTAACAAAAAACTTTCGTGCGTGCTACTAGTTTAGTTTGTGCAATTGTGAAACATTATTTTCTATTTACCTATCAATTTAATTACCAATAATATGAATACTTACTCTTTTCCATTTTCCTTCAGTTCTTTGTACTTCGCTGCAGCGCTATCGATACAACCTTGATGGCCGAGTTGACAAGCCAAGTCAAGGATTTGCATTCTGTTTCTAAGTGTGTCATAATCATCCATAGGATTTACTTCATAGCCTAGATTTTTGATTGCACTATCAATCAATTTGAGAGAATATGCCTGCAAGAAAACATGAAATAAAATAAAATAAAATACGTTTCATATCCAATATAAGATGTAGGTATCACTTATTCCACGTCATTAAATGCATAAGTTCTGATGTTTTTATGTCTTGTTCATAAGTTCTGATGTTTTTAATATGAATATGTATTTTAAGAACTGATGTATATTTTGAATAGGACGTTTTTCACTTTTTCTTATTTTGACACCTGAAAAGTCTTATCTGCACCATGATGAAAAAAGGATTCAATTAAGTACTATAAATATGCTTACAATAACCTCTTGAAAGCAGCATACACAAAATACTTACATCAATTATGGATAATGTTTCGCTTCCAATATACATATTCCTTAATTTCTTTAAACCACGAACAGCGGCGTACCAAACGGGATAACTTTTTTCTTCGTGTAAAAACTCTAGTCCCTCGTATAGCATCGCAAATTTAATTTCATCGGTGAATAGAAATGCGAACAAATCGTTTACAATCTGCAAGTATTTTTATGTTAGTCACTTTATATTTTAATCTAAAGATATAAATAAGATCTTTGATTGCACTTCTTATTACAGTTAACGACTGACTGTTTAATTCTAAAATCATTAATTTTATTTTATTTAATTTCGCTTTACGCTTCATTTTGGTTATCATACTGGTTGTAGCAACAACATTAATCTATATTTATTTATATAGTAGTTAGCGAATTCATCCACGTGAAAATTGTATATAAAACGCATATTTGTTGACTAATTACACAGTTTGCTTTCAGTGTGTATTTATTCAGGATGGTTCAGGACCAGTAGGAACATGAATGAAAAATACAAAGCTCTAGTGCCACTTTGCTCCGCAATTTTTACTAGGCGCGATTTATTTAAACGCCAATAAAATTTTCTTTGTCATCAGAATTGAAATTAACAATATCTTTCTGTAGGTCTTATATATGTATTTTTGAGCTTAAAACCTTGAATAATATATTCTGTTTTAGAGATTTTTTCAAACTCAAACTCAAAATATCTTTATTCAAGTTGGTAACCAAGTACACTTTTGAATCGTCAAGTTAAATTAATCGTAAATTTACATTTACTACCAGTTCGCAAGTCAAGGGCGTAGAGCGGGTAAGAAGAACTGGCAAGAAACTTTCCGCCACTCTTTTTAATCGCCAAGTATTGTCATACAAATTGTTTGAACTGGAGCGAATCAATCCCAAGGATTAGGATCATTTAAGTAGTCCTCAAATTTATAAAAAGCTTTGTTGATTAATTTTCGTTTAACGAGGGCTTTGAATGTATTTATTGATAATTCTCTAATTTCGATCTTATACTTTAGGTTTCTATTATTTTTAACATGGAATATCAAAAATACATAAATTAAATGTTTGTATTCTGCGTGAGAATTGTAACTAAAAGTTGAAGTAACGATTCATATGATACCTTAGCTCGGTTGAAATAGTGAAATTCTTCCCTTTTAGTTCGTTTCAATGCCTTGAATATTAATTGCCAAGTGTGAACATCATATGATACTCTGTAAAGCCCTGTAAGAATATGGCTAGTATAAGAAAACTAAACTTTTTTAAATTAACCCCAAACACACAACAACACACAACAACAAAAAAAATCCCAAAACCAACTTTTAAACATACAACACATATTGTTATCTTTATGTTTTAATTAACACTATGTAATTAGATAAGAATACCGTATAGCGGGAATATGCGTCGAAAATAGCTTAAAACATTTAAAAAATCACCTGTTTCTTGGACATTAAATATAATCCAAGTGTCTTCTGTAAGATTTACCGAGAGTTCATAGGTTTCACCATCCATAATAAAGCTCGGTTTTGTATTTTCAAAGTTCGGAGCAACGCTTGTGGTGTATGTGATTGGTATTTTGTATAGCTCATCTGATGATTTGGTAGGGTCGATGTAAAACCGTTTCTGTAACGTATCGTCCGTTGAATCGCTTCTTTAAAACTATGGCACTGTTATCATTTCTAACTTTACTAATTTTTTATTTTTTTTTATTTTTGCAACGGTTAAATTCATAATCTAGTGGATTAATTTAAAATCCCACCAATAACATTATTCCAGAATATTAAAAAAAGTGTGAATATGATAATCCAATTCATGATTTGACGATTGGCTATTGCGATTTAAGAATCCAAATTGTCATATTTTAAAACGAAGTGTATTTTATATGCATATAATAAATTAATTTTTATATATTTTATATAATAAATTAATTAATTTAATATTGATTTAATTAAAGCATCCAATACTAAATTAAGCATAACCACTCTGCTAGCAATGCTTAAAAACTGTATAATATTTACACATGATTTAAAAAAAAAATTTAAATATCGTGTATTATACAGTATTAACAATTTGCTTAACCTACAAAGTACCTAATAATAAAAAATATTAAAAAGAAAATCTAAACAAATTTAAAAAGTTTGGTCCTTGTGGCAGTATATGTAATATGCATATTACATCTGTTTATTATTATTAGAACTTATTAGTCTTGAGTTACGCTAGATTGTAATGTTCCATGATGTCTTAGTAAAGACAATGTATTTAATTTTCTTGTATAGAATCTTAGTACATGATGTAAATTCATGACAGGTCATAATGAAACGAAAGTGCTAACCTGCTTAAGTTTCACTAATGAATTAGCATGGTCAACTTCAACGTGTAATACAGGGTGTCCAGCTTGAGAAATCCAAGAACTCATGACAGAAGTTAAATTATATCCTGGATAGCTAGAAAGCGAGTTGAAAGTAGCAACTCCTTCTTCTAAACCAGCATACAAATACTCTGGGTAACCGGGTTGCAATTGACTGAAAATATATAAGTTTGATTATCACGGCTTGTTGAATATTAATTTCGATTGCATTATGCATTGCAATTTTACTTGAGAAGAGAGATTTTAAAATATTATTCATTTTTTTAACTATCAAGATACAAAACTTTACATATAACATAATACTTTCAGTAGTTATCGAACATAATTGTGTTTATTAAATGATAGTATTTTAAAGTTAGACTTACTTGGCATTTAAATATGTATGAAGTCCAAACTTAAACGCATCATTACCAATAAAGTGATGAATCATGCGAATTACAGAGCCAGCTTTTTGGTATGTAATCGTACCAAAATGGCCGCTGATTTCTTCAGGTGAATTCACTTCATTATTAGTTATCGGAACAGCATCTGATTTTTCATCGGCATCATAGGCCGCATACACGGAGCCTATTACCAGTTGGTCAGCAGCTCCGACGGTTGGTTCAATCTAAGATATATTGATGTATCATCATTTGATATTTATTTATTGAAACTTGAGAAGCGTTGATAAAATTAAGCTTCTACAAATCTCAATTATTTAGTAGATAATTACCTAATAAGGCTAGGAATATTAATTATCTGATTGACTTTTATATATAGTAAATTATTCCTGATATTAAATATTAATACTTGATTGGAGTACAATTAACATGTAAAAATTTGGTTAATAATTATAACGTAATTATTAATTAAATGGATATAACATGTTATGATTTATAATAGTTTAATTTTATGTAAGGTAAAAAAAACTTATTTTTTGAACCTTTATCATGTTATAAGTGTTATTTATTCACACAATATATTAATTATTTTTTTTGTATTGTTTTATATTATAATTTTCGCACACTGTACTCTGTCACAGTTGTTGGCAAGAGTTATTTTTTATTTGTTTTTTATATCATGTAAATTGTTACTATGTGCAATTATATAAGAGTTGATAACACAAATAGATAAATGAAAATTGATAGTAAGAAAATGTTATGATGGTTTTATTTCCTTTTATACCGTAATTATTAAATTCAAAGGAAAATTAAATAACCACGACGACAATATTTTTAATTATCAGTATCACGCAAACCGTTCACGAGAATATTGAGATAATCTATTAATATTAATAATATGAATCGCAAAATATGTTGCTAAGCGCAAAACTCGAAAACGGCTGAACCCATTCGAGTTTTTTTTAATTCATTCTGAATGAAAACAATGAAATCTGAGGAATTACTCATAAAGGAAAAATTAATTATTTTATTTTATTTAGTACTGAGGTTAAACAGTCTCTATAAGGTAGCATAGCAGAATCTTCCATATGTTGGTATGAAGCAACTAAAAAGGGAGGCTCAGTAAAATATATTAAGGCGAAATGAAGCGGCTACAGCCAGTTTTATAATACTAAACTGCATAAGGTTATATCAGATACAAGGTAGTAGTATATATGCCTTTGATAAACCTACATAATCAAGAATTTCTGTTTGCACTTACTAAAGAAGTCATGTAATCTTGAAAGTAATTAGCAAATCCCTCGTTAAGCCATGTATTACTCCACCAATGACAAGTGACTAGATTTCCAAACCACATGTGAGTAGTTTCATGTGCAACAATTTGTGCCACTCTATATTTGTAGTACGGGCTTGAATCTTCCGGAACGTATAACAATAGAGACTCTCTATAATAAATGTTTATATTTATAATTAATTTTTTTTTTTTAATTACTTTCATTACACACACACACAAATGCACCAATACATAGATCTCTCGCCTGCCGACAGCGAATTGTATGCTATATTTGTCATACAATGCGCAAAGGCGATAAGAACTTTGAGAAAATTATCGTGGTTGGTAACACAGATGGCAAAAGATCACGTGGCATTTCAGATGGAACAATAAAAAAAAAAGCCTCATCATCCTCAAACTTATACACTGTTTTAAGAGAGGTGCTGGACTTCTGTCTGACCGGTTTCTACCGGTGGAAACAGATAGTCCACTCTAGGTACTTCCATGATGCTCAGATATGCCAATTCAAGAAAGAGATTATATTCACTTACCTGTATTTCACAAGTCCCCAATTTTCCATAGCTCCAGAATCAAAATCTACAAGAGCAACGTGGTCCAATTTTAAATTACTATCCACAGAGTAATAATTGATTCCAAAGTAATCACCGAGAGCGTCTACAATCTTTTGCCCAATATCAACGGCGTATTCTGTTTGATTAATTGCTTCTGGACGAGTGTATACACCGAACTCATTGTCTCCATTTTTAATCGTTGTTACACTTTCAAATTCCGATATAAGAAATGCTACCAGGTAAGTAGACATTCTAGGTGTCGGGTAAAATATTTCTCTCACATAGCCATTTGCCCTATAATAATAAGGTTTTTATTTTTGATCAAAATTAACATCTAATATAATAGAAATAAATTTGTTATATCTTACAGTGGCACAGTACTCTGTATTTTTGTGTTAGTCAAACTTGGTTTAAAGCTTGCCGGTCTGTCAATTATAAGTGTGAATACCGCTTTTAGTCCGGGCTCATCAAAACACGGGAATGCTTTTCGTGCATGTGTTGATTCAAATTGTGTTGCTCCTAACCATCTACAAATATAAATTAATATAATTGTCTTATGTTATCATTCTTATGTACTTTAGGATTGTTCTTCATCCTAAATACATATCAGTTGGAAGATAAAAACATAACTTATCATTAACCATATGGCATTTTCTTATTTTTTATCGGATTTTGAAATTCATTTGGAAATCGAAATAGATAATCTCGGTATAGGGTACTTACTTTTTTACTCCACCTTGATAATAATGATTCATATAAAATCCTTTAAGATCTTTTCTTATTGGACCACTGTAATCGATACTTAGTTCATACTCATATCCAGCAATAAGCTGTGATTCCAAATTGATGTAAGCAAAATCGTATTTTTTGTCAAACTCTAATGGATTCGCTTCATTCAATTTAACGGATACTGAACCGCTGCTTATATTAATATCAGATGCATTAAAATTCAAATCTACTGAATGAATTTTTATCCTATGAATATCAGATTCTGTTATGAATTTAATAATAACTTCTCCATCAAACGTAAATGCTTTATCGTCACCCGTATCAAAATACGGAGTTATAGCAATAGAGTATGATGATGGTACTATGCTTGTATTAAGACGATAATTTGTATCACTTCTAGCAACTGCAAATAGCAGGCTACACAGAGTCAATATCAAGATTTGACGAATCATTTCTGAAAATATTTTCACGTTGAGTTAAAAAATAATTCCTAAGAGTAAAAAATTATAAACATATAAACCGTCGGTTTTATACAAATTTGTATGGCGATAAACATTAACAAAATGGACAGTACTATTTGACTGGAATCAAATCAAATCAAAGCGAATGGGCAGGAGACTCATCTGATGTTAAATGATAAATAAAAAAATAAAATATGTTTATTATGGAACATAAGATACATCTATCACTTTTTCCACGTCATTAAATTTGAATTTGTAGGCATCCCTACTCATTGGCAAAGAAGACAGAGTGTGTACCGCTGCCCGCAAGTACGCTGCTGGCAAGAATTGTTATGGTCTTTTCTTGAAGGATGATATATAATGTATTATAATAGTGATTTTTTATACAAGAAAAGGTTTTAAACCCCATGATAAACTTGCTATTCTATGGGGGATCAAACCCAAGAACTCGAGATAAAAACTAGAAAATCCAAAATATTAAAGTAGTTGAATTTAGAAAATCTTACCGCCGTGTCTTCATCGACAGTTAAATATTGAAACTGTGCTGTCTCAGACGTTACAGATAACGTTCATCTTGGATATCTTATCAATTGTCGTTGATAATACATGTCAAGTATCTTGATTATTTATTGTTTACAGTAGATTTCACCTCCAAATTTACTATATAAATTTGTATTTTCACGTAGCTCTTCAAAATTAAAACTTGAGAGAAATACTATTACAATTTAGTTAAGAAATATTTATTTACATACCATCAGACATAAGTATTTGCTAGTCGCTTTGAACTTGTTTAATGTTTAAGTGACACAACGCTTAAAAATTTACTGAATAGTTTCTTCCAAATTAAATTAAATTTGCTTTGCATAATATGCTTGCTATATCTCAATTGAACTTAATTGATTGTGATAATTTAAACCATCTTTATAACCGAGTAATATTAACTATATAAAAAATTTGAATGCTAATAATAAAATATTTAATCGATAATTAGGAAAAAACACAACAACTTCTATCGCGTTAAAAGAATAAATGTCTCTTCATGGTTATTTACTTTGAACTCTCAAGATCATTGGATAATTAATGTTTAATTACAATGATTCTATTTTTAATTAAAAAAAATCACAAGCGCATTATAAAGTTATTTATTGTTACAACAATTATTATTTCGTACTTCGGTTTGATGACGTGAATATTTAAAAAATATTATCTTATAAGGTTTAATTAAATCGGCAATTCTAAATCCAAACACATATATTTTTAATAAATCAATTTAATATATTTATGCCTTTAAATTAATTTTATTTAAAAAATTGTTATATAATTTATTTTAGTAATAATAAAGCTGTTAATAAAAACAATATGGATGTCGGTGCCACAATAATAGCTGATCCTCTAGCGGCTCTGAGGATCGAGGAGGCTTTCTGCGTTCCCCAATCCATGCTACTTCTAGCAGAAGCTATCGCGTTCAATCCTGTCGAAGCACCCGGAATTGTAGCCTGGTTGGCTCGCAGCCAAGTCTCCATCTATACATAAATTATAAATTTACAAATAAATTACTTTGAAATAAGATAAGTTGAAATATAATATTAAGCTCTGAAAGTTTCCAAAGAAATAATAGGTATTATTAGTTCAAATTCTTTTTAACAACTTTAATTAAATATAAATTAAAATGTACAACGATGTCTGGAACAATAGTTTGTGCTTTATAAAACACTGGATAAAAGTAATTATATTTATATTCAAAGTTATTTTCTGTCTACAACGTACAATGTCATAATTAATATTTTTTATTAAAAGTGCAGCGCTGGCCCTGTAAAAATTATGTTCAATAAGTCCCGATAGTAAGTTGCGAGATTATTTTTGTTTCTGAAAATACAAATTCTGTGGTGAGAATAAAAAAGCTATACATAATATATATAAATGGGCTATACAGTGAAACGCACACTTCGGTTTTATTGATTGTATTACTTAACGTGCGTGCGTATCTTCAAGATAACGTAATATCATACTTACGTCGCTAAGACCTGCTTCATCTAGATAACTCGCCAGATTACTAAGTACATTATTAAACCAGGCCGGCAGAACAACCCTGGAAATTAAAGTTACTCCATAAAACTAAATTTCCATATAAGCTAAACTATTCCTTCCTTGGTTTCGGCATTCATCGCCTTATGAAACAATTAATAATTTATTTTTAAAATAACTACGGCATACGTTGTTTTCCATATAAATGTATTTAAAGACATATGTTGGTAGGACTATTGTCGCTATATAAAATGGGGATTTATGGTAAAGAAAAATAAGGGCTGTATTCATAAAAAAATTGCAACAAAATTAAATAGAGCTTTTTTGCTCGTGGGTCAAACTTCACTTCAAGCTAAAGCTTCAAACCAAATATAAAACAAAAGTCATAACAATCGGTCAAACAATGTATTTCGTAGTTTGGTTGCACATACGAATCTTGTATTGTTTTAGTCATTCACGAACAAACGCGAATAACACGAATCAAAACAAATTTTAAACTTACTTTTTCCTAAACTCTTCCACTCTTGGTTTCAAAAACTCTAGAGCTGTTCTCGCGTTTGCTCTATTGCCCATATAGAGGAATGACAGAGCATTCAAGCTGTCTTGTGCCTTCACGTTTGAGCTGAGAACCATCTGCAGGAACCTTTAAATATTTGTCCAATTAGACTGTAAGGTTCTTATGGCAACGGAGAATAAATTTGTTTCACATAATTATTATTCAACTTTTTATAACATAACAGATGTATTTTACTAATATTAATTTGTAACACAATTGTAACTAATATCAATCAATGAAAATCATTTATTCATATAGGTAACACAATGTACACTTATGAACGTCAAAAAAGAAATATACATTAAATGCTTATAATTTTACATTTACTGCCAGTTCTCAAATCAAGGGCGTAGAACGGAAGAGAAGAACTGGCAATAATCTCTCCGCTACTCTTTTTAAGAAGGCCCCTTAAATTTGAGACCTACTTCACATTGCCTAAGAATTAGACTCATTTACATAATGTATATTTCAGCAATAACAATCCTCGAAGTGCATTTTTTTTTCTCTATTTTAATTGTGCAATATATTTTGAAATTGGACGAGCCGTTTTTGACTTTAATTATTGCAAACAGTCTTTCGGCTGTAATTATAATAAAAAAATCTGTAAAAAATAGTTTGAGAAAAAAGCCTCGTACATAAAAAATCGGAAGCAAAATGTTAAAAATATAATAAGAATGATATTTTTAAATTATTTCACAATACTTATATATTATTGTGTAATGTAAATATTTCACAATATTATAAAACTATTGTGAAATAATTTAAAAATTAAATTTTTCATTAAGCCTTTCAAATATTTCTTATCTTGCAGCAATTATTGTCATATTATGTGATTTCATTCTTCACATAATACGTACTCTTGCACAGCCTGACTATCACTTGTACAACCAAGAGCTCTCAGCATGGCAGTCTCATCCGCCTGGTTGTTTGAGTTAAGCCGTCTCTGGTACATGAACTGCCAATCACTGTAGTTGCCACTGAGGAGACCTTGGCAGAAGACGTGTCTTCTAATATTAGGGTTCACTCTGAAACATTTAATGATAATACCTCTTTAAGTTAAGTAGCAGTGTTGGCCTAGTGGCTTCAGCGTGCGACACTCATACCTGAGGTCGTAGGTTCTGTGGAATTTATGGAAAACATTGTGAGGAAACCGACATATCTTAGACCCAAAAAGTCGAAGTGTTTCAGACACTGGAGGCTGATCACCTACTTGCCTATTAGATTTAAAAATGATCAGGAAACAGATTGAGAAATCTGAGGCCAAGACTTAAAGAGGTTGTAGCGCCAGTAATTTTTTTAAATTAAGACATTTGTGAAATTTATTTCGCAAGTAAAATCTTCTCTATAAATAATCTCAACCAATCTAGTTGATTTTATCACACCTACTTATTAAGACTACACTACTTAAAAGTAATAATAATAACCGCCCACACGAATGTATCAAATTTTTAGACCTCCCGAAATCCATTTTCACAGCCTCCAAAACAGTGTTATTCAATACAGGAAGATAAAAGCGCAAATGCCTATAAAAACCCCGTGCTCACTTGCCTTAGGCCCGCGTGCAACAGTGTACCATGGTCATAAATGGATCCTGATCGAATGCAATCAGTTACTAAACATAATTATAATGTACTTTATTCATGACAATAAGGTTATGATCAAATGGATCAGATGTTAGTGTATTTATTGCGAGTACAACATTTCTTAGATAACAATGCATAATTGACAGTTTTTTTTTATTTCGAGGCTCCCTTATATTTTGGTTCACATTCCGCCTGCGGACCAGTGGAATTTCTACGAGTGTTACTTGCTCGTACGGGAAAAGTACCCACCATTCAAATTACCGACTTGTGTCTATTTATTGATTTGGGAAACAAAACAGATACATCTCTATACAATAAAAAAGGGTACTTCTTTGGCTTTCTTAATTTTTTTTTAATATTAAATAATTAGTAATAAATATTTAACGTTATTAATTTAATAATATTTAACGTTAATAATTTAATAATATTTAACGTTAATAAATTAATAATATTTAGTATGTTATTCAATGATTAATTAATATTAATAATAATAATTATTATTATTTTATTATATTATTCATTCAATTTAATAACTAGGTATGTTTCATAACCTTTTAACTAAGTAACAGGTCTTTGTGAAGAAGCATTGCTAAATTTCTTTGAAAAAATAATTAAAACTCCTTTATTTGTTTAAAAGGTACTACAAAGGTCATTATGGTCATTAAAAATTCTTGGCATAGCTGCTAACTTCACGCATATTCTATTTCTTTTTACTTGTAGATTGTCGTATTCCTATCTAGCTCGCGAACGCTCGGCGCCCGGCTCGTTTAAAGTTCGTTAGTGGGCAACTTCATTCTGATCATTTTGTGTCACGGTGCGCGCGCATTATTTCACTCTCATCAATTTTTCATAAAGCGCCTAAAGAAGTATAACTTCAAAAAGTTAAAAATAAAACATAAAATTAAATACATTGGATGTATCCACAAAAAGTTTCACTAATAAAAAATATGATACAGAGTAAGCAAAACAAAACAATAACAAAAAGGCTTACCTATCTAGAAAAAAATACAAAAGAACTTTTACTGATACAGGATTATAGCGCCAGTCAATAATCATATATTGAGGATAATAAATAAAATGTCCTATTGGAAAATAGGAAAAATCCTTGAATTATTTCCATTAAGTAGGATTGCGTGAGAACACACCATTTTAGATAAGTGGTAATCAAGTAAAAGGAATAAAGACATTAAAGGAAATTGACCACGCCTATCAGGATGTTATTTATTTAAATATACGGCAATCGTATAATGTATTTATAGACGTTTAGTTATATATATCACTAATTAAATCAATCATTTTAACGATGAGAAAATACAATGGTTTGGTATGGTTTTTCTATCAACGATTTTGTTTTATTTGGACTATTGTAGACATGAGCAGTGTTGGCCTAGTAGCTTCAGCCTGCGACTCTCATACCTGAGCTCGTTGGTTCGACCCCCGGCTGTGCACCAATGGACTTTCTTTCTATGTGCGTATAAAACATTCGCTCGAACGGTGAAGGAAAACATCGTCTGGAAACCGGCTTGCCTTAGACCCAAAAAGTCTGTGTGCGTCAGGCACAGAAGCCTGATCACCTACTTGCCTATAAGATTAACAAATGATCATGAAACAGATACAGAAATCTGAGGCCCACCTAAAAAGGTTGCAACGCCATTGATTTATTTATTTTTATTTATCGTAGACTACCTTGCACTTGCTTGAAGGATTAGATGACTGTCAAACTGAGGCTGATAAAATAAAAAGAATACAAATAATATGTATAAAATTAATGATGAGTATGAATTTTTATTCAATGCTATACTAGCAATTAGAAGAAATAAAGTACAGTTTGCATTTAATGTGTTATTAGGATTTAATTTTACACGTATTAACTTGTGTTGTTGATGATGATGAAGCATGACAAATTCAATTTATAAGACAAGGTTTTATAGATTTAACTTTATTTGTGGAGCGATTCTTTAAAGTACACATTCTTAAAAGGCCGGCCACGTACTTGCCTTCTGGAAATGTGAGCCTCCTGCCCGTTTGCCTCCTATTACATAAAATAAAGATTTTGATTTAATTACTAACAACGGAGGCTTGAGTATTATAAAAAAGCATTACCATACAACCAACCTACTTTGAGATTCATTGATAAATTTTGCTCGATAGGCAAACATGCCGATTTCCTTACAGTATTTTCCTTTACCGTGAAAAAGGTGCATAGCCATGATGCGTACGATCTTCAGGGTTTGCACTACTTGAAATATATGTTCACTTACTTGTTACTGTTATTTTTAAAAGCATTGAACTTCAACACAGCGTTGTTGACGCAGCCGGTATGGCCGATGCTACAAGCAAACTGAAGGACGAAGAAACGATTCAATGTCCTTGACAAAGGTTCTCCTATTTGAACGTCGTACCCTAAGTCCTCTATGACATTTCGCAAGAATTCGTGCAGTATAATCTGTAACAAATTCAAAACACATTTGTTTACCAAATGGAGACTTCAAAATGTTGGAAAATTCTTGTTAAATCTAGATAAATCCCGACAGTTAAGAATCAAACCTAGAGCAGTGGCAGCTTAGACACTTCGTTCAAACCCCGAAACAAATTTATTTTTTCTACGGGAGTGTATGTAAATGTGATATATACGCGTTAAATTTAAGTAAATTTACTTAAAACTAAAAATAACACACATAAATCTTCCAAACCGCATCACTCTATTAAATATAAATGTCATACAGACACGCGGTTGGGATATGTTATTTATAAATGGAAGGATAAAAATTGTAAGTGGAGATATTATAACTTCGAATCGTATAGAAATACTAACATCGAACTCCTGTAATGTGCTCGGCATATGCAAGAATCGGTTTCTAATCCAGGAGAATCCAGTTATCGCTGGATACCAAGAGTAATAGCTGGTATCTTTCTTTAGAAAATCTAGTACTCGGAAACCTAGATTAAATGATATTCTTTCTGATCTCATCAAAGCAAACACGTCATCGACGATCTGAAAAAGGGTTTATTACATTTCTTATTATTATATCAGTCCATTAGTACATTACTATTTTACATTAGATAATAATATAGGCACGAAACTTCGTTGGAACTAAATTCCAATGCTAAACTAGGCTGAATCACCTTAAATTAGTCATTTGCTTATACGACAATTATAATCGAAAATGTTTTTTTTTATTTTATTAAAAATATTTAGTCTTACGAAGACTGCATAAGAACTTTAAATAAGGCTTTGAACCAATGTAAGTTAACTTGTCAGACCGTTAGTTTTTATTGTTTAATAATCAAAAAGTTCGAAGAATAGACAGAGAAGACGATATAGTAATAATTACACCTAATCTATAACTTGAAATAACACTATTCATAAAAGATACAAAATACCAAACTAACTATATATTTTGTCAAGAAACTCTTTAAGACCTCCGCCGGGTCGATCTCTATCTTGAAGATTTTTCTCTCATAATCATCATTTTAATAATCTGAAACTTTCATGATCACCAACCCGAGATAGTTTCAGTAAACAGCACTATTTGACATGCGTAAAGATAAAATACATTTTAATATACATATAATAATTACCTGAGCCCTATTTAGATGATGTATCTGCGTGTGATTCTTTTAAAGAGCGTCAGCGATCATTTCCCATGTGTGAGTGTCATAATTTACTCTGTATATTCCTAAAAAATAATTATACAAATTTCAATATTTTCGACATTGCAGTACCTAATTAAGTGATAATATATTAATTATACATTTACTATTATTACAAGTTAGGAGGAGCTGCTTTTTTTCGTCGACAATTCCTAACGTAAGTACTTGCTTTTATTTTATTTACACTTGTATGCTTTTATTTTCCGTACATTATTAGATTCTTCTATATATGCATCAGTGTTATTTGCTCGTATGGGAGCGGCATTTATCGTGTATTGTTGAAAAACATCTCTTAGATCTAATCATGCATAAAATAATAATATGTAATCGTGGCAATATCGTGAACATATTTATAATATTAATTTTATTAAAATAAATCACTTATAAAATTCTTGAAAAAAATGTATTGCACACTTATTTTGTGAACTATTTTAGTAACCGACTTAAAGCTGACGGAGGTTTAGGTGTAATTTACTATATGTATAAGATTATAATTGACCATGCTACAATTAAATTCAAATTAAAAATCACAAAATAAAACTTATATTCATAAGTTTTCTTGTTAATTTAATTTTATAACATACCTTTTTGCTGAAGATTAAATATCACCCAATTATGTCCAGGTGTATTTTGAATTTCATATTCTTCACCTTGCATGACATGGGTGATGGTAAGATTCTCAAAGTTCGGGTTATGCCCTGATGTGAATGTAAGTGGTATAGGCCAGAATTGCTTAGTTTGCTGAGCTGAAGGGCTGATGAAGAAACGTTCCTAAAATAATGAATAATAAACGTTTGTCAATATGATATTCATATGACTTTAAAAAACGTCGTAGCAATCATAAGTTTAGACATAGTTATAGATTTATTTTACTGATCCAACATTTTGCCTGCCTTAACAAGCATGATCAAAGTTTGACGCAAACTTCAGAATCTGTCACTGTCAAGTATAATGGACTTAAAGTAACAGTAAGTACGTTTTCATTTCTATTTTCAGTTTTTTTATATTTCCTAAAAGTGCTTCACACTTCTTGTTTATAATATTTAAAGCTGGTTAGGACTGAGCCGCACTTGTCATAATCATGTATTTGTATATTTAGTTTTCCCACTTCTTGGTTAACATTGTCTTAATACGCATAGTTTTACAGTTGGATATTATTTGTTATGTTTGTAAAATTGTTAATAATTTTAGCTCCCCCTGAGTATAGTAACATATGTTATTGAATGAGGTTTAAAGTCAATTTTTTTTAGTATATTGTAAATAACTGGCAGAGCAGCGTCTCTAAATTAATATAAAGTAAACAAACAATACCTGTGAAATTTTAATGAGACCGGACGCCATATTGACATTAACATTGATAACGGGATACCCGCGTTCTTCTACCCAGTATCGGAAAAAGTCAGCGATGTTCACAGTACTTGGAAGAGTTTGGTCTTCTGCAACGGCTTTTGCAAAGTTTGAGTAGAGATCGACAGGATACGCATGTTCGTAGGATCTAAACAATATAATTATTATTATCTTTCAAGAGAGTAATTGTGAGATTTGTTTTTGCAGAGACTGCTGTGGCAATTCTCAACGGTGAAGTCGTGAGTTAATGTTGCGGGTACTTATGCCGCGAGTTTTGCCAGTTTAAGTATCTACCCGCAAATGTATTTCATGCTATTTTATAGTTTTTAATTGTTTTTTTTCACATTAGTATTTCAAAAAATTCTCACTTCTCTACTAAAAAGTAGTTTAAGGCTTTTTTAAATGTACTTTCTCCCATCAAATGCTTCAACATAACTAGTAGTGCAGCCCCTTTTGTGTAACTGATTCCACTAAAATGTCCAGTAACTTGGGTTGGCGTGTTAACTGTGTGCTCCAATGCCCTGGTATTTACAGATGAGTCCGATGATAGTGCACTTTGCAATGATAATATATTGAATTGATCCGCTATTTCTAATGATGGGTCTACCTGCAATTAAAAATTTCAATATGCAATTATGTGCAATTAAAATCGACATTATAAAAAAAACACGTAGAAAATATTGGCAAAGACTGGTAAAGCGGCAAATTGTATATGTATTTAAAAACTAATATTTGAAACTACCCGATATTGGCAACAAAAAAAATACACTTACTTCATGCATAGCAAAATATTCAAAGTAACTGGCAAATCCTTCGTTTATCCAGACATTGTTCCACCATCTACAGGTTATTAAATTTCCAAACCACTTATGAGCAAGCTCGTGAGCAGTTATAGTTCCAATATACATTTTGTCTAACGCGTTTGTTTCACCTTCCTCATATAAGAGTCTTACCTCTCTGTAATCAACGTACAATACTTGTGTTATAACGTTCTACATTTGAATTTCTCGCAAAGCTTGACAATTGTCAAAGCTTGATGTTTGACAGAGCCACATAAAAACATAAATTAAAAAAAAACAGTAATTTTAAATATTATTTGTTAAATTTAGGCAAACATTGTAAGAGAATAGATTATTAACATTTTAATGTAATAAAATAAATTCAACAACATTTGCACTGATTCTTAAAATTTAGATTTTTAAAATTTAGATTTTTAAGCATAAAATCAGGTACTTTCGGTAAAATAAACATATATGTATTGGCATACGCAGATACGTGTATGGCCTAACACGGGTCACCTTTCGTATGTACCTGTATGAAACCAATCCCCAGTTCTCAGTCGCTCCAGAAGCCCAATCTGGGACAGCGATTTGGTCGTTTTTAAGGTTATCATCCATAGAATAATATTCGACTCCCAAATAGTCTGAAAACCATTGTGTAAGTGGAGGTCCCACTTCTAAAGCGTAAACTCCTTGACCGGCTGCATTTGGCCTTGCGAGAATGCGGTAAGGACTTGTATTGTCATTGTTATCTGCTATGACAGTAAACTCTTCACTGATATGAAAAGTAACTAAATAAGCAGACATTCTTGGTGTGGGTTGAAATATTTCTTTCACGCGGTTGCCATTTCTGAAAACCGTAATCTACTATATAAAAATAAGTCGGGTTTTCCTTCCTGACGCTATAACTCCAGAACGCACGAACCGGTTTCCACGGTTTTGCATTCGTTGGAAAGGTTTCGGGCTTCGTGAGGTTTATAGCAAAGAAATTCAGGAAAAATTTCAACAGAAAAGCGGGATCACCAAACGAAATGTTACATAAAACGAAGCCATCTGGTGGCGAAACGGAGTTCGCCGAGTTTGCTAGTGGCTTATATTAATATTTGATTATTGAATCAAAATACTTTTTAATCCATTTACATGCTCTTTTTACTACTGATGTTTTTAAAGTGAAACTTCTTTAGGAGTGTAATATTTTTACGGATGAAACGTCACGAAGTGTCGAAGAAAAGGGAGAGACCGATTGAGATAGATTGATGATTGATTGATAAGGGCGAATTACCTTATTGATATTAAAATTTCGTAAAGAGAATTTATGAAATTTATTTATTTTGTAAACCTACAGCTAACATAAATTATATACAATAACAAACAGTTACATTAAAAATATAGCCAAATATGGCATACATAATAATACATTTAACTACAAAATGGTTCAAGAATTTATAAAAGGAAACAAACAAATAAAAACTATTCAATACGTTTATCTAAGTGGTACCTAATTTGGTTGTGTTGTATGATGAAATATTAATATTTTATATTTTATGCAAAATAATTCATTGAAATCTTAAGTGACGAATTGTAAATTAAAATGCCACGTGTTTTTATTATCGAAGAAGTAAATTAAAAAAATTAAATTTATAAATTGTATAAATTTTCGACACTTTTCTTATTTTAATGACAATTAAATTCCTAACATATCTTCCTTTTTCCCTTCCTCTAAGTCTCAGAAATCTAAAGTTAATTCAAAAACTAGTTTGCCAAAGAAGTTTCACTTCTGACATGTGTACTTTGTACGCACGCACTTTATTTTTATTTTCATGTAGGGTTTGACTTCATAAACATATTATATTAATAAAATTGTAATAACATATAAATACATACACTTCCTGGCGTAGAAGAGGCATGTTAGCATACGTTTGCGTAAAATTTCTAGGTCTGTTAATGATAATGTTGAAAATCGATTTAAATCCAGGTTCATCAAAGCAAGGGAACGCCTGCCTTGAGTTTGTCGGCTGCAAATGACTTGCGGCGTAATAGCTGAAAGATTTAGCTGTTAATAATTAAAAATATATTTTTGATATGACTGCATCAGTAATACTAAATTATCAATTGCAATAATGACGTTCATAAGTGAAAATTATGCCTACTTTTGATTTGATTTGAATAAGAAAAGAAAATATTACATCTTCATTTCGATCAATAAATAGAAACAGTAAATCCCAACTTAAAAAAGAACATATTACAAATAAACACCACAAGTTAGTATTTAACTGTTTTTATTTACGACTGCTTCGAGTTATCTAGATATCTTTTATATTTGCGATTTATCAAACTTTCATAATAATTCTGACATTCTCTGTCTTAGTCTTTAACCTCGCCAAACCTAAGCGATTTATCCCACAGAAAGAAGGACGGTTCTAGGTCAAATCCAAGCTTAAAAAGCACAATCTGGAGTTGCAACAGAAAGTTAAGTTATAACCTGATTCTCTTTCTAGAATGGATGCGGGAATACCTTTATCCATCTCTGAAATATTCTGAATAACATTTTTGATATTAAGAATTAGAACTCTATGATTTATACTCACTGTGTTTTCCCGTCGCTTCCAATGTAACTTCCTCTAAATACTCCACGTGAGAGAGGGGTCTCGTTTATGTTACCTAAGTAACGTATAGCAATCCGATAGGTCTCATTTATATTTAATGTTAATCCTTCTTGAAGATTAAGTTTTAGGAAATGATATTCCCGTTCCCTTACAAAGGGGTTAGAAGGTTCTAAGGGAACCACTGACCCAGAATTATCGAAAACGGTAACTCCGCGTATTTCTCTAACATTTTCGTGTAGTACTAAAGTTGAAGTACTCGTAAGTGCCTTAAATTTTATAAGAATCCATTAATTTATCTTATAATAATAATGTATCGTTTATTTGCAAAGAAAGTGGTACATTCAGATTGAGTAAATTTAAAAAAAACACCTCAAAATCTGCCATATAAAAATAGCCATGCAAATGTCATATTAATTGGTATGAGTTTGATTCCATGGAAGATGGGCTGGGTGCTGGTATGGGATACAACATGTTCAGAGACACAGACCCCTTCGTATCTACATGTAACCAATAACAGAGCTGGTGCGGCCGAAAAAGCTAAAGCCTGCAAAAACAGCCCTGCTATTCTGTAACTCACACTCACTGAAAAGGTGGGAGCTTGTAGTTTATTGTTTATCAGAATGCCAAATCATAAAATGATTGCTTCCCGAATGATTTGAGAGCGACCGCCGATGCGAAAACCGCTGTGTGAGTTCGAAAAGTGAGTTACAGAATCGCAGGGCAGGGGTGTAGGATCCGAATATGATTTTGTCCCATTCGGTGTCGAGACCCTTGGTCTGTGGGTTCCTAGCGCTATAAGGCTTTTTAAGGAAATAGCAAAAAGGTCATCACAGAAGACCGAAGAGCTGGTAGCTCGGAAAAAGAATTAGTCTAGCTATTCAAAGGGGGAACGCTGCCAGTATCTCCGACACCTTGCCTAAAGGGACTCCTTTTAATAATATATTTTAGTTATTATATTTAAAGGTTAGTTATTGTTTTTATTGTTTTTTTTTGTGGTGTTCCTTATGTTATTATAATAAAGTACATAAAAAGGCTTAATTATCATTATGTCATAATAGGAAGAGTCAATTATAATAATTGCTGTCAACACTAATGTTCTAGTTTCTCTCCCACGCTATAAAGCCTTGGTCTTTTAAAGGTCTTTTAAATTTAATCATGTAAAAAATAATAAAATAATAAATATTCTGGAAATGTCAATATTTTATAGCCCAGGTCCCTACTAATCAGAACTGGATAATAAGTGTGATACTGGTTCGTGACCAAAAAGCACAAGTTTTTCGTCTGGCACGTATCTGATGTATAAGCTACATTATTGTAAAGATTCATTACAATCCATTCAGTAGTTTTTACGTAAAAGAGCAACAAATATCCATCCATACTTTCAAACTTTGGCGTTTATAATATTAGTAGGATTTACTTACTTTTACAATAATTTCCACATAACCGTTAAATGTGAAAGCTTCATTATTTCCTTCAGCTTCAAAGTAAGGAGTTATTTCTACATTGAAACTAACTGGATCCAAATCCTCCGGGAGTCTATAAACTTCTTCACTTGCAGAACTAGAGGATGCAATAGATTCCACATCGAAGGGGAATTCACTTTTTACTACTGCTAAGATAGCTGGTATTAAAACCAGCTGTGGAAATTTAATCATGCTGAAAAATAGAACATATTTTGCAGTGTCAATACCAAAAGGGAACTCCGTTAAAACTATAAATTTACCAAAGAAATCTGTGTGGGACTGATTGGGTGTGGGACGGAACTTCAGGACACTATAAAGCGTTAAATATTTATTTATTGAATAGAATTTTAATTGTTAGTACTGAATTTTTCAACTTGCATGATAACAGTGGTAACATGTGAACCTAATGATAACGATAATTTTGTTTTTTTTTCATTTTCAACCCTTAAATACAACCACCCGCATCATGCAAACGATCAGATTAACATACGTACATTATTAAAAATACGTAGGGCATTGATGCTATCAATATCTGACGCGCTCGAGGATGTCCATGCAACAGTTTTTTTTACATATTTAACAATCTATAGCCGCTTCCCCCACCGATGAAAAGGTATATATCATATAACATTTTTTTCTTCTTATCATCTAAGCTTTGCATCCCAATAGGTCTCTACGACGCTCGAGTAAATCCCCATTTAGCATCGTGGGCTCATCTACCATAATAAAGTAATCCTTTTAAATTTTATGAATACAATACAGTTACTTTAAAAATCCCAAATTCTTAACAAAATTATAGTTTTAGTCAAGAGACTCTTTTCCATGTTCCATTCAGGGGCATCCTATAACATCAAACATCCATTCTTAACTTGTCTTGATTTTTTTGTATGAAAATAGAAAGGAGTACTACGTAGCGATCACGTGAATCGGCGGTAGAGTATGACGTTTGTCATGAAGGCCATTGTTCACGTAATCATTATGAAGATGGACAAATACTGGTACTGAAACTTCATCCGGGTCTCCGTTACCCGGATTTAAACCCTGGCTGTAGTCGATACAAGTGTCGTTGCGGTTTTTCTAAGAAATTAAGGTATTTAATTTGGCTTAATCTTAATTAGCAGTGTTAGCCTAATGGCTTCAGCGTGTGACTCTCATCCCTGAGATCGTAGGTTCGATCCCCGGCTGTGCACCAATGGAGTTTCTTTCTATGTGCGCATTAAACATTCGCTCAAACGGTGGAGGAAAACATCGTGAGGAAACCGACATGTCCTAGACCCAAAAAGTCGACGGCGTGTGTCAGGCACTGAAGGCTGATCACCCACTTGCCTATTAGATTTAAAAATGATCATGAAATAGATTCAGAAATCTGAAGGCCAGACCTAAAGAGGTTGTAGAGCCACTGATTTTATTTTTTTAATGTTAATGAAATATAACTTACCTCAATAAGTCTGCTCTGTTTTGTCAAATTAAAATTATTAATTCATTACAATTATAAACCTACATATACGACTCCACAGAAATAAACAACTGAATAAAGAAATTATCATTAATAAAATGTTAATGATTTTATTGGACTTTATCAGGATTATAATATATATGAAGTATATCTTTTATCAAGACATATTAGAACTTGATAAGACACGATTCAATTTAATACAAAGTGTGTTTGATGATTGCGTTTTAATATCATTATATTTCAGCGCACGTGTCATACATCTTTTATTAATTATTAAATTTCTAACCCTGTAATGTAGTATTAAAAAAAACTTGGTAATGCCCTGCGACTACTTCGGTACAAACAGTCTCCTCGTGAGTTGTGTGCCGATATTATGGTCTAAGATCCGACCGACGACCTTCACCGAGATGCTTATTTAATGAAACGTATTTTATATTTAATTTAATATGTCAATAAATATAATCCATATGGGTTGCCTAGCAAATTTCAGTCCAGAGTATTTTAATAAATATTAAAAAAAAATATTTTTTTAAACATTTCATCGGTATTATTATTAGATAAATTCTATACCAATCGAAAGTATGAAGCCCATAGAATATGCAAACGTTAGGTTGTTTTTATACATCTTTAGTAAAAAAGAAAGTTATAGTGATTCATATATAATATTACCCTGATTAAAAATATTGCCTAAAAAAATAAAAAAATTTACTACATGCAAATTATAAAAAAAAATATATTTTTTTAAATATTAATTAAACATACTCTGGACTGAAATTTGCTAGGCAACCCATATGGATTATATTTATTGACATATTACATTAAATATAAAATACGTTCCATTAAATAAGCATCTCGGTGAAGGTCGTTGTATATCGGGATCTTATACTAATATTGCGGGTTATTCATTTCATTTCATTTTCAGGTTATCAATTGTGAGGAGGTTGGACCTGGTTAGCATTTCTTAAGTTCTCATGTTAATTTCACCCATGTATATTCTTACTATAACATATTTTCATAAGTATCTGATGGTCCTAACACATTATGTGATGTTTGAGAGAAAAAATAAATAAATAAAGTATTGTAATATATTCGCGTTCATATAGGTAAACTATATTTATATAATGACCTTAATTGTCCAATAATGAATGACTCGGATCGAACTCAAGGTCTCGTTTTGCAATTATCACAAATATCTCTAGATAATCAGTATATATAGGTATTTAGGGCACTGTGGAGAAATACGTCATTGTAATGATTCTATGGTTTTTGTGCGTAGGAATATTAGTTCTCTTTTAAAGAACAGTAACATACAATAGGAATACATAATAAGGGAACACTTTTCCAGCCATCTTATAAGTTGTAGGAAATAAATACTTCATTTATGGGCCTAAGTATACGCTGCTGTAACATGATTCATAGCGAAATATTAGAACTGCTTTTAAACAGATTCAAAACACATTTTAAAAATATATTATGCGTAAAGGTAATGGACTACTTAGAACGCGTGGCAATAGTTCTTTTTCAATTTTGTTATAATTTGTTTTGTTATCTTTGAAGTATTGTGAATGTGGTAAATCACAGAACAGGTTTTTTCAATTCAAAATCAATGAAAGTTCTAATCTATTATAGTTAAGTTTTGGAAATAAAGGCTATTATTATTATTATTATTATTATGTAACTTTAATGACGTTGTGGTTTATGACATTTTCCTTTTAATAATTGTAATGTAGAGGAAGGGTAAAACTTGCTGAGTTTCTTAACCGTTCTTCTCAACAAGGCCTCCTGGTAATTTTGCGAACGGATTCATAAACATGCGCTAAGACGCATCTGAACTGAATAAACGTATTTTGTTTTGAATAGGAAATATATATATTAGACTAGTCCATATTAACTTTAATAATATTTTTAATGTAAATTTACGTCTAAATGACGTGAATACCCTTATAGTTAACGACTGATTAAAGTAAACATACGCCAGTGAAAAAAAGTTTGAAGCTTCTCTTTTATATCTAAATTCATGACATATGACTCAATCGCATATATATTACGAATTTTATGATAAATTAATAAAGATAAGCCAACAATCAAGAGATATACCTACGCGATAGTTTATTCTGAATTAACGTAATTTTAGATATGGTTGAAATATTCAATACAATTAAAATATTATTAAAGTATTAATATATATTTCATTAAATAGTTAACCAATATGTCATCATTCATCATTCATCATCATTGAGTCATTTGATTTGGGTTGTAATAAGCTGCTGCAAGCAACTTTATTTCATGACATGACGCGTTGCCTATAAACTTATTTAAAGCTAAGTGTTAGTCAAGTGACTTCCTTAGTTGTAGTGGCAAGTCATGAGGTTTCTCGTTAAAAGTAAAAAATCATTTATTCATATAAGTTACACAATGTACACTTATGAACGTCAAAAAAGAAATACACATTACATGCTTCTAATTTTACATTTACTGCTAGTTCTCAAATCGTAGAACGGAAGAGAAGAACTGGCAATAAACTCTCCGCTACTCTTTTTAATCGCCAAGTTTTTTGTTTTACACAACGTTTGTAAGGAGCTGCAACCATTACACCATGTTCCACATGACATCTTAAGTAATAAATAATAATAAAATAAAAACAAAGATTTGTCCTCTATCAGCAGGAGGCATGGTGAAATAGGAGCACGCACTTACATTCTCGAGGGAAACGCAAATTGATTCGGAAATACTTCAGTTAAAAGGTAATATTTAACATGGAGTCCTTAAATTCAATCCATGACGTTAGAATATGGTAAAAATTTGACTTATTTGAATCGCCTTGCCTTTATTCACTTGAATAAAACTCATCGGTTTCACGTGTAATTCAATAAAAACAACGTTGGAATCTTTAAATATTTATCATTTTATTCATTGTTATTAAATACGAATCGTTATAAAAAGCATGGCCAAAACAAGTGTAGTGGATATTAGTAGAACTGAAGCACTGCTTCTAGTAGCTTTTAAGATCATATCTGCGTTGGCTGTTCCCCAGGCCATAGTGTTACGAGCTGAGTTAATTGCAGAAATTGCCCTATTAAATTGAAGACTGTTGGTCTGTGTACTGCGGAGCCAGGTTTCATACTGTAAAAAACATTATTGTATTATTAATTTAGCGTTTCTATTGAACCATGTAAGAAGATCTTAGAACAAATATAAAATATTCTATAATATAATTTATTTTATAGAATATTTTTGCTAGTATTTTCTCATATCTAATGAGTTGTTTTCGCATACTACAGCAAAATTAATAAAGTTACAGGTATGTTTGGCATAGGCAACTCGAGCATGTAGTACGTAAACATAGGAGAACAGCAAAGGTCAGCAACGCACTTGCGAGCCTTCTGGCAATGTAAGTGTCCATTGACATGGCCCGTTTGCATCCTATAACATTTAAAAAACCAAAACTCTTTAGAACGGACTTTGCCGGAGATAATATTAGTACTGCCAAGCCGCCTTAACTTGTAAGATAAACAATTAAAATAATTGACTGTCTTAATCCCACATTTCATATTTATAGACTTTTATGTAAATAAATAGATATTTATGTATATAAATAGACATTCACTTTCTTATAAAACCTTACCTCTTGCAGGCCATCTTCCTCTAGATATGACGCCAGGTTTGAAAGCGCTGTGTGGACAGGATTCGCCGGGGAATCTTCGACGTATCTAAAACATAATGATAAATCGTTTTAATATAAATTAATCTAGATGAGAGATGTTGGGATACAATTAGATGAATAGACAAAAAAAATTATCTTTTTAGTGCCTGAGGTTGGCCGTCAGTCTCTTGAAGTGTATCTTTTCTGGTGCCAGATGCAGCAACTCTCGCAACAACGTTTCGTAGACATGACCCTCTACCAAACACGCCGTTTACCCTGGATTTTACCCATTATAATTAATTTATGGAGTTGGTAGCGGTCATGGCACAACATGTGGCCCAGGTACGCAATTCAATAAGTAATTAACTTGTGAAGCTTGGACCATTAACGAAGATATCCGCCGGCGCTTAAAAGCATTTGAGATGTGATGCTATCGTCGCATGATTCGTTTAAGCTGTATCCAGAAGGTCTAACGAGTAGGAATGTCTAAAAAACGTATGCAGAACAACAGAAACTAAGTGTTTTAAAATGTGCATATTCCTGTTTAGTTATGAACCTCACTTGTTTCAGTAGTTTTAGAGTAATAATTATACTGAACAACTACATGTAATACATGTTTTTATGCACTTCTTGACTACCTTATGTAATTTAATACTTTTTTTTTCTCTTCTCTCACAGTGGTTGCCTGGAAGAGATCGCTAGAAAGCGATAAGGCCGCCAGTTGCTCTCCTTTTTATTTAATTATGTCAATTGTACTAAATTAATGTATGCGATGTGTTAACGAACGATGTGTTAATAAATAAATAAATATATTTTGCAGGTTTTATGTTATAAAAATAATAAAAATGTGTTTATTCATTTGACAACAGTTCATTATAAAGTGTAATATTTCGGAACCATTTTAAGTAAACAATACACGTGTCAAGGTTTCCAGCTCTTCCATAACAAACTTTATAGTAAATTCTATAAAAATATATATGATTCAAATTATAGTTATATACATAATTAAAAATTATTACACTAAAATTATAATTATATACATAATCAATAATTAACACAGAAAACTTACGCTTTCCTCAAGGTATCTATATTGTTTTTAACGAACTCAAGAACGGTCTTTGAGTTAACTTTGTTTCCAAGTAGTGCATAGTTGTACGCATTTACTTTATCATGTGATCGAACTTCCTTCGTCAAAGTTAACTCGAGGTATCTATAAAAAAACACATAAAGGAAAGTTAAACATTACGACGGCAGCGACGGCTCATTGGTCTAGTGGTTAGTGCCCCTGACTGCGAATCCATGGGTCCGGGGTTCGATCCCCGGCTGAGACAAACATCGATGTGATGAGCATTTGGTGTTGTGCTTAGGTCTTGGGTGTTTAAAATATGTATTTATATGTCTATCTATCTATAATATGTATGTATATCCGTTGCCTAGAATGCATAACACAAGCTCATCGGCTAAGCTTGGGACTAGGTCAATTAGTGTGAATTGTCAAATAAAAAAATAAAAAAAAATAAATTACCGAAAAGGTTAAAAGCCTGGAAAAAATATTACTCTGAACAAATTTTATTCTAAGGATTTCAGTACGCATGTTTTGTCGTACATTATTGTTATTATATGGGTATTGTGGATTGTGCATGCAAAATAAGCTCTTTTATTAAAAGTGCAATACCAATACAAATTAATGAGATTTTTCAAATTGCTTTAGTAGATCTTCAAAAAGCTTTTTCCTGTGCTCACTTTTGAAATATAAAAAAGACTTTATTTACAATGATTTTCTCTTCTTGTCCAACACTTCACATTTTAAATAATATACCTACTGCGAAATTAACAGAACTTATACAGAGTTTTTTTCAAACCTGGTCAGCAACTGTGGATCTCGAGTTGCACCCAAACCTCTGAGCATTTCCAGTTGGTCGTTGGCGTAGTTGGACGTTTGGAATCGATTTAGAAGGAAGTTGAAATCTTCAGCCCCTCCTTCTCTTATACCTACCACGTACACGTTCCTCCTTATTCTAGGATCAATCCTATAATAATAAAAATTAACAGTTACCAAAATAGATATTTAATCAATAAGTTTCTACTATGTATAATTAAACTTTATCGCAGAATGCGTATTTATTATTTTAGATAAAATGAATTCATAAGTACTAGTGGTAATCCTATAATCGTGTTTAATACTAGTAGTATAGTACTTAAAGCTGATTTAAAAATTGTATTAAAAAATCCACTTGCTTATCGGCCTGTGATTGCATTCGGTTTTTTGCTGTTTTAGGTAAAACTATTGCAGTGTTCGCCTGAAGCCACTGTTTCAGCGACTCTCATCTCTAAGAGTCGCAGGTTTGATCCCCGGCTGTGACTTTCTTTCTATGTGCGCATTTAACATTCGCTCGAACGGTGAAGGAAAACATCGTGAGGAAACCGACATGTCTTAGATCCAAAAAGTCGATGGCGTGTGTAAGGCATAGGAGGCTGATCACCTACTTGCCAATTAGATTGAAAAATGATCATGAAACAGATTCAGAAAGCCGAGGCCTAGACCTAAAAAGGTTGTAGCGCCATTGATTATAATTACTATTAGGTAAAACTATTAGCCTCTCATGACTGACACACGTCAGTGATTCCTTCATCAAATACATGCCAGTTTCCTCATTATATTTACCTTAACCGTACGACAAGAATTAATTGCGCAAATGTTTAATAACTGCTGAAGATTGCTATAAGACTCACCAATTTCCATTTTTAAGTGCGATAAATCTGTTTAAAGATTCTTTGACGCAACCTTCATGACCCAACAAACAAGCGAAGTGAAGTACTTCCTGTCTCGTTACACTCGTGGTAGTCGATTCATTTGCCTTTGGTTCGTAGCCCAAATAATTTATGACATGTTCCATATAGCCCAACACATGTGCCTGTATCATGGAAACTAGATAAACCAACAAGAAATTCTACATAACCTCTGCGTTGTTATTAAGTCGTTGTATTAGTCAAAATAAACCGCTAAATTTTTCGAACAAATGGTTCACAACTTTTACACAAGAATTGTAAGTCGACTTTTTCGGAGCCCATTATATTTATAGTAAAACAATAAGTGTATATATGTTTTTATAATAATCAGTAATTTCTCTAAAAATTTCATGTATATATTCAATATGTACGAGCGCTATTTCAGCATTAACTTCAATAATTATTTTTCTCCGAGAGCAAAGTCTTACAGATATTTTGTTTCCCCAGTAATCTTCCCGAAACTACTGCAATATAGTAATCAATACTTTAAAATGTATAGACGTACGCATTCACAGGCTCAGTACACTGCTTTCGATAAAAATACCAATTTACCAAATCAAGTCCAGAAACTTTCAGAAAATTTGGTTATCATATAATAAGAATCTTATATCGTAATCAATCCAACACGCGTGCATACAATCATATCTTCACATACTTATACGCACACATGCCTAATCAAACAGACTTGCTATTCTGTAACTCACTCTTCAAATTATCACAGCGGATTCCTACTCTACTCGTATTACTACTCGTGACCTATGAGAGCCGAATCCGCTGTGAGAATTTGAAGAGTTAGTTACAGAATCGCAAGGCTGATATCTTGGTCTAAAGTATGATAACACTAACATCAAATGTAGCCTGTGTTTCAGGAAGGTGCCTAAAACGATTCCTAAGCCAGGTATAACCACTGATAGCTGGATTCCAGACGTGATAGTTGGTTTCTTTCTCCAAAAACCGTAGGATCTTGAAACCGTAGTCATACGTCATTTTTTCTGATCTCATTAGCGCAAATACGTCATCTACAACCTGTAATAAAAAAAAGATTTGGATATTTCAAAATAAGAGGGTCTTCCTGTAAAAAAATATAATACATATTAGATAATTAATGGTTTATGCTGCGCGGCTAATTTGACGAATGGTAATTAAAATACCTATGTCAGTTCTTAATAAAAGTGTTCAGTTTACTTGGTCTTTGTAGAAAATAAATATAAAACCCTTTTCATTCATGAAACGTCAACCTGCAAAAATGGCGGCACAGGTATGGAAGTGGAGGGCCTGCTACAGCTGACGAATTGACCAGAAAACGGTGTAAAATTTCTCGTTTCCGAAAGCCAAGAGACATTTTGGGTGCATATAATACATACATGAAATTCATTCAAAATATCATACATGATATGCATGTAATTGGCGAAGAAAAAGATAAGTGGAAAGTACTTACTTGAGCTCTGTTTAAATGATGGATGTCATCCGGAGTTTTTAATAAAGCATCAGCTATTAAATTCCAGGTCTTCTCATCATAGTTTACTCTGTACAGACCTATAACAATTATGAGTATTTTATAACCTTATATTCGTGTATCAATATTGTTATCCACCCCATAAACCCATAACTCCATGTTTGCTATAGCAACGCTACGCACTACGATGACATCGTGATGGTTCTTTATTACGTAGTGGGAACGTGAGCCAATAATTTACTTATTATTAAGTGACTTTTACAGAGCTTTAAGTTACCATAAACTTTTAGGCTCACTTGTAAATAATAACGCCGAAAGTATACCTACCATGTTGTTGATTGTTGAATATAACCCATTCCTCTCCAACATCTTTGTTTAAAACAGCCCTGGCACTAGACATCATATAAGAAGGTTTAAGTTCCTCAAAATTTGGTTTGGATTTTGTTGAATACGTTATGGGGATGGGGTATATTTGACCAGTGGACGCAGCTGTTGCACTAATGAAGAATCTTTCCTGCAATTTTAGATTTTGCCTTAAAGCGCGTGGTGCGTATGTGCCATTTCAAATCTACCGTAAAATCTTTAATTTTTAAGCACTATGTTACGGATAACAATTTTCCGTATCGTAAATATATATTACCTGGCTTAGCTCCATTTCTCCTGTAGAGTGGTTGACTGTGACATTTAGAATTGGGTACCCAGGTTCATTGACCCAAATTCGATAAAATTCCGTAAAATTAAAGTGCTGGTATTGACTCAGTGTACGGTCTTCCTGTATAGCCTTCGAGAAAGCTTCGTACAAATCGTGTTGGTCTGTCGGTTCGTAAGCGCTGTATAATATTAAGTTTAGATTAGAGTAATATAAATCGTAAATATAATAAAAAAAAACAAAAAAATACCATAGGTAACATAATGTACACTTATGACTTGTCATTATTGACAGTATATTAACATTAAGTACTAAAAACCCTGCAATCCAGTAGAGAATTGATAATAGTTTCGTGCTAGCAATGTCAAAAAGAGAAGAGAAGAAGGATTGTAATAGCAAGTGGTCGATAACCGTGAAACGTTATTCATAATTTTTGTATCATCAATCAAATATCTAAATAATTTCTTGTCTTACCCTAAGATTCAGAAGCCAGACTTTGACTTCCGTATGTCAAAATTGGTTTGGACATACTGCTGTCCTTCTCAGCCTAAGTCACAGATACATCTATACCATTGATCATTTCATTAATAGGCGATGTAAGACACAGAAGGTTTTTGTATTAAGGTAATGCCCATTTACTTGCGATATTTTTCTTGCTAACAAGTACTCGTATTAACGTCACACATACAAGGAAACTCTTATAACAGCCTAACGTTCACAATTTCACGCTGAATTAAAGCTTAACATGCTCCAATAATTTCCACTAAATATTAGTACTCACTTATCAATTAAGAAAAATTTACAGGCTTTTCTGAACGTTTCTGGAGTAATCATATCAGAAATCATTCGCAAAAATGCCGCTCCCTTCGAGTAACTGATAGTACCAAAATGCCCGGTCACTTGAGCTGGAGTATTAACATCATGGTTTAAGGGCACAGTTGATGTACCAGAGTCAAACGACAAACTGGCTTGAAGGTATCTCGAATTGAAATGTTCGTGCAATTCATACTTGGGGAACATCTGAAAATCAATATTAACTTTCGGAATGACCATTTTGTAAAAGACACTGGAAGGAACTAGCGTTTAAGATACAGGCTAGGCCTAGCTTAATCGCTAGTGCACATATAATTATTTTATGTACGATGTTCACCAAAGTTAATAGTGAAAACATAACGATTCGTTGCATTTTGTATGTTTATAACCTTTAGAATGTAAGTACCAAATGTTTTTCGTCAAAAAAAGTGTTTTTTTATTTTTATTTTATTTTATTTTTATTTTAATGACTGATAAATTTTTGGGTTTCAATATGACTTTGAGATTGGCTATCAATATAATTCAACTTAAAATTGGTCAATCGTGTTCCCTTATTATAGATCGAGCTTTTCGATTCCTTCTTTACCAAGACTTGGCTGTGGAATTCACTGCCTTGAGCTTAGGACTAGGAGTCCATTTAGAAAACAACTAAAACGATCCTACCAGTAGGTATAACTTCTTTAGTTGTTGCATAAGTTGCGGACATCTAGTTAATGAGTGTGTAGGAAATAAAGCATAAGCAATGGCTAATTCCTTAATATTGACCGGCGCTATCAATTGTACGCTACAAACTGTACGTTATATAACGTATACCACAACATTTGCAATGTATGGTATACGTTTTTTATAATTTGACTTAAATTTTGTGTTTATCTTTTTGTATTTAGATTTTAATGCTACATAGTATATTAAACTATTGTATATTACTTAACAAGAATTGACAGTGTATTTTAGTCGTATTTTACGTTTTATAAGATTAATAATAATAATAATCCGGTTGCACTAAAACTATGGGTCTTGTGCTCAAGAACAAGCAACCAATCACCACAGACGTAAAAACTAGTAAATTTTCTCCTTTTGAAAAACTAAATCGATAATATTTCCAATAGAAATACATTACCCCATGAGCAGCTATGTAACCGAAGTAGCTGGCGAATCCTTCATTGATCCAGGTATTACTCCACCAGAAGCATGTAATGAGGTTACCCATCCATTTATGAGCAAGCTCGTGTGACACAAGGGTTGATGCGTATTGTTCGGTGGACATAATTGTTTCTTTTGGATCTATAATCATGTAGAGTTCCCTAAAATATATGAGAATTTAGTTTGGCTGTTTTTTGTAATGGTTCTTGTATTGCTTAAAGTGTTGGCCATTTTGAGAAACTTAGATGAACTTGGGGAAAAACAGTTGAGATATTCGTTTATTTATTTAGTTACATTTATAGAAAAACAAAATATAACATATTACATACAAATTATAAGGGATGCAACGGGCGACCTTATCGCTAATACCCGATCTCTTCCAGGCAACTCTAGTAAGGAAAAAAGTCACGATTGAGCAGGATAGGATAAGGTTGAGGAACGTTTACGTAGGAGAGTTTTAAAAGATGTTAGGAAAGTTGCCAATCGTATGGAGTCGGGGATCCTAAATTAATTGGCTAAGAATGATGATCTGTGAGATGGGATTTCCAAAAGGCATCTATTAGAGGAGCGTAATATAGAGTTATAAGGATCAGAGAATTTGAGATAATTTTTAAGATAGGAGTGAGTATTGGGATTGAGATAGTGGTAACTTCGAGATAAGAACCTTAAATTTCTAGTTAGTATATGCTTTTTCCTCTTTGAACAACTTTGTCTGGAAGAAATCTCTTGTTAAGGCAACAAAATTTATAAACAAACTAGCAGACTGGCCAAGCGTTGCTGTGGCTAAGGATTTTGTTATTAAAATATAATTAAACTATTCAAGGGAAACGGTAGGAGAACACCAGTCATGGGGACCTCCATGCATTTTTGGTGGTTATGCCATTAAATTGTAGCTTATGTGAAACGTTGGTACTTTCAGCACAGCGCTATCTGTTAGAATTGTGACTATTAAATAATAAACAAATATTTTGCAATAAAATAATATTGCGGGTATAAATTGAGATGTAAGCTATCCTATCTTTTAGGTTGGATCAAACTACACACGGTGTGCAAATTTGATTGATATCGGTTCGGTAGTTTAGGAGTCTATAGCGGACGAACAACGTGACACGTAATTTATATATAATATTAAGATTACCTGTAACTGACCATTCCCCAGTTTTCTGTGGCCGCGGAAGCCCAATCAGGTGATGATATATGGTCATTAGTCAGATGACGGTGCAATGTAGAGTATGGTATTTCGAAATATTCATCGAAGAACTGGGTCATTTTGACCGTCAACTCCAGAGCATGGTCAGCAAGACCAGCTGTATTTGATCTTCCGATAATCCTAATTGGTGGTTTGAATGACGTATCTTCAGCGATCACTTGAAATGTTTCACTTACAAGAAACGTTACCAAGTAACTAGACATTCTAGGCGTAGGGTAGAAATTCGTTGTGAGGCGACCGGCATTTGCATCGCTTAAATCAAGTAAAAACACGTTAGTATTAATTTCAGCTAAGCTAACAGTGACGGGCATCACGCTATAGAACAAATTATGAAATGTTACTTGTTAAAAAAATAGGCGATTTAAAACAGCCCTGCGATTCTGTAACTCACTTTTCGAACTCACACAGCGGTTTTCGCATCGGCGGTCGCTCTCAAATCAGTCGTGAAGCAGTCATTTTATGATTTGGCATTCTGATAAACAATAAACTACAAGCTCCCCCCTTTTCAGAATGCCAAATCATAAAATGACCAAATATCGCTCTCAAATCAGTCGTGAAGCAGTCATTTTATGATTTGGCATTCTGAAAAGGTGGGAGCTTGTAGTTTATTGTTTATCATACTAAAGCCTTTTCGATATTTTAGAATAAATATAATTTTTAACAAATATTTTAATTAACGGGTGTTTAACTAAACTATGGATGCGGTATAATTTTAACTTACTTTTCAATAGAAGCAACTTCAGTATTAGAAAACATCTTGATATAACTGGCTGGAGCAGATAAATGGACTGTAAAGACTGATTTGAAGAAAGGTTCGTCCCAGCAAGGAAAAGCTTGCCTCGCGTTATATGGTTGGAAATGTGTCGTTGTGTAAATTCTAAAATCATAAAAATATGCAATATATTAAGGAAAAAATCGTGAATACCTCGGGTCTTTAGGTATTTGCAAATTCTAATGTAGAACTTAGGAAATTGAAACACAATGTCAATATAATTTTTTTTTTTTTATCCATTAAGGAGAAGGGTACATCCTCTTAGCCCGTAAAGTAACGTATGTTTCTATAAGTCATTTATGTTAGGTATTTAAGCTTTATTTTTATTACAAAATATTCTTGATCTATTATTGTAACAATTATGGAACTATATTTTAACTTAATTATGCTTTACGGATAAAGATACCACGGTCAAAGTAATCAAATAGAAATAACAGTTCGAATAACAACATACAATTCCTTGGTAAAATCATATTTATTATATTTTATAGAAGTATGGAATAGCGCTTCAACAAGTAAACTTACGCAACTTCAGGTTGTACGAAATAAATAAATGAAAATCCTCTCTTTTATCCTATATTAACTTTCACTACAGATACCGGCAAACATCTTGAACAAATGTTCTTGCCTGCGCAGAAGCGATTTTAAGGTATCACTGGGAAAGGGGGGCGGCGGGAAAGTGACCACTGACCAATCTATCGCGTGATTGGTAAATCAGTTGACATTTGTTTCTCGTGCTGCGTCCACGTACCTTTCCTCTTAAGTACACTGTGTGACATATAGTGGGAATAAATGTCACACAGTGTACTTTTCTTACGATTCATTTCTTATATTTTAGTTTTTTATGTTTATAATATTATTATTATTTTCTCATGTATGTGACATGTTTTGTTTTGTTTTTAATGTAAATAAATTTATTTAAACCTAATATAAGTTGCTTATCATTTTTTCAAAGTAAATTATAACATCACCTTTCTACTCCATTATTATCTTTATACCATCCTCTCCAAATGCCTCTTTTCATTGGTCCCTCATTCATAGTACTCGAATAATCTATGTTTAAAGTATAATTAGTGTTCATAGCTAGAGCTTGCTGTAGATTTATCTTCAGAAAATGGTACTGAGATTCCAGGAGATAGGACGGTGTACCAAGATCTAAGGTACCTCCATCTTCTGTCTCGACAGTGACATTATTTATTTTATCTACATTGGCGTGTAGAACTATTTGAAATACGTCACTTTGTTGAGCCTGTAAAGAGTTTAAAAAAAATATTATAAAGAATGTGAGCAAACAAACAGACACAAAAATTTTCCATTTTCCAGCTTCAAGTATAACATTTTTTTATAATTCGTGCTTGCCTTTAGAAATTGAACCGTCTCCTCCATGTTTAAGCACTCGCCCGGTACCACACAACCCTTGCAAAGGCCGAGAACAAATTTAAATTAAATTAAAACTTGCCCTCGAACCGGGAATCGAACCCGGTACCCCTCACCTAGCTGCCACTCAATAAGACCGCTAGGCTATGAGGCCCCAATTTTTTTTTAAATGTTGGTGTCACTGATGTGTAAACTCAAATGTCTAAATTTGAAATTGATTCCAGCATTTCATGATTCTTTATAGTTATAAGTATAACACTGTTCCTTAATAGATAGTAAAACCTTTTTCTAGACTTTACTGTGCGTTCAATCTCAAAACCATTATGGCTCCGAAAGAGCTGAACAGTGGCTAAGGTCTAGTAGTCGTACATAAATTTAATGACGTGGAATAAGTGATACATGTATCTTATGTTCTAAAATAAACATTTTTTTTTTTTTTTTTTTCATACGTAGTCAGAATAACTTTGTTAGCGCGATTCAGAATATGAATTCATGTTAGTGATTCCCTCCAACTGTAGACAACACGCTTATTTTTCAGTTTGGACTGGTCCTTGCATCTCAAAACGGTTACTTTTGTGGCTAGAGAAAGTTCTGTTAATTTAATAATCCCATCTGCAGACAATACTTTTCTCGCAAAAGCATTTTTCTACTAACTACACTATTTACATTTACGTATAGATTAAGATTCTTATGGAAGAGCTGGGTACCCTGACACAGGTATTTCTTACTTAAAAGGGTTCCCAAATCTTACATATTGTAATGCATATGCACTTAAAATTAATGAACATATTTTTTTTTTGATATATTGTAAAATACTTACTTGTATTATTATATTTTCTCTTCCGTTATATGAAAAAGGATTGTCAGTCTTCTCAGCAAAATAAAAATCTATAAAAATATCATATGATATGGGTTTCACGGTTGTCGGTAGTCTGTAGATTTCATCAGGAGATCTCACTAATATTTCATCTTCAATTGTCATGGAATCGTCTATATCAGCCAATGTTAATTTTTCTGATCTGGTTAGAGCTAATAGGGCCAGTACGAGCCCCGTTTTGAGAAACATTTCTGAAATAGATATTTTTATTCAACTGTGAAAAATGCACGACATATAGTAAAACGAACTGTTATTGTAAAAGGCTACAGTATCTCCAGTCCATCCGGAATCCGGCCTTGCTTTGTTTTACCCAGACTCTGATATCTTCCCTGAATACGGGAAGTATTAGCCAGGGAAGATATCAGAGAACAGATCCTCTCCTACCAGGCGAACAAATCGGAACATTCCTTTGTGCCTCGGGCTAGCGTGTACGTCAGGAAGGCCTGACACAAATGGTCTAAATACCCTCAACACTGATCATCCAGTTATTTCTCGGGCAGGTGTCAATCAGTACCGGAACCGACTTGTGTCTGTCTTGTGTAAGAAACACGTTCTATGTGGAGTCTCGGACTGGAATCGACTTAATCTAACAAAATTAAATCCCAAGACAGCGACAGTTTGTGTGTTTTTTGCTAACGCTACTTAAAGTCTCAGCCAGTATCGGAATAATGGGCGTTGACATATCGAATTACGTTGAGTTTCACGGGCATTTGGAAGAAAGGCTAAATTAGCCTGCAAGAACCTTGGTGTACTCAATAAAGCGAGACGGTACTTTACTCCGGGCCACCGCTTGGAGCTCTATAAAAAGCATAATAGGCCTCACGTGGAGTAGGAGTGATTCAAATAGTTTACCTCCAGTCACTTTCATAGCGGCTTATGACGTTGCGTAATTACCGTTATTACCGTGGAGAGTATAAAGTAGTTTTTCGGATTAATAATCAGCTAAGTTCCATCGAACCTTGGGTTACATACAAAATACTTCCAGTATCACCACAACTAACGTTCTACTACTGAACACTTTTAAGGCAAAGACTGCCACGCTCCAATACTATGTGGAACCAGCTACCCACCGAAATCCTTCTGAAGCAATTTTAAATAGGCCACCAACGCAATTTCGTTTCCTTGAAATTTAACAACATAAATTGTTGATATTATTATGTTTTTATAATAATACAACTAGTTAATACATAAAAAAAGGAGTTCTAAGTTTACCACATAATATATTGTGAAACTTAAAAATATAATTTTATACATTATAAAAACTTTAAATAACATACCGAAAATGTCCTCAATTTGTGTGTGTTAATGATAAAATGAGTGTTTTTATGATCTACGATAAACATCCTAAAATTTATAACACATTTTAAATAATCAGATATAAATTTATTTTATTGATAGAATTACTTCAGATAAAAATCGCTCTATAAAATGGCTAACTAATCTTTTAAGTATCTATGATGTCACCTACCGTTGTGTTAACTAATTAGATTTATACTTTAACATACTAATATGTTACCATGTACTTAATACTATGTACAATAACTATTTTCACTATTGCATTAGGTTGTAAGTTCGGGTCCCGGCTGTACACCAACAATGCCTTTGTGCGTTCTAACACTCACTCGACCGGTGAAGCAAAACATCATGAGGAAACCGGAATGCTTAGACCCAAAAAGTCGACGCGTGCTACTTGCCTGTTAAAAAAACAAATACGAAACAGGTACAAAATTTCAGGCCCAGATCTAAAAAGTTGTAGCGCCACTGGTTATTTACATACATAGAAAGCAAAGACATAGATAAAAAAGAAGTTATATCCACTGTCGATTTAGACAGTCTTAAAATCACAAAATTATGCATATATCTCTACACCTTCGCTTCTTATTTCCTGTCTCTATTTTAGTTTTTTTTAGAGCAGTGTTGGCCTAGTGGCTTCAGCGTGCGACTCTCATACCTGAGGTCGTAGGTTCGATCCCCGGCTGTGCACTAATGGGCTTTCTTTCTATGTGCGCATTTAACATTTGCTCCAACGGTGAAGGAAAACATCGTGAAGAAACCGACATGTTTTAGACCCAAAAAGTCGACGGCGTGTGTCAGGCACTGGAGGCTGATCACCTACTTGCCCATTAGATTTAAAAATGATCATGAAATAGATTCAGAAATCTGAGGCCAAGACCTAAAGAGGTTGTAGCGCCACTGATTTATTTTAGAGTGATTGAAGAGAAAGGTCTATTCCAATTATACATATAAACCTTTCTCCTCAATCACTATATCTATTTAAAAAAACCGCATCAAAATCCGTTGCGTAGTTTTAAAGATTTAAGCATACATAGGGATATAGGGACAGAGAAAGCGACTTTGTTTTATACTATGTGGTGATATATTCCAGACCAAGTTTATTTCAAAAATATAATGTTTAGCTGTGCAAAACCAGGAAAGGCCATGTGTAAGTTTTTTTACATAAAATAAAGTACGTTAAACAATTCTAAACGTTTAAATTGTTTTAAGATATTTATTTATTTATTAAAACTTCGTTGCAAAAAACAATAAATCAAACACAATACAAAAAAAAATTATAAGGGATGCAACGGGCGGCCTTATCGCTAATAAGCGATCTCTTCCAGGTAACCCTAGTTAAAGAAAAAACTAAAAAAAGAAACATGATTCGTGCGAGAAGTGCAGAAACAAATGTTATATAAAAATATATATATATACATACATAGTACCTTAATCTAAAGTAATACAAAAAAAAATATTAACAACGGACTAAAAACTTAAAAGCTAATCTTACAAATACATGGACAGCAAATAGTGATGTAAAAGGAAACATAAGATTTATACAAGTCACGATTGATCAGGATAGGATAAGGTTAAGAAATGGGAATACAGAAGAGTTTTAAAAGATGACAGAGAGGTAGCCAATCGTACGGAGTCGGGCAGCGTATTCCATAACTTAATGGCGGAGATTGTGAATGAATTGCCTAAGAAGGATGAAGTGTGAGATGGAATTTCCAATAAACATCTATTAGAAGAGCGTAACATATAGTTAGAAGGACCTAAGAATTTAAAGTGATTTTTGAGATAAGAAGAGGTTTTCGGATTGAAAAGAATTGAGTATAGAAGTTGAAGAAGATGAGCTTGACGTCTGAATCGAATAGGTAGCCACCCCAGCTGCCTGCGGAATTTAGACACATGGTCATATTTCCTAAGACCAAATATGAACCGTATGCAGAAATTCTGCAGGCGTTCGATCTTGTCAAGTAGCTCTTCGTTCAAATCAGAGGAGCATGAGTCCGCATAATCGAGAATAGGAAGCAGAAGAGACTGTGCTAACATAGTTTTAGTGCGGATAGGAAGGAAATTATAAATAATAAATTATAAAAAAATATATTTTTGACAATATAATGATAAAAAGTCTCACAAGCAGCAAGCACTGTGAAGGTTTGCTCCGTAAACTAGTAAGTGTGAGTGTAAACAACTCGTAAAATTTCTAAATTAAAATAACTGAATGAAACAACATTATTTAATAAAATAAAAATATAATTATTCACTAAAATACAAATTTAGCCGCTAAAGCCAACATAACGACGAATAACGACGTCGTCACAGCAGTAGCTGAACTTCTACTACGAAGCTCTGAAAAAATTTCAGCTGCTACGTTGTTGCCCCATCGGAGGTTGTTTACAGCTGTATTGACAACACTTACGCCAGTGGAGAACGATTCACCAATAGCGACTTGGTTCTCGTACAACCATGATTGGAACTGAAATAAGTTAAATGTTTGATTAAAGAGAAGTGAAACATAATATTTGTCTGAAAAAAAGACCGCATTCTACAACAAAAAATGTAAACATCTAGTCTTACAACATTCATTCAGCTTCGTAATTCTGTGTTTACTGGATCAATTTTCATTCATAGCTAAGAGGGCCCCTATGAACCTTTAATTTTTGAGTTTTAGGCATGGTGGTTTAAATCTACGGTAAAAAAAACAAAGTATCACCTTAACTATGTCTTCGAAGTCAGTCAAAAATCCAGAAAGTGCAGATAAGGAGTTTGATAACCGGACAGCTCCACCATAACTAGAAAAAGAAAATTTCAATATTGTGAAAATATTCAAGAGTTGATTTTTGAGTATTAATAATTTTTTGCTTAAACATAAAGCTAATTTAAATAAGGAGCATGGTATTTATATTACTAATTTTTAGTTTAAATAAACTTTAACGAGGAAATTGGACCTTTAGTAATCCTGTAAAGAAAGGTACGAAAGTTACAAATCTTACGTTTCCCGAATGTCAGCAAAATTCTTGAATGCGAAGTTGAGTACAGTTTGCAGATTTTCGCTATTTCCTTGCAAGGCGTATGAGAAAGCATTGTTTCTATCATGTACACGGATTTTGTCGCTGTGCATTGTCTGATAGAGGAAGCTTAAAACAGTAAAAATACATGAAACCGAATAGTTCATTTAGTAAATAAATTATTATAATAATAATATATAATTTTTTACTTACTGTTCAACAGATGCCTGGTTTTTGCTGCAGGGAAGTGATCGAAGCATCACGACCATATCTGCCGTGTTTTCAGATGTATTGTATTTTTGGAACAGGAATTCATAATCGCTAGCATTTCCATTGCGTAGACCAATGCTGTAAACGTAACGACGGGATGATATTTGCACCCTGAAATAACCAGAAATGGTTTTTGTATGTCTTAATATTTTTGAAGTGAAAACTTCTTTAGCGGCGTTGTACACTTTTTTTGGAATGGGTAAAAAATGTTAAACTCGCGTCAGGAAACGTGACCTGATCGAAAATTCGTAAGACGGATGGAGAGTAGAGAGCTAAATAAATATTGTATTTTACCACATAAATAATAGTACTTTTAAACTGATAATTAAAGCAATTCGTGCAAAATTATTCCCTAACCATTCCTAAATATCAAAAATGCACAACGTTAATATTCAAGTTTTCACTTCTGCCGGCACTCCCGGAGTGCAACCCGTTGTTTTTTTGCTTTTTTACTGCATCTAATCGGGATAGTTTTATATCTAAACCTTTTTAAAACTATTGCTTTACATTATTACTACATCATAAAGTATCAGTATAATATCTGTCACTAAGACATTACCTATATTACTATTGTTATGTTTCAGTAATTGCGCGCAAAACTGACTTACGGTGTGTTTTGTGTTCTAAAGCTATTCCATTTAACTAGACTGTCATCAATGCAGCCTTGGTGACCTAAATTGCAAGCAAAGTTAAGGATCTGCATTCTCTGCTGGATTGTGGACGCTGAATCATTGGCTCCATCAGCGTATCCAATTTGTTTGACAGCCCCATCGATGAGATCCAAAAGGTAGGCCTGTATACATATTTAATTTAGATTGAAAGCTGAAACCTGCTGAAAGCTGAAGTTTGTAAGGTAGCCTATGTATTGTTGTCTTTCTGATTTACCTAGTAAATATTGTATCTTTTTTCTTCTAAAGTGAATAAATCTAAGTAAAAAAATAATTCTAAGATATATCTGGTATTTTACCAGTATTCATTTAAAATTCAAAGTAATGTTTTAGTAATAAATAATGCCTTCTCAAACTGACATTTATCCTGCATTATTATTGGGCTACAGAAATATGTTTCACTATATTAAATTTTATACCATCATCATAAACTATGTTTTACGTACAGTAAATTCATCATAAGCTGCAGGCAAATGCTGTAGTCTTCTGTGAATCCATTCCAGCTGAGTCAATGCGCCGTTCCATACATAGTAATCTGTTTCTTTCGCCAAGAAAGAGAGAACATCAAACGCCACAGGAATCGATATTTGACCAGCACGAATAAAGAATAGAACGTCATTAACAATCTAAAATAATATAATAACTTAATTATTTGAGAAAGAAAATGATATATATCAGTATTCTTATTACAATAACTTGTTTCATAATATCTTTGAAGTACTTTTATATACCATACATGCTTTAATTTAATTACGCCTATAATGTAATATTCAATTTTGTTATTTAAAAGAGAGAGAAAGAGAAAGAGTCCCTCCTTTTACATAACAAATGTCTCAAATTTTCAACTTTTATTAAGAACATTGTTACTATTCACTGTAAAACGGCGCCACCATCTTTGATATGCGATATATTTAAATTGTGTTTTATGTTTTTGTAATAAATAAATAAGAATAAAATATTCTTTTTAATAATATAGTATAGTGTACCTAATGTACAGTACATTTACAAATGGACCTAATACGATGGGAAAATATATGTGCAATCTATAGATAGCAATGATAGCAACAGCCTTCTGAACAATATGTTTAATCTAGTTACTGACTACTATATTTCATACTACTTAAAGTAAACGAAATTACCTGTGATCTGCTTAACTTATGAATTACATCTTTATTACTTCGCAACTGAGCTGCTATTAATCCCCAGTTCTGATTGTCATAATTAACTCTGTAGAAACCTGAAAGATACCTAAAGGTTTAGGTTTTATTTCTATGTGAAGCTGGTACATTCATTTATTTAATTGTAATCCTAAAGATTCCTAACATATAAACAATCAATTGTAAGGGAGTACTTCTTAAAATTTCCTACAATCTGTGTAGTTTTTTTTTAAATACTGGCTCACAAGCTTCACAAACCTCACTCATATTGAAAATTACTTTAAAAAATGTCAAACTGTAAAAATCATTAGATCAGTGCTATTCTCACACACCTAACACAAAAGCCTGTTGTTAAGCCTTATCATTTAACCTTACCAGATTGAGCGATATTAAGAACGACCCAGCTTGTTCCTGTCGGCTTTTGAACACTTCCGGTTCTCTGAGTCAAAACGTATGTAGGTTTGGTATTTTGGAAATTGGGGTTGTCACCATGGGTCCAAGAAATTGGTATTTGCCAAATGTCATTTGGTGGAGTTCCGGAAATTTGAAACCGACGCTAAAAATGTGAACATAAATAATCTACTTGTTGTAAGTCTCCATACAAGGTCCATCCAATACAAACATGAATTAACTGAAGTGAATGCAATTCCATTTTTGCAAAAAGAATGAAAAAAATATTAAGAATTAATATTAAAATAAATAAGATGTTTGTACTAACTCCCTAAAAATATTACAAAATAATATACCTGAGTTAGAGACACTAATCCAGATGTCATGTTCACGTTGACTTCAACAACTGGTGCGCCAGCGTTTTGAACCCAGCCATCAAAAACTGTTCCTATATCGATTCCTGGATAAGCAGTTGCGAAGGTAGGATCCTCAGATACAGCACGTCTAAACGCTGCATACATATCCGTAGGATATCCAATGCCATATGCGCTAAAATACATTATATACTTTGCTAAATCTTAAACGTTATTTTGCAATATAGAAATTTCTACAGTACTAATATCGTTTTTTATATGGTGAAAGAACGGTGCTTAAATGGACACAAAAAATAAAAGTTGTCAAGGACATTAAGGTTGCGAACAATGCGAGCCGGTAATTTTAAAGTTTCCGGCAAGTAAACTATATAAAAATGGTCATAATTTTTTATTTTATTTATAAATATAAGATATTTAATAAAAAACCCTCTACAACCGTTGAGCTCAAGAAGGTCAGTGGTAGCATAGCAGTTATTTTATTATTTGGCATTCTGATAAGGAGGGAGCCTGCAGTTTATTGTTTATCAGACTGATTTGACCGCGACCGCCGCTGTGAAAAACGATGTGTGCGTTCGAAAAGTGAGTTACAGAATCGCAAGGCAGGAAAACATTTATTTGAAAACGAAGCAAATACCACAAACGCATGTAAGATTCCTGCATTATTATAATAATATTTCTGACAAAAAAATGCATCAGTGGACTGAAACATAATATGTTAAAGAGCTATGATGCCACAGACACGTTAGACTTTTTCCCTTTTGCAGCGAGGTTAAAGAAAAGCGAAATGTAATGAATATAAACTTACTTATCTTTCAAGTAGTATCTCAAAGCATTTCTGAACACGACAGGAGTCACGAAGTGTTCTAACATTCTTAACACAGACGCTCCTTTCGCATAACTGCTGGTACCAAAATGAGCGGTGATTGAGGGGTTGTCAGCTACGGAAGACCAGTTCATTGGCTGAATAGATGCGCTTGCGTCACCCGATAGAGCACTCTGTACCCTGTCTAGAATGAATCTATCATCTAGTTCCAACCAAGGCTCTGCCTGCAAGAAAAAAAAGACGGCTAATAAGCAGTAGTGGTTGAAAAACGAAATCTTGTATCTTCGTCCATTTGATGATGATAAAAAGAGACAGATTATACTTTAATAAAAGTTTGTGACTGCTACTCATTAATTTTTGATAAATACGGGCGTTATTTTTGCATAAACAACGGATCCCATTGGTCTGGTTCCGGTAGATAGACTGTTTCCTGAACATCCTTAATCTATCAAACGACAAACTACAACATCAATATTATTATAGTATACTTATAAGTACCTCGTGTGCGCTGAAGTATTGGAAGAAACTTGCAAAAGATTCATTAAGCCACAAGTTGCTCCACCAGAAACAAGTGACCAGATTTCCAAACCATTTGTGAGCTAATTCGTGGGCTATAATTGCAGCCATATTTATTCTATCTGGAAGATTTGTATTTTGTTGATCGAATAGGAGGTTGGCTTCCCTAAAAGAAGAATAAGGATAGATTTTAATGTATAAGCTTATTTAAATTATAATTATAGACATAAAAATTGCCAAATTATCTATAGTTAAATTAATGCATTATCGAATCATACAGGATAAGTTAAATTTATATATATATTATTATTATATGTAAACATACCTGTAGTTAACCATTCCCCAGTTTTCCATAGCTCCAGAAGGAAAATCGGGTAATGCGATATGGTCGTTTTTCATTGGCCGACCTTGGCCCATTTCATAGTAGCTGATATTAAAGTACGATTCCATAATTTCTGTGATTTTGAAACCAACATCAGCTGCATAGCTATGTTGATTAGTGGGTCCTTCGCGAGAAATGATTTGGAAGGGCTTCTGCACTGTACCCGAGGAATTTGTACTCACAAAATCACTCACGTGGAAGGCTACAAGGTAGGATGATACAACAGGTGTAGGATAGAATTTCTCTTGTACTCTACCGGATGGGAAACTGTTAAAAAAAGTTTTATTAAGGTTAAAGATAAATTTACTATGAGGGCTATAAATAAAAGCTCGCGAAGAAAGTACCTTAATCCAATTTTTTTTATTATTTATATTATAATACTCAAGCGACCCGCTTCGCATGGTCAACGGTGGTCCGTACCTTGAAAATTTTTTTATACCTAATCGATTAACCTCTTTACCTGTTTCTAATATTAGTATAGATAATATGGATAAGATTTTAATATATTTCAATTGTTAAGATATTATTAGTTATTTAATTTCACGTCTTAACGTTTCGAATTTCATTTATATAATACAATACAATTCGCAACAATCTATTACAAAGTTATACTGAAATTATTATTACCAACTATAATAATCATTATAATTTAATAAAATTATCTACAGTAAAAGCAGTTTTGCGGATATATATTTCTCGGTAATAACCTTTTCCTTCTACATTTAGAGCTTCACCAATTATTAATGAATTCGGTTTTTTTAAGGATTTTTATACTTACACGGTAGTATTGGCAATAGCCATGTTTGAGAACGATGGTCGTAGATTGGCACCTCTTGTAATCGTTATGGTGAATGGACATTTGAACTGAGGTTCGTCAAAGCAGGGGAACGCTTTTCTAGCATGGTAAGGCTGGAACTGCGTTGTTGCGTAGTAACTGAAATAAATTAAAACAACTAAAATTCTAAAACTATTTCGCCTGTTTAAAGTTCAAAACGACGCTGATTAAGACTCGTACCTAATCAGGATATTAAACCAAAAACAATATATAGATTCGCCAGGGATGTTTTCTTTCTACAGAGATTCGAGTGTTGTAGTTTAAAATAGTGGACTTTTATTATAAAATCGAAAATTAACAAATCGTACTGTTTTGATAAGGTTTTCGTTACAATATCTTTCATTTCCAATTAGTTCAAGTTATGAGGATCGAAAATTATTATTGTTGTAGTCGGCCTTATAAGAAAAAAAAATCAATGGCGTTGCAAGCTTTTAGGTCTATTCCTCAGATTTTTGTATCTGTTTCATGATCATTTGGTAATCTAATAGGCAAGTAGATTATCGCCTTCTGTGCCTTACGCACGCCATTGACTTTTTGGGTCTAAGGTAAGCCGGTTTCCTTACGATGTTTTCCTTCACCGTCCGAATGCTAAATGCGCACATAGAAAGAAAGTCCATTGGTGCATAGCCAGGGATCGAATCTACGATCTCAGTGATGAGAGTCACACGCTGAAGCCACTAGGCCAACACTGCTCTACGGCCTTATACGACGTATTCTAAAAATAGTGTCATGTTTTGAGGTTGTAAAAATGTCGGTATATGATGTTTAATTCTTACCGTTTCTCGTTATTGTAGTAGTAATGTCCTTTGTAAAAGCCTCTATCGTGAGGATTCTCATGAATACGCCCTTTGTAATTGACGGTAATGATATATGTGCCTGGCACGATCTCAGATGCAAAGTTGATGGTAACAATTTCATAATATCTATCAATTGTAAACGGATTTGGTATTTGAAGAGATACAGGTCGCTCAGTCGCATCCAAAACGGACACTTCGTCGATTGATACAACGTTCTGGTGCAGCACAATTTGCGTTAAGTTTTCACGCACCTAAAAAAGACCCATTTCCAAATATAATACACCAATCATTTTATATACAATTTTTGTTTGGTTCTGTCTACGACCATAGCACAGATGTTGCATTATTAAGGTCGCGCGGTAACTTTTTGTAGACTTTTTTTTATGTTACAGGAAGCAGACGGGCAGGAGGCTCACCAGCCTTGCGATTCTGTAACTCACTATTTGCAAACGGTGGGAGCTTGTAGTTTATTGTATATCAGAATGCCAAATCAGAAAATGACTGCTTCACGACTGATTTTAGAGCGACTGCCGATGCGAAAACCGCTGTGTGAGTTCGAAAAGTGAGTTACAGAATCGCTGGGCTGATGTTTAGTGATGCCCATGGACACTCGCACTGCCAGAAGGCTTGCAAGCGCGCTGCCGGCCTTTTAAGAAATGGTACGCTCTTTTCTTGAAGGACCCTAAGTCGAATTGGTTCGGAAATACTTGAGTGATAAAGAAGAAGAAGTTGGGATTACAATCTGAGTTGACGTACAGTCTTAGTATTTAGTTTTAACGGTCAAGTATATAAAAAGTTGTTCTAATATTTTTTTAATAATGCTTGTATAAGGTAAGTTGACTACTGAGCCCTCACTTCCTTACCTACCGAAGAATATATTTACATAATTACAATAACCTAGAAGCTTGCTATATTACTAATAAACTTTTTTTTTTATAATGTATAACAATATTTTTTTTAGAGTATATCACTCGAAATGGGATTAAATTGATACTCATTATGGCCTAATGTAGGTAGGATAAGGTAAAAACTATCATATTCAAAATATTATCTTTAGATTACAATCATTTTTATTTTTGTACCGTGTATTTTATAACAGTCATTACTATTTTATATATTTTTATCTACGATATATTTATTGGCGGTATTACATTTTAAATAAGACACGAGTCATTCATTTATACAAAAAATTAAATCATCCATACTTTTGAAAACCTTGTGTAGTTGTATCTTAATAAGTAAAACATATAATATTATAGTATATCGTTTGTGTTTAGTAATTTTAATAGTTTCAATTACTTGTCACATTAGTGTAACTGTAAAATATATTGCTTTTTCGACGTCGTGTCCATAACCAAAAAAATAAATCATTATGTAATGGATAGATACGCTTCTCCTTATTACTTTAATTTATTTATTAATATAAGTATATTGAATTAAAAAAGTCTCATATTACCTACAATCTGCTATAAATGTAATTTATTAACAAAAAAAAACTAAAAACATTATATTAAACTGATATAAAGCAAATCGGCGAAATGACAACTAACCTGAACTTGTAGCTGCACGATACCATTGAACCTAGACTCTTCTAGGTATACATCTAAATCAACAGATATTTGTAAAGGCTGAACATTATCCAGGAGTCTGTATTTAGGGTCATCCAAATTCGTGTTGTATCCTATCCATTCAAAACTATAAAGCTCATCTTGAGGCTCGGTAAGTGCCAGCCCCACTGATAGGGCTATTATGGTCACCAGCAGTTTCAGATCTATAAAAAAGTTTTAATTCATAATAGGACATTAGAATTACGTTGCATTTGTTTTAACGATTGCGAGGTTTCAAGAAATGCCACTTCCCTTGCGATGCATTAAATTATACAAAAAACCTATTCGACTTGTGTTAATTACACGCTATGGTTTCTAAAATTAACTGTGTGATTAAAGAATATTGTTTAATTATTAGTACTGAAGCCACGATTACAAAGTATGTCACGGAACTACTTTAATTACGAAACAGATGCAGTATGTAGAGATTCTTTTTTGGAGTATTTAGTGTCGATCATAAATTCGTCCTTGTTTACGTGTCTGGTACATATAAGATTCGCCTAAAACGATATACCTAACACGTTTGCAATTGGGACTTAAATATTTAGTGAAAACAATATTTTCATTTATATAAACATTAATTAATAAACATTTTTTTAGTATGTATTAAAGCATTTTTACAAAGCTCCATATCTAATAGGTAACCAGAAAACATTTTAGTAATGCTCCAGGCAAAGAACATTGTAACAACGTCATGCTCACTGGCTTATTGTAAAATTAATATGTAGTTGTGGAAGCACAAATTATGAGCTTGTTTTTTGCTGAATTAGCAAACATCATTATCTTTCAACAAGAGACTCTTTTTTAAGTTAGAAAATTTATAGCTTCAATTAAAGTCTTCAAACGATTACATGAGTAATTTAAATTATTTTTTAATTAATATTATTTCTTATCGAAGTATGTTTACTTATGTTGCCTCCTTTGGAAGTGCAGGTTTAGTATTTTATGCTTTTAATTTATTTTAAAAGTAAATATATTTGAGTGAATAAAACTTACCCATGGTGACCCAGCCGGTATCAAACCATAAACTAATACATTAAATTGAAATTATTTGCTTTATCTATAGAAAATCGTCTTATCTGTTATAAATTAAAGATAATTATTATTGTGACTAGTGTACTTATCTTGATATTGGTAATTTTTAAGATATATCATAAAAGAGTTTTCCTTAGTTACGAAGCGGTTGATCACAGTGATATTAATAAATCATGAATAACGCGATTATGTGATAACACAATTTTGATTATGTTGGAAATCTTTGCTGATTACGTTGGAACGTGCACAAAGAGCAATCTTTAAAGTTGCCTATCGCAGACCGTTTAGGTACCCCACAGTCAAACTCCATCTAGAAACAAAAACCCTCTCAGTAAGAAAGCAATAAGATGTATTGCGATAGTATAGCGAATATAATATTAGGATTTGCTGTGAGGGTCATGCAGGAGGTTGCCAAGAGAAATAGGTAGCAGTAGAGTAGTAATATAGTGATATAGGTAGTAATAGAAAGTAAACATTCAGCTTACCAATACATTTATGTAAGCTTTTTAACACCTCCGACGACTATATAGTCGGGGAATAATCTGGAAACGTTTATTAAAAAAAAAAAAAGTATAGCGAATAGTGTAAGCGATCTGCTTAAGATATCATAAATTCCATGGACTAACAAATCCGGACACCTCTAAGAACAGACGTTTTTTATTCCCAACGTCAAACGAACGACTGTGTTTGGCCAACGCTCCTTTGCATTTAGGGGTCCCTTCTTTTATAATAAAATTTCCAAATGTATGGATTCTGAAATCGTCAAACTATCCAGATACAAACTCGCAAATCACATAGAAATTACACAAGTCAAATTGGATTTCGAATCAACAGAGGCATTACTACATATTATCTTGGTATGACTTTGAGGTTTCATAAACTAACACAGACACACTGCACGATCAAAACAACTTTCAGCTATACTCTCAAATACATGCTCTTCTCAGTGGGGTATCCCTCTACGATTAACCCCTATTTTTTATTTGTAAATTAAAATCTTATGACTTGAACTTTGAGGTATAAGAGAAAAATTCACAGAAAACTCTAAAAAGTTTTCATTCCCAAAAACCGAACAGTCTCTGGGGTAGCAAAGCAAAATGTTCCATCTCCATCTCCATCAGGAGAAACGCAATTCGCTGGGGCAGCTTGTAGGTTTATATATGCGTATATAAGGCAATTAGTTGGCATATATAAGACAGGCAAGCCTTCATGATATAGGCATCATAGGTAATTGGCAATTCATGCATAATTTCTGAATTTCAAGGCAATTATACAAAAATAAATAAACTTAAAATTTAGAGTATATTTTTAAGTATTGTCTTTGTTTGTTTTGACTGTCACTTTTGTTATTTATAACGTTAGGAAGAAAATATACAATCAATAGATAATGTATTAACAAATTAACTCTACATTACGGGACTATTTTCACACTTACAAACTTCTTTAACAATTAGAAGGTTGAATTTTCCCTGACTAAGCTTGATTATTTATTTTATTATTTATTTTATAACCTTCCTGAATAGTTTAAGAAACAAGTATTGGAATGGATGAAGGGATGCATTCATACAAAGGTATATTGCACTAAAAATAAAGACAAGCGATGTAGATGCGAGATAGCACAGATTAAAAGAACGAAATACGTTTGATAATAAAACAATTTTTTACCGGATTATGAAAAATAATTGTAAATACATAACTTCAATCCGGTAAAAATTGTTTTATTATTAAATGCGTGAAAGTTATGTCAATAAAAGACAAAACTGAGTAAAAAATCGTCTTTTGATAGTTTGTTACCAACGGGTCTTTCCATCATCCAGGCGCAAAGGCTTGCCCAAGAGTAAGAGGAGAAGAGTGGAGAAAGTTGTGCTGCGCCACTAACACAACCTTCAGAAATGAAGAGTGTGACTGAAGAAGAATGAAACAACGTTAATAATTAAAAATAAATATATTATTAATCATTAAAATACAAATTTAGCCGCTAAAGCCAACATAACGACGAATAATGACGTCGTCACAGCAGTAGCTGAACTTCTACTACGAAGCTCTGAAAAAATTTCAGCTGCTACGTTGTTGCCCCATCGGAGGTTGTTTACAGCTGTATTGACAACACTTACGCCAGTGGAGAACGATTCACCAATAGCGACTTGGTTCTCGTACAACCATGATTGGAACTGAAATAAGTTAAAAGTTTGATTAAAGAGAAATGAAACATAATATTAGTCTGATAAATTTAAAGAACGCATTCTACAACAATAAATAAAAATAAAATAAAATTCGTTTGTCTTGGCCTCGTTATTCTGTGGGTACTGCATCAATTTTTAATCATATCTAAGTGGATCATCGTGACTTTAATCTTTGACCTTTAATTTATGGGTTTAACGCATGATAACGGTTAAAATTTCGTGCTTGTTTACACAAAACGATAGGAACATCTATTTGCATAGCCGAAATTTAAGCGATTGAACTCAGCGTTTAGAGTAAATCTCTTATATTGAAGAGTAGTCTTTAAAATATTCGCGTGGCTGACTACCCATAAATAGTATAGTTTCTTGTTTATAAAAAAATGCAATGGGATGGCAATTTGTCTGACGAACAAATTACGTTTGTACTCTGAGATTACTTCTATTGATTTTGAAAAAATATCACCTTAACTATGTCTTCGAAGTCAGTCAAGAATCCAGAAAGTGCAGATATGCAGTTTGATAATCGGGCAGCTCCACCATAACTATAAAATAAAACTTCAATATTGTGAAGAGATTCAAGAGTTAATGTTTGATTATAATTTTTTTTTTTTAAGTTTAGTTAAAATTAAACCAGGGAAATGGTCCTTGAGAAATCTAGTAAAGAAAGGTACGAAATTACAAATCTTACGTTTCCCGGATTTCAGCATAATTCTTGAATAAGAAGTTGAGTACAGTTTGCAGATTTTCGCTATTTCCTTGCAAGGCGAATGAGAAAGCATTGTTTTTATCATGTACTCGGATTTTGTCGTTGTGCATTGTCTGGTAGAGGTAGCTAGAAACAATTGAAATACATGAAACCGAAAAGTTGATTTGATAAATATGTTTAAATTATGAACTCCTTTATCGGACAAATTTCTTTATTGATTGATATTTACAAGAAATATTATAATTTTACAATATAATGAATATAAGTCAGTATAAATGAAAGGAGATGACAATAAACATCAATTGGAGCGAAAACTAGAAGATTACTTACTGTTCAATCGATGCCTGGTCCTTACTGCAGGCCAGTGTTCGAAGCATCACGACCATATCTGCCGTGTTTTCAGAGGTATTGTATTTTTGGAACAGGAATTCATAATCGCTAGCATTTCCATTGCGTAGACCAACGCAGTACACGTAGCGACGGGATGATATTTGCACACTGAAATAACCAAAAATTGTTGTTTACGTCTTATTATTTTTGCTTTTGTACTGTTAGTTCGGGATAGATAGTATTGCTTCACAATATTAGTATAATATCTGTCACTAAGACAGCACTTATATTAGTATTGTTATGTTTCAGTAACGCAAAACTGACTTACGGTGTGTTTTGTGTTCTAAAGCTATTCCATTTAGCTAGACTGTCATCAATGCAGCCTTGGTGACCTAAATTGCAAGCAAAGTTAAGGATCTGCATTCTCTGCTGGATTGTGGACGCTGAATCATTGGCTCCATCGGCGTATCCAATTTGTTTTACAGCCTCATCGATGAGATCCAAAAGGTAGGCCTGTATACATATTTAGTTTAGATTGAAACATGTCTTCGTTCGCCGCGAGATCAAATAGGTAAAGTATTAATTGTTTCTGTGTTTTTTGTTAAATTTGCTTTTAGCTATTTCTAAAGTAGCTTATGCCTTTATGATTTACCTAGTAAACATTATAGGTTCTTTCTTCATTCCTTTAAAATGAATTAATATAAGTAAATAAATAATTGTAAGATATATCTAGTAGTTTTCCAGTAATCGCTTACATTTCAATGTAATGTTTTAGTAATAAATAATGCCCTCACACACAGACACTTACTACAGAACGATGTTTTACTATATTAATTACTATACCATCATGCACTAGTGTACACTATATATTACGTACAGTAAATTCGTCATAAGCTGCAGGCAAATGCTCTAGTCTTCGGTGAATCCATTGCAGCTGAGTCAATGCGCCGTTCCATACATAGTAATCTGTTTCTTTCGCCAGGAAAGAGAGAACATCGAACGCCACAGGAATCGATATTTGACCAGCACGAATAAAGAATAGAACGTCATTAACAATCTAAAATAATAAAATGACTTAATTATTTGAGAAAAAAATTTATTCATAGATATCTGTATTCTTATCGTTACTTTGTTCCACGGCAACCACTTTCATAATACCTATAAAATACTGTTATACCATACATGCTTGAATTTAATTAGGCTTATAATATAGTATTCAATTTTGTCAAGTAAATGAGACCGAAAGAGAAAGAGTCTCTCTTTTTTTCTAACTACATTTTTGTCAAATTTTGTTTTCAGTTTTATGTTTTTGTTATGAATAAATAAGAATAAAACCTTTTTGATAATATAGAAAAGTATATCTAATGCACAGACCATATAACGTTGGACCCAATACGATTGTTAACGTATGTTCAATCTATAAGATAAGCGATGATAGCAACAATCAACTCTTCAGAACAATATTTTAAATCTAGTTATGATTATACTAAGTGTTACCTGTGATCTGCTTAACTTATGAATTACATCTTTATTACTTCGTAACTGAGCTGCTATTAATCCCCAGTTCTGATTATCATAATTAACTCTGTAGAAACCTGTAAGATAATTAAACGTTCAGGAAAAATAATAATAATAATAATTTTTATTTTCTATGCGGAGCTCGTACATACGTGGTTCATTTATTTAGTTGAAGTCCTAAAGATTCCTTACATATAAACAATCAACAACACAAGCAAACAATGTTAGGGTTCATTCAAATTTAAAGCTTATTCAAATTTTTCTACGATCTGTAGTTTTTTGAGAATACTGCCTCATAAACTTCACAAACCTCACTCATACTAAAAATTACTTAAAAAAATGTCAAACTGTAAAAATCATTAGATCAGTGCTATTATGGAACACACACCTAACACAAAAGCCTGTAATAAATTTAATCTTACCAGATTGAGCGATATTAAGAACGACCCAGCTTGTTCCTGTCGGCTTTTGAACACTTCCGGTTCTCTGAGTCAAAACGTATGTAGGTTTGGTATTTTGGAAATTGGGGCTGTCACCATGGGTCCAAGAAATTGGTATTTGCCAAATGTCATTTGGTGGAGTTCCGGAAATTTGGAACCGACGCTAGAAATGTGAATAAAGATAACTTATTGTTAGTCTCCATACACGGTCCATCCAATACAAACATGAATTAACTAAAGTGAATGCGATTCCATTTTTGCAAAAATAATGAAAAAAATATTAAGAATTTATAATGTATTAACACATCAATAAATAATATAGATGTTTGTACTAACTCCTTAAAAATATTACAAAATAAAATACCTGAGTGAGAGACACTAATCCAGATGTCATGTTCACGTTGACTTCTACCACTGGTGCTCCAGCGTTTTGAACCCAGCCATCAAAAACTGTTCCTATATCGATTCCTGGATAAGCGGTTGCGAAGGTAGGATCTTCAGACACAGCACGTCTAAAGGCTGCATACATATCCGTAGGATATCCAATGCCATATGCGCTAAAATACATTATATACTTTAAGTTGGCAATTACTTATATTAGTTTATTGCAAAATAACGTTTGAGAGTTATCTCAGAGAAAAAGATTACTACATTACGTATACTAATATCGTTATACTTTTTTTAATGGCGGTGGCAGAACGGTGTATAATTTGAATGGAAGTTATAAAATAAAAGTTGTAAATAAAAAACAATTGAGTTAGGCCAAATTTTCCGGTATTTTACATTTATAAAAGACAAATCTATATCGAATGGAGCCGCCCCAGTCCAACCGGCAAGTAAACTAAATAAAAATGGTTATTAACTTTTTATAGAAAGATAGCATACCAGTAAAACATAAATATGTTAGATAGAAAACGAATCAAATACCGCAAATATGCATTTAAGAATTCTGCAAATACTATCAAATTATTATTACATTCAAATTTTTAACAAAAAATGATTAAATTGACTGATCCATATAATTAAGAGCTATGCTTCCAACACACTTAACACATATCAGATTTATAGCTTTTACAGCGTGGGTTAAGAAAAGCTGAATATAATAAATATAAACTTACTTATCTTTCAAGTAGTATCTTAAAGCATTTCTGAACACGACAGGAGTCACGAAGTGTTCTAACATTCTTAATACAGACGCTCCTTTCGCATAACTGCTGGTACCAAAATGAGCAGAGATTGAGGGATTGTCAGCTACGGATGACCAGTTCATTGGCTGAATAGATGCGCTTGCGTCACCTGATAGAGCACTCTGTACACTATCTAGAATGAATATATCATCTAGTTCCAACCAAGGCTCTGCCTGCAAGAAAAAAGACGGCTCATGAGCAGCAGCAGAGCACATGTAGTGGTCGAAGCAGATAATACTTTACTTTAAATTTGCGATTGCTACTCGTTTTGCGATAGCGGCGTTATTTTTGCATAAACGAGGGTTGGTCAGTTTTGTCCGTTAGACAGATCTAAAAACCCGTTCAGACCGTAAAGACCGTTCAGATCCTGAACATCCATAAAATATCAACCTACAGTCACAAACTACATGAAAATCTTGGTATAGTATACTTATAAGTATGTACCTCGTGTGCGCTGAAAAATTCGAAAAAACTAGCAAAGGATTCATTCAGCCATAAGTTGCTCCACCAGAAGCAAGTGACAAGATTTCCAAACCATTTGTGAGCTAATTCGTGGGCAATAATTGTAGCAATAAATATTCTATTTGGGAGATTTGTATTTTGCTCATCGTATAGGAGGTAGGCTTCCCTGAAAGAAAAATTAGAATAAGATTTTATGTGCAAGATTAGTCGTTAATAAAGGAATATTTATTTAATAATATCGGAAATTAAGATAGCCAGGTACAAGTTACATTACGTCCTACCCTCTGTTTATCTTGTAAGTATAATATATATATCTTGTTCTAACTCTTGTTTCACACAGTTAAGGATTGAGCATTAAAACTATGTTCGGTTTTACTAAATCCAGATAGCCAAGAAGTATTTGACAAGTTATTAAGAAAAAAAAATGGTGTTTGATGTGGTTACAATCTCATTCCGGTTTAATTGTATTGCTTAAAAAATATTCTATCTAATACAAAAGCAACTTATGAATTCAAATTAATGGTATCTGATATTACTGCGTTAAAGTAAACAAAGCTCAATAGTTTATTGAAATTTTTATAACCATATTATCAATTCTGTGACGTTTGTGGTTAAATTAACGCCTTATCTTAATCACAAACTCAAATATGATAATAATTAACCGTGTAATCATACCTGTAGTTAACCATTCCCCAGTTTTCCATAGCTCCAGAAGGAAAATCCGGTAATGCGATATGGTCGTTTTTCATTGCCCGACCTTGGCCCATTTCATAGTAGCTGATATTAAAGTACGATTCCATAATTTCTGTGATTTTGAAACCAACATCAGCTGCATAGCTATGTTGATTAGTGGGTCCTTCGCGAGAAATGATTTGGAAGGGCTTCTGCACTGTACCCGAGGAATTTGTACTAACAAAATCACTCACGTGGAAGGCTACAAGGTAGGATGATACAACAGGTGTAGGATAGAATTTCTCTCGTACTCTACCGGATGGTAAACTGTTAAAAAAAAGTTTTATTATAAAATGTTTTATTATGTTTATAGAAGCTAGTGAACAAAGTACCTTTATCAAAATTTTATTATTATGTATATTAAAATACACTAGCGACACATCCTGCACAAATTAATTAAGTCGGTTTTTTTTTCAAGTTTTTTCATACTTACACGTTAGTATTGGCAATAGCCATGTTTGAGAACGATGGTCGTAGATTGGCACCTCTAGTAATCGTTATGGTGAATGGACATTTGAACTGAGGCTCGTCAAAGCAGGGGAACGCTTTTCTAGCATGGTAAGGCTGGAACTGCGTTGTTGCGTAGTAACTGAAATAAATTTAAACAACTAAGTTCTAAAACGATTTCGCCTGTTTAAGCTCAAACATATGCTGATTATGTACTCCTTTATATTTTGTTATTACTCGTAGTAATATATTATTCTCTGTCTTTAATATAGTCTGCTCTTGTCTGATATAAAACAAAATATAAATTCGCCAGGAATGCTTTCGTTCCCAAACCAAATCCAGCCTGGGTTGCAGATTCGAGTGTTGTTGGTTAAAATGGTGGACTTTCATTATAAAACCGTATATTAACGAACCGTACCCATTTGATAAGATTGTCGTTAAATATCTTTAAATTTTAATAGTACAACTTAGGAGGATAGTAAATTATGATTGTTGTAGTCAGACGGCCTTATAAGACATATTCTAAAAATAGCTTTGAAATTGTAAAAATATTTAAATTTTTACCGTTTCTCGTTATTGTAGTAGTAATATCCTTTGTAAAGGCCTCTATCATGAGGATTCTCGTTAATACGCCCTTTGTAATTGACGGTAATGATATATGTGCCTGGCACGATCTCAGATGCAAAGTTGATGGTAACAATTTCATAATATCTATCAATTGTAAATGGATTTGGTATTTGAAGGGATACAGGTCGCTCACTCGCATCTAAAACGGACACTTCATCGATTGATACAACGTTCTGGTGCAGCACAATTTGCGTTAAGTTTTCACTGACCTAAAAAAGACAAATTTTTTAAATATAATACATGCTGTAGTGAAGTGAATACTGACTTAAAATCACGACATACCGATTGTTTTAAATACAATTTTTATGTCTATGTATATAGACAGAACTAAATATACTGACTTTAAGATCGCGGTGTAAATGGTACTGATTTTGTAGGTAGGGAGAAAGAAAAAGTTGGGACTGCAATCCAACAAACAAAGTCAACAGGACTTTTACAGAGTACCGACGCTGAGTTGTCCTACAATCTTAGTGTTTAGTTTTAACGGTCTTGTGTAAAAAAGCTTTTGTGTTGTCTAATTTTTGTTAAATTGCTTGGACAGGGCAAGTTCACTTCAGCATCCGTACTTCCTTACACCGAAGAATAAATTTACATAACCACAATTACCTGGCTAAATTATTCATAAACTTTTATATTAGTACAACAATACAAATTTTAGAGTAAATAACTCTAAATGGGATTTTAACTTATACTCATTATGGCCTAATGTAAGTAGGATAAGGTAAACATTATCTTATTAAACATATTATTATCAATAGACTACAATCATTTTTATTTTTTTACCATGTATTTTATAACAGTCATTACTAATGATATTTTTTATCCACGATATATTTATTGGCGGCATTACATATTTTAATAAGACACGAGCCATTTATTTATACATTCTTTTTTAGTTAATAATTAAATACATACTTTTGAAATACCTTGAATAGTTAAATAATTATGTCTATTAATAAGTAAAACATATAATATTATTTAAAAATATTTCAAACATTTTTCTAGTATTTCACATAGTAAATGTGTGTGTTTGAATTTGGTAATTTTTATAGTTTCAATTTCGCTTTTTCAACGTCGCGTCGAATACCAAAAAATAAACTTGACGAATTATTATGTAATGGATAGCTTCGCTCCTCCTTATTACACTATATTGAATATAATATATAACCTACCTCTAATCTGCGATATATGTGATTTATTAACAAAAAAACTATATATAGCGAAATGACAACTAACCTGAACTTGTAGCTGCACGCTACCATTGAACCTAGACTCTTCTAGATATACATCTAAATCAACAGATATTTGTAAAGGATGAACATTATCCAGGAGTCTGTATTTAGGGTCATCCAAATTCGTGTTGTATCCTATCCATTCAAAACTATAAAGTTCATCTTGAGGCTCGGTATGTGCCAGCCCTACTGATAGGGCTATTATGGTCACCAGCAGTTTCAGATCTAAAAAGACAGTTATGTTATATTCCTTAATAGGAGATAAGAGAAACACGTTGCATTTGTTTTAACGATTGTGAGGTTTCAAGAAATGCCACTTCCCTAGCGATGATGATGAAATTATACAAAAAAACCTATTGGACCCGTGTTAATAATTACACGCTATTGTTTCTGATATTAACTGTGTGATTAAAGAATATTGTTTAATGATTAATACTGAAGCCACGATTACAAAGTATGTCACGAAACTACTTTAATTACGATAGAGATGCAGTATGTAGAGATTCTTGTTTGGAGTATTTAGTGTTAAGCATTTATATTTGATTCGTCCTTGTTTACGAGTTTGGTACATATAGGATTCGCCTACAAATGATATAACAATTTGCGATTGGGTCTTAAATATGGTCATTAGTAAAAACTATTTTTTTGTATAATTTACGTTTATTAATAACGAGGATTAATAAAAAAAAATATTATGTATTAAAGCATTTTTACAAAGCTACATATTGTATATGTAATAAACCACCTAATATTTAATATGTAATTAGAAAACATTTTAAAAAAGCTCCAGGCAATGTATTTTGTAACAACGTCATGCTCACTGGCGTATAAAAAAATCATTTGTAGTTGTGGAAGCACAATTTATGAGCTTGTTTTTTGCTGAATTAGCAAACATTATGATCCTTTAACAAAAGTCTCTTTTTCAAGTAAGAAAATTTCTTTAGAGCTTCTATTGAAGTCATCAAACGATTACACAAGTAACTTAAGTAATTTTTCAATTTCCATTATTTTTTATTCAATTATGTTTTACTTAATATGTTGCCAACTTTGAAAGCTCAGTTTTAGAATTTTATGCTTTCACTTTATTTTAAAAGCAAATATATTTGAGTGAATAAACTTACCCATAGTGACCCAGCCGGTATCAAACCCTAAACTAATACATTAAATTGAAATTATTTCCTTTATCTATAGATAATCGTCTTATCTGTTATAAATTAAAGATAATAATTATATTGACTAATTTGTACTTATATTGATATGGGAATTTTTAAGAAATATTCATAATAGAGTTTTCCTTGATTACGAACCGGTTGAACAATATTTTGATTCTTAGGGCGGTAACTCTTGTCTGAACGTCGTGTAGCAGGGTAGCATCTGGAACTATCTTCAGCGGTTTCTGCATAGTGCCTATCGTGGAGTATAGTTATGATCGAAATATAAGGCAATTTGTTGGCATATAGAAAACTGGCAAGCCTTGATGACGCATAGGCAATTGGCAACTAAACAAAGACAAACATACTTAAAATATAGAGTATATTTTTAAGGCATTGTTTTTATTATTATTTTTTTACTGTCAATTTTAGTATTTATAACGTTTAGAAGAAAATATAATCATTATTTAAAGTATTTTTGTAAAAAATTAACTCTAAAGTACGGGACTTTTTTCACAGTTAAAATCTTCTTTCACAATAATAAGAAGGCTGAATTTTCCTTAACCAAGCTTATTTCAAAAGGCAGTATGTTGGGTTCTTACACTTTTATATAAAGAATAAAATACGTTAAACAATTCTTAACGTGTATAATTATCTAAACTATAAAAATTAAAAATGAATCGCAAAATGTGTTGGTAAGCGCATAACTCAACAACGCCTGGACCAATTTGGCCAATTATTTTTTATAATATTCCTTGAAGTACGAGGATGGTTCTTACGGAGAGAAAAATTAAAAAAAAAATGAGTGAAAATGTCTAAAAACAACACTTTTCTATAGTCCCATACAAAATATTCGTAATAATACTTAAAAGTCAATTTGAACTTTGATGTAACTTTAATGACGTTGTGGTTTATAACATTTTCCTTTGAATAATTGTAATGTAGAGGGAGGGTAAAACTTGCTGAGTTTGTTGCCCGTTCTTCTCAGAACAAGTTAGTTTTGCGAACGGATGGCGTAGTCTTGCTCTTTCACGAATTTTGTAAACGATTTTGACGTTCATAAGCATGCCCTAAGACGCATCTAAACTGTATAAACATATTGTGAATTTGATTGATTGATAAACCCCATAAAAATCTTGTACCAGGAGAGCTAGAACAGGTGTGGGAGGCGGATGCTAAGGATTCCCTGGGCAGCTTACAAACGTGTCCCTTAGTATGGACCCAACCTTCAGAAATGAAGAGTGTGACTGAAGAAGAATCAAACAACATTATTAATTAAAAATATAAATATAATTATTCACTAAAATACAAATTTAACCGCTAAAGCCAACATAACGACGAATAACGACGTCGTTGCGGTAGTGGCGGAATTTCTACTACGAAGCTCTGAAAAAATTTCAGCTGCTACGTTGTTGCCCCATCGGAGGTTGTTTACAGCTGTATTGACAACACTTACGCCAGTGGAGAACGATTCACCAATAGCGATTTGGTTCTCGTACAACCATGATTGGAACTGAAATAAGTTAAAAGTTTGATTAAAGAGAAATGAAACATAATATTGGTCTGAAATCAAACAATGTAAACACTCAGTCCAACTACATTCGTTTGTCTTGGCTTCGTAATTCGTGTACTGGATCAATTTTCATTCATAGCTAAGTAGAACACCGTGACTTGATAGGAACATCTATTTGCATAGCCGGAATTTAAACGATTGGACTCAGAGTTTAGAGTAAATCTTTTAAAATTGTAGAGTTGTCTTTAAAATAGTCGTGTGGCTGTCAGCCTATAAATTAATTATTATTATTTCTTGTTTATAATAAGTTCAATGTGATAGCAATGTCGCAGACCAACAAATTACAATAGTTTGTACTCTATGATTACTTAAGAGAAATATTATATTTCTATTAATTTTGAAAAAAAAAAACAATCACCTTAATTATGTCTTCGAAGTCAGTCAAGAATCCAGAAAGTGCAGATATGCAGTTTGATAATCGGGCAGCTCCACCATAACTATAAAATGAAATTTCAATATTGTGAAAAGATTCAAGATTTAATATTTGATTATAATTAATTTTGGATTAAACATATCATAGTTAAAATCTTACGTTTCCCGAATTTCAGCATAATTGTTGAATAAGAAGTTGAGTACAGTTTGCAGATTTTCGCTATTTCCTTGCAAGGCGAATGAGAAAGCATTGTTTCTGTCATGTACACGGATTTTGTCGTTGTGCATTGTCTGGTAGAGGTAGCTAGAAACAATTGAAATACATGAAACCGAAAAGTTGATTTAATAAATATATTTTAATTATGAATCCTTTATCGGACAAATTTTCCTATAATTTGATATTTAAAAGATAATGATTATAAGTCAGTATAAATGAAAGGAGATGACAATAAACATCAATTGGAGCGAAAACTAGAAGATTACTTACTGTTCAATCGATGCCTGGTCCTTACTGCAGGCCAGTGTTCGAAGCATCACGACCATATCTGCCGTGTTTTCAGAGGTATTGTATTTTTGGAACAGGAATTCATAATCGCTAGCATTTCCATTGCGTAGACCAACGCAGTACACGTAGCGACGGGATGATATTTGCACACTGAAATAACCAGAAATTGTTGTTTTACGTACTATTGCTTCACATTATTACTACAGTATCATAACATGAATCTGTAATATACATTTTTCATTATCTATAAACAAATAAATTCAACATATTCCTACTAACACTTACGACTACTCACATAATATATCTAGTCACTAGGACATTACCTATCTTTTATATAGAACAGCAATCGAATAAACAAAGATTACTATCGTTATGTTTCAATCATTGAACCAATAAAATTTGACTTACGGTGTATTTTGTGTTCTAAAGCTATTCCATTTAGCTAGACTATCATCAATGCAGCCTTGGTGACCTAAATTGCAAGCAAAGTTAAGGATCTGCATTCTCTGCTGGATTGTGGACGCTGAATCATTGGCTCCATCAGCGTATCCAATTTGTTTTACAGCCTCATCGACGAGTTCCAAAAGGTAGGCCTGTAAACATATTTAGTTTAGATTGAAAGCTGAAATCTGTTTTCGGTTGCCGCTAGAGGAGATAGGTATTCGTTGTATCTGTTTTTTGTTAAATTTGCCTTTAGCTAGTTTTTAATATAACAATTGCCTTTTTGATTTATCTAGTAAACATTATAGGTTCTTTCTTCATTCATTTAAAATGAATTAATCTAAGTAAATAAATAATAAAAAGTATATCTAGTAGTTAATCAGTAATCGTTTACAATAAGATGTAACGTTTTAGTAATAGATAATGTCGTCACAAACAGACATTTACTACAGAAAAATGTTTCACTATATTCATTTTTATACCATCATACACTAGTGTAAACTTTGTATTACGTACAGTAAATTCATCATAAGCTGCAGGCAAATGCTTTAGTCTTCTGTGAATCCATTCCAGCTGAGTCAATGCGCCGTTCCATACATAGTAATCTGTTTCTTTTGCCAAGAAAGAGAGAACATCAAACGCCACAGGAATCGATATTTGACCAGCACGAATAAAGAATAGAACATCATTAACAATCTAAAATAATAATATAAATAACTTAATAATTTGAAAAAAAATATATTCATAGATATCAGTATTCTTATCGTATCTTTGTTGCAAAACAACCAGATTCAAAATTCCTTTAAAGTACTGTTAACCATCCGTGTTTTAACTTTGTTTAGACCATAATATATATAGTGTATCTAGTGTACAATTTTTTTTTAATAAGACATGCACTGAAAAACGGCGCCATCATTTTTGATATGCGATATCTCTATACTTAGTTTTATGTTTTGGTAACAAATAAATTTGAATAAAATGTTCTTTTTACACGCTTTATATTAGCTTCACCTGTATGTATATATGTATGTATGTATATATGGTAGTATGTATGTAACCGACTCCTTCGGACTCGATTTTCACCCACTTTTAACGGATAGATTATATTCAAACTTTGCGCACCTGTCAAAGATCGATGACAATGCAATAATCCGAAAAAAAATAAAAAAAAATCAACTAAAAAATAAATAATAGTTAAAAAAAACTAGAACACACGCTTTTAAAGCACATCTAACTAAAAAGTGAAAAATAATTCCTAATTTAGGCCGAAAATTGTAATGAACAAAAAATACTGGTATTATTGTGAAAAAGCGTGGGTTCTTGTTTTTTTTAACTATTATTTATTAATAATATAGTATAGTATACCTTATGTACTACTACATTTACTGTGAGACCTAAGACGATTGGACATTGTATGTGCAATCTATAAAATAGCAATGATAGCAACAGTCTACTGAATAATATGTTTAATCTAGTTACGATTAAAGTAAACGAAGTTACCTGCGATCTGCTTAATTTATGAATAATATCTTTATTACTTCGCAACTGAGCTGCTAATAATCCCCAGTTCTGATTGTCATAATTAACTCTGTAGAAACCTGAAAGATAACTAAACGTTTAGGTTTTATTTCTATGTGGAGCTGGTACACACGTGGTTCATTTATTTATTTGTAATCCTAAAGATTCCTAACATATAGACAGTAAATTGAAAGAGAGTTTTTCGAATTTACCACAACCTGTGTAGTTGTTTGAGCAACTAATTGGTACGCGGATTGTTTCAAAATAATACCTCACAAACTTCTAAAACATCACTTATTATTAAAATTACTTCAAAAAAACTTGTCAAAGTGGTGAAAGACGTCATGAGATCAGTGCTATTTTGGAACACATACTTTCAAGTATTGTGTTTTTATAAAGTTTGTTGTAATTGCCTTATCATTTAATCTTACCAGATTGAGCGATATTAAGAACGACCCAGCTTGTTCCTGTCGGCTTTTGAACACTTCCGGTTCTCTGAGTCAAAACGTATGTAGGTGCGGTACTTTGGAAATTGGGGCTGTTACCATGGGTCCAAGAAATTGGTATTTGCCAAATGTCATTTCGTGGCGTTCCAGAAATTTGGAACCGACGCTAGAAACGTGAATTTAAGAAAAGCCAGATAAAACTACTTGTTGTTAGTCTCCATACAACGTCAGTCCAATACAAACTTGAATTAACTGATTATGACTAATTAATTAATTAAGAATTTCTTATGTGCCTAGGAACACGTAAATAAAGAAAATCAACATATTGAAAAAAATATACCTGAGTAAGTGACACTAATCCAGATGTCATGTTCACGTTGACTTCAACAACTGGTGCCCCAGCGTTTTGAACCCAGCCATCAAAAACTGTTCCTATATCGATTCCTGGATAAGCCATTGCGAAGGTAGGATCTTCAGACACAGCACGTCTAAAGGCTGCATACATATTCGTAGGATATGCAATGCCATAAGCGCTTAAATAGATTACATACTGTGTTAACTCTCAAACGTTATTTTGCAATATAAAGATTACTGTAGTACTGATATCGTTTCTTTTATATAGTGGTAGAATTGTTTATAAATGGACATAAAAAATAAAAGCAGTCAAAAAAATATAGCTGCGCCAAGGGCACTTAAAGGTGTAAATAATAATTCACGATCTCCTCTCAGAAAATAAAAATCGGTCCATCCGTGTTGGAGGACAAATTACGAACAATGCAAGCCGGTAATTTAACATTTGAAAAGATACATTTATGTCGAATAGATTGTAAAAGTTCCAATCTTCATTTTCATAACTTTATTTAAACTATCCGCTTCTGTCTAACTGTCTAGTAAGCTAATCAATGGTTTTTTTTTAATTGTAATAAATTTAATACAAATCCCTCTATAGCTGTTGCTTAGAGTATCTCAGTCGTAGCATAGCAGTAAAACGTATATTTGAAAACAAGCAAATGACACGAATAAAGATATTTTGAGTTTGAGTATGTTAGCACAGACACATTAGACTATTTCGCCTTTGTAGAGAGGGTTAGGAAAAGCTAAATATAATAAATATAAACTTACTTATCTTTCAAGTAGTATCTTAAAGCATTTCTAAACACGACAGGAGTCACGAAGTGTTCTAACATTCTTAATACAGACGCTCCTTTCGCATAACTGCTGGTACCAAAGTGAGCAGAGATTGAGGGATTATCAGCTACGGCTGACCAGTTCATTGGCTGAATAGATGCACTTGCATCACCTGATAGAGCACTCTGTACCCTATTCAGAATGAATCTATCATCTAGTTCCAACCAAGGCTCTGCCTGCAAGAAAAAAAAAGGCGACTGATGAGCAGTAGTAATCAAAATTGGTCTATAAGAATGGTCGAAAGAGGAACGCTTAAAGAAACGCAATCTTGTGTCTCTCCGTCAATTTGATGATGATAAAAAGAGACAGGTACTTTTGTTAACATTGCTACTCATGAATTTTTGATAAATAAGGGGGCGTTATTTCTGCCTAATCAGAACAGATAGACTGTTGCCTGAAATTTCTTAATACATCAAACTACAGACACCAAATATATAATCAATATTATTATATAATACTTATAAGTACCTCGTGTGCGCTGAAGTATTCGAAAAAACTAGCAAAAGATTCATTAAGCCACAAGTTGCTCCACCAGAAGCAAGTGACAAGATTTCCAAACCATTTGTGAGCTAATTCGTGAGCCATAATTGTAGCAATAAATAGTCTATCTAGAACATTTGTATTCTGCTGATCGTATAGAAGGTAGGCTTCCCTGTAAGAAGAATTTAGATTTAAAATTAATATGTAAATAAAGGAATATTTAACATCGTTAATTAAGATAGCCTGGTACAAATTCCATTAGCTCCTTCCCATCGTTTATCATGTATAATATTTATGTCTTGTTCTAACTCTTGATTCCAAGACATTTATGGATTTAGCATTAAAACTATGTTTAGTTTCACTAAATCGAAATAACCAAGATGTATTTGACAAGTTACTCCACTTTAGCAATATATTTCTTCATGCCATTAACTTTAATGTCGTTACAATCAAATTCTGGTTAAATGGTACTGCTTTTATACTTAAAAAAATATTCTGTGCAATACGAAAACAAAGTATTGATTGAAATTAGTGGTATCTGATATAAATGAATTAAAGATAATAAAGCATATTAAAATTATAAATTATGTGACATTTGTGGTACGCCTTTAGTACACCTACGCAATCGCATGCGGCAGCGAAACGACGAAAAAACTGTAAGTTGTATGGCAACGTTTCGCATGTGTTTTGTCTCGCTCTAATATATAGCTAGATGAAATAGTTGCGTCCTCGTCGGTATTGTTTCGCAAGTAACTGCGAAATGGCTGTTACACAGACGCAGCCGTTTCGCTACTGGAGTTTCGCATCGCAAGGCGTCACCACGCGTTCTGTCAGTGAGGACAGAATTTCGCACAATGGAAGCAGAAAATATTGAATTATTATTGAATTTGATTCGAAATTATCCCGAATTATATTTAGTTGGGCATGTTGATTACAAAATCCTCTTCAGAATCTGAAAGCGACGACTGGGAGGACTCAGATGACATTCTGAAACGACGTCTGCACCTACAGCCCACGAAAGCTACAATGACATATCCTTGCGAAAAACCTGCAGTGTACTAACGTTTCGCAGATATTTCGCTACCGCAATTATTTCGCAAAGATTCGCAGCCGCATACGAACGCGTAGGTGTACTAAAGGCGTTAAATACCGCATTATCTAATCATACAAGACAAACTCAAATATTATAATAATTTAAGATTTAAATGTAATCATACCTGTAGTTAACCATTCCCCAGTTTTCCATAGCTCCAGAAGGGAAATCGGGTAATGCGATATGGTCGTTTTTCATTGGCCGACCTTGGCCCATTTCATAGTAGCTGATATTAAAGTACGATTCCATAACTTCTGTGATTTTGAAACCAACATCAGCTGCATAGCTATGTTGATTAGTGGGTCCTTCGCGAGAGATGATTTGGAAGGGCTTCTGCACTGTTCCCGAGGAATTTGTACTAACAAAATCACTCACGTGGAAGGCTACAAGGTAGGATGATACAACAGGTGTAGGATGGAATCTCTCTTGTACTCTACCGGATGGTAAACTGTTAAAAAGTTTTATTAATGGTTAAAGATAAAATTACTATGAGGGCTTTTTATAAAAGCTCGCGAACAAAGTACCTTAATCCAAATTATATTATTATATAAAGCTAGCTGCCCCTGCGAACATCGTTTCGCCTTAATATTTTTTTTTTACTTAACCCACCTTTTAGTAGCTACATATATGGAATATTTTTCTATGCCCCGTAGCGACTGTTCACTTTTCCGGAATAAAAAACCGAAGTACAAAATATAACTAAATTTATATTCTCAAAGTTTAAGGAATAAATAATAAAAAATACACGCAGTCCAGTCATAGTTTGCACTTATTACAATATTTATTAACAAATAAAGTTGAGTTGAGTTTGAGTTTGAGTTTGAGTTTGAACATTGTGACACGAGAATTTTATACATTAGATAATATAATACATAATAATAATAATACTAATAATAAATAATAATACGCGACCCGCTTCGCATGGTCAAAGGTGATCCGTACCTTGAAATACTTTTTCACCTAATCGTTTAATATATTTCAACTATTAAGAGATAATTATTATTTATTACACTACTTTCTTAACTCAACGTTTCGAATGTATTTTATATGAATAAAATTCTATTATATCATTATGCTGAAATTATTATTACTAACTATAATCAATATAATGTAATAAGATTATACAATTAAGCAGTTTTTCGGATACTTATTTCTCGGTAATAACCTTTTTCTTGTCCCTTTAGACCTTCACCAATTAATGGAGTAGGTTTTTTTTAAGTTTATTCATACTTACACGTTAGTATTGGCAATAGCCATGTTTGAGAACGATGGTCGTAGATTGGCACCTCTTGTAATCGTTATGGTGAATGGACATTTGAACTGAGGCTCGTCAAAGCAGGGGAACGCTTTTCTAGCATGGTAAGGCTGGAACTGCGTTGTTGCGTAATAACTGAAATAAATTTAAACAACTAAGTTTCTATAACTATTTCGACTGTTAAAAGTTCAAACAAACGCTGGTTATGATTCGTATTTATTAGTAATAAGATAGGTTTGCCCTTGTCGGATATTTTTGAAAGCAAAAATAAGATTCGCCAGGAATCCGCGCGTTTGGTTGCAACTAACATAGTGCGAATCACAATCTCTGTTCGAGTGTCGTAGGTTAAATAATTAAATTAAGTAAATTTTATATTACCAATTTAAAAAATTGAAAATTTCGTACTGGTCCATAAGGTTTTCGTTTAATATCTTCCATTTGAAATGAGTACAAGATATGAAGATAGTAAATTATGATTGTTGAGAGAATACGGCCTAATGAGAGGTTTTCTAAGAATATGTTTTGAGGTTGGAAAAATTTCGGTATATGATGTTTAAACTCTTACCGTTTCTCGTTATTATAGTAGTAATATCCTTTGTAAAAGCCTCTATCATGAGGATTCTCGTTAATACGCCCTTTGTAATTAATAGTAATGATATACGTGCCTGGCACGATCTCAGATGCAAAGTTGATGGTAACAATTTCATAATATCTATCAATTGTAAACGGATTTGGTATTTGAAGAGATACAGGTCGCTCAGTCGCATCTAAAACGGACACTTCGTCGATTGATACAACGTTCTGGTGCAGCACAATTTGCGTTAAGTTTTCACGCACCTAAAAAAGACCCAATTCTTTATGTAATACAGCATACTGAAGTGTAGCGAATACTGGCTTAAAATCAGCCGTTGGTCAGAGGCGATACCGATCGTTTTATATACAATTTTTATTTCTGTCTATATCCATAGCACTGATGTTGCAACTTTAAGGTCGCACGGTATAAATTCTCAAGAAGTTGGGATTTCAAATACTATTAGCTGTTACAGAGTACCGATGCTGAGTTGTCCTACAATCTTAATGTTTAGTTTTTTATGTTGTAATTATTTTTTTGTAAAAGCCAAATCATAATTAATTTATTATTACAAAATTTACATAATTACCATTAGCTAGGGTAATTGTGAGCAGACTAGCGTGCTTACTTGCTAAAGGGGCGCTTACACGGGCAATTAAAATTGCTCAATTCCAGTCAATACTCGTCAATTATGACGTCACGACTACATCAAGCAATTTACGGCAACGGCAACAAGCATCAATACTGCGCAATACAATATTGAGCGATATGGCACAACTTTATCAACTAGGCAATACTGTCCTACACGAGCATTTCAGTATTCGCTCGCCATGGACGACATTCTTCTTGTAGCGCTTTTTTTATTATTAATCAAAAACAAAAAAGAAAGTCGTTCTTTGCGATCGTTTTTGGCAAAGAGGCCGCAATTTACATTGTGAAAATAAAATTAAACAATTAAAGAAAAAAATAATTAATTTATTATTTTTTTAATGTTTCTTTAATTTAATTGTTTATTTTTTTCAAGAATTAGATAATATATTATTGAAAAACTTTACTAGAATGTCACGAACATACTTTGAATTACTTTTGAATAAAGTAATTAGAAATTATTATTATTTAGACCTCTCGCTGTCCCCGCGGAAGCAAGACGGCAAGCCGCAAAACAAACAAGTGCGAATGAGACATATACAAAAATTGCTAGGAATTTCCAAGTCCATTGGATATTCGTCAATTCGTATCTGCGACATTGAGCGATATGAAATATCTGGAGCAATTAGAAGCAATATCGCCGAAATAATTTATTGAAATTTATTGAAATTGCTCCATTAATTGCTCCAGATCGGTCCATTCGTATCGCGGAGCAATTATTGCCCTCGTGTAAGCGCACCATAAGTTATTAATGAACATTTTTTTTACACAATAATTTTTAGAGTAAATCAGTCTCGATGGGATTTAAACTTATACTCATTTTGCTTCTCGAAAGACATAGCAAGGTTTATTACGATCTGTATTATTTTGTACTAAATATGAACTCATTATGAACTAATATAAGTAGGATAAGGTAAACATAATCTTATTAAAAATATTATCTTTAGATTACAATTTTTATTTTTATCACAAAAGCTGTCACTAATGATATTATTATCTACGATATATTTATTGGCGGTATTACACTTTAAATAAGACACGAGTCATTTATTTATAAAAATTGAAATTTTACATACTTTTTTGAAATGCCTTGTATAGTTAATATATGTTGTATATTTAATAAAACATATAATATTATTTAAAAAAAAATTGTGATTATTAGCGTGTGTTTTTGTACATTTGCTAGTTTCAATTACTTGTCACATTAGTGTAACTGTAAAATATATTACTTTTTCGACGTCGTGTCAATAACCAAAAAAATTAATCATCATGTAAAGGATAGCTTCGCTCCTCCTTATTACTTTAACTTATTTATTAATATAATTAATAATTATATTGAATTAAATAAGTCTCATTATTATATATTACCTACAATCTTCGATAAATGTAATTTATTAACAAAACAAACTAAAAACATTATGTTGAACTGATATAATGCAATTCGGCGAAATGACAACTAACCTGAACTTGTAGCTGCACGATACCATTGAACCTTGACTCTTCTAGGTATACATCTAAATCAACAGATATTTGTAAAGGCTGAACATTATCCAGGAGTCTGTATTTAGGGTCATCCAAATTCGTGTTGTATCCTATCCATTCAAAACTATAAAGCTCATCTTGAGGCTCGGTAAGTGCCAGCCCCACTGATAGGGCTATTATGGTCACCAGCAGTTTCAGATCTATAAAGAAGTTTTAATTTATAATAGGACATAAGAGAAACACGTTGCATTTGTTTTAACCATTGTGAGGTTTCAAGAACTGCCACTTCCTCTGCGATGTCTTTGTGATAGCTTGTTTAAAAATAAATACAAATCGGCGGTCGCTCTGAAATCAGTCGTGAAGCAGTCATTTTATGATTTGGCATTCTGATAAACAATAAACTACAAGCTCCCACCTTTTCAGAATGCCAAATCATAAAATGACTGCTTCACGAATTATTTCAGAGCGACCGCCGATGCGAAAACCGTTGTGTGAGTTCGAAAAGTGAGTTATAGAATCGCAGGGCAGGTAAAGTTCATTGTAGCAACGTCATGTTCACTGGCGTATAATAAAATTAATTTGTAGTGTAACTTATGAGCCTGGTTTTTGCTGCTTTAGCAACAAGCTTTCTCAAGAAAAGGCTGTATTTCAAGTTAGAAAAGTCTCTTATGGCTTCAATTGAAGTCTGCAAACGACAAACGTTTGAATAGTTTGATAAACTTTGAAAGTTCAGTTTTAGTATTTTTGCTATCACTTTATTAATGCAAATATATTTTTGAGTGGATAAAACTTACCCATGGTGACCCAGCCGGTATCAAACCATTAACTAAAAATACAAAATACATTAAATTGAAATTATTTCCTTTATCTATAGAAAATCGTCTTATCTGTTATAATTAACAGATAATTATTATTGTGACTAGTGTACTTATCTTGATATTGGGAATTTTTAAGAAATATTAATTAAAGAGTTTTTCTTGATTAAGAAGTTGATCACTGAAGTGATATAAATAAATTGTGAATAACGTGATTATGTTACTGTAAGACAATTTTGATTCTCTGTTTGATTCTCTTGTTTGTAACTTAGTAAATTAGCCATAGCACTTGGAGGTCTATCTGGTCACGCATTGTATAGTCGAAATATAAGGCGATCGTTGACATATAGAAAATAGGCAAATCTCGATGACGCATAGGTAATTGGCAATTCATACATAGTTTCTGAATTTACGATTAGTTCAATGAAGTAATTTAATATATATTCACTAAGGTAATGGCATTGTAGTTCGACGACTTTACTTAACGAACTGATAAGAAAACTCAAACTCAAAATACCTGTAACTGGATGGTACCAAAATATAAGGGTGCCTCGGAATAAAAAAAAAATGGTGCGTGTACTTATGTACGCGCGTAAGAAGTTATACTTCTTTGGCTTTCTTTATTTTTTTTGAAATATTAAATAACTAATAATAGATATTTAGCGTTAATAATTTAACAATATTTAATATTTAGTATATTGTTCAATTATTAATTAATATTAATAACAATTATTATTTATTATTTTATTATTATTAATTTAATTTAATAACTAGGTATGTTTCATAACCTTTTAACTAAGTAACAATAGGTCTTTGTGAAAAAGCATTGCTAAATTTCTTTGAAAAAATAATTAAAACTGCTTTATTTGTTTAAAAGGTACTACAAATGTCATTATGGTCAAACGTCACGCATATTCTATTTCTTTTTTCGGCACCCATACTGAATTTTGTGTCACGGTGCGCGCGCATCGTAAAATTTCACTCTCATAAATTTTTCATAACGCGCCTAAAGAAGTATAACTTCAAAACTGTCAGATATAAATTGTAATCTAAAAAATGATTTATTTGCAACAAACTCAAACGGAAATAAGTTTATTCATATAGGTAACTAAGTACACTTATGAACGTCAACAGACAAGATGTTAAATTGATTTTAAATTTACATTTACTACTACTCCGCAAGTCAAGGGCGTAGAGCGGGCAAGAAAAACTTTCTGAAAGAAAACTTCTGCTACTCTTTTCAATCGCCAAGTTTTGAGTGATACAAATTGTTATTAAGGCAGTGCAGTCATAAATATTTGAACTGGAGTAAAGAATAGGCTCATTTAAATAATCGTCAAAATTATAAAAAGCTTAATTGTTTAACTTACGTTTATGAGTTTTGAATTTATTTAGTTATAATTCTCTAATTTCGCTTGGGCGTTTGTTGTAAAAACGAATACCTTTTTCATATAAGGAGTGGTTTATCTTCTGGATTCTGATTGGTCGTACGCTTCGATATGTTCTGTTTTGAGTATTTTACTGGTGTAAGTCACCATTTGATATAAAATTTCATAATTCTTACAGTACGATACATCCGTATTCTTACAGAATGCACTATGAACAACGAACTGATGCAAAGGTTGGTCCTAACGCTAGGAAGGGATCTTTTCTAGGCAACCCTTGAGAGAAAAAAGAAAAGGAAATACTTAGGATTAAGTGCAAGATATACATAACCAAATACAACTTAACTTAACTTACTTTAACTTTAGCTGGCAGCTACCTCGGACAAAGAATTATTAGTCTAGCGATTCAAAGGAGGAACGCTACCAGTATCTTTGGAACCTTGCCTAAAGGGACTCCTTTTAATAATATATTTTAGTTATTATATTTTTAGGTTAGTTATTGTTCTTCTTTTTTGTGCATTTGTGTGTTGGAAATAAAGAAATACATATATGTAGGTATTTTGGGGATTTTGATTGGAACACCTCCAAGTGATTTTCGCTGCCGGAGTTGCGTCTAAGTACTTTATGGATTACATAAACAAACCTTTGTTTTATATGTGCTTTAAAAGCCGAATAATTAGTTTCAAATTTGATATAAACAATATACACATTAGGTACGACCTGGTCAAGATCTGTTATCGGTCATAGGGGCGGACCTCACTTAAGAGGGTTATATTAGCCATGTTAGGAAGTGAGGCGGCCTGGAGTGCAATATCTCCTTCTTGGAGCATCTAATGCTGCAGAAGGAGGCTGCTGAGCGATTGAGGGAGAGGTCTGGGGATAACCGAAGATTGGCTGGTGGTTCAAGGCTGGGATCTCGGTTTCGAGTTGCCTGGAACCGCAGGTCGTGGTTGAGATCTGTATGCCGGATATAAACCCGGATCCCTTGAGTAGAGTACCGGGCAAACCCCGTGGGCCGATCTTAAGGCCGTGTGAAGGGCAGAGAGCTTTCAGTGAAGACCCAGCCCCACATTCTTCGAGTCAAGCTTGACATACATGGCGCGGGCCTGCGTAAGCGCATTTTCACCTCATATAAAAAAGGTACGTGCTCGAACGCGATACAAATAAACTTGCTATTTAGGTGCTAAATAAATTAACGTAGTTATAAAAGTGCGAAAAGAAACAGCGCTTTTAAAAATGCAAATAGACGAATCTTTTGTGTTTTAAATTTATGTAACTTAAGGAGGTCTCACAGCTCTCAGGTATATTATGATAAATTACATTGAATATACATTTCTCGATCCACTAGCAGTGTAAATGAACTTTTAGTTGAGCTTTGGTATCAGGTATGGTGCAAAGTCTAGTACAAAAATTTATCGTATTATTGTACAAAAATTATTTAATCATTGTCTTATGATATACATTCTCATTCTCATTTCTAAAACAACAGTTACGCATACATATTAATAGAAACAGTTATTAGAAGCAAAATGGTGCTCAATGCTGCAGCGCTGGCGTCACCACCAGTGTCTTCTTCAGGGTCTTCTTCTTCTACTTCTTCAGCTTCATCCAAATCTAATTCTTCCTCAACATAGCCTTTATCGAAGTAAGTGGTGAACTCGCTAAGTCTATTAGCTGACCAGGCCATGTTACGTCTGGTAGTTGCAATAGAGTTAACACCAGTCGTGTACGCAGCACCAAGGACTTCGCGATTCCCGTCAAGCCAGGTTTGGAACTGAAAAGTTGTATACAAATTATGTACTAAAGACATACCATACGTAATAAGGAGCCTTATTTAGGACCGAATCTCGGTAAAAGTGATACATTATTATGGCATTAATTGAGGAAATGCTGCCAGCGTAAAGGTACACTGCCACAGGGACCAAACTTTTTGAATTTGTTTTTTATTTTTAATAATTTTAATTAAGTATTACTTTGTTAGGTTAGGTTAAGAAAACTGTAAATATTGTTTAATTGTATTATATATCTAATAAAATAAATAAAAAAATTCATATACGGTAATAAAGCGATTTTTGCATTAAAAAAAATTATGGCATTTATGTTTTGTCACGGTTGCCGGAATAAGATCATTATATTACCTCATACGGATGTAATCTTTTTGAGATTTATTCCAAATAAAAAAAAATTGTTTTTCACTACATAATGTTATTACCTCAGTTATTTGTGCTTCATTGCGGAGCCGACCACCAATGTTGCTGATGAATGTAGAAGCACTGCCAAGTCTAATAAAAAAAATTAATTCAAAATACAGACGAGCTTTATTGTACGTCTATTTTCATATTGCTTTTGAACCATGGCTGTGCACTAATGGAATCTTATATTTTATTAAAACTTACTCGTAGTGGGAAAGACAATATTGCAATAAAAGCAAGGAGCATTAAAGATCATCTCAATCAATCGATTTATCTCAAAAATTTACGTATGTTTGAAGAAATGCTATAAAATTTCAACTGAACATTAAAATACTAATAGTTACTGAATATTAAAATAATACCTAAGATCTATACAAAATACACTTGAATGTAAGTAAATGTTTATGTATTATCCATATCTTTCGCCGCGTAACACACCAGCCTTGCGATTCTGTAACTCACTTTTCGAACTCTCACTGCGGTTTCTGATAAGGAAGGAGCTTGTAGTTTATTGTTTATTAGAATGCCAAAAAGTAAAATGACTCCTTCACGACTGATTTGATCACAACCGCCACTGCGAAAACCGCAGTGAGAGTTCGAAAAGTGAGTTACAGAATCGCAAGGCAGTATTAGACAAAATTTGACAGATTTAATAAGACCGGGGTACATAAATAGGAAATTAAGAAGTCTTTTAAACTCAAATAGTAATGTAATTAGTACTTTGAGGTATTACGTTAGTCTAAGTTTCAATTCTAGGCTGTTTTTCAATTAATAAACAATTAAATTGATTGTATTAAAGCTATTATCCAAGAATAAATCTTACCTGCTGTTAACTTGAGCGATGTTTCTATTCAACCAATTCAATACTTTCATAGTATTTTCTTCATTACTAGTTACTGCTGAGCTTAAAGCTGTTGAGACATCTTGAGGTCTGATAATTTCATCAGCGTTTATGATAGCACTCAAGAATGTTTCCAAACCAGTTGTGTCTTTAGTACAACCAGCCGCAGTCAGCATCACAACCACCTCAGTGGCGAGTTGTTCGTCAAGGTATTTATTCCAGAAGAATGTGAAATCTTCGGCTGTACCCTGGCGAAGACCATTGCAGTAGACCCATGGGCGCATATTCGGGTATATTCTAAAAAGTTTTATTTACCAGAGTAATACACATATTGAGCAGTGTTGGCCTAGTGGCTTCAGCGTGCAACTCTCACACCTGACGGCGTGTGTCAGGCACTGGAGGCTAATCTCCTACTTGCCTATTAGATTTGAAAAAAATTGTATCATGAAACAGATTCAGATATCTGAGGCCCAGACCAAAAGAGGATGTAGCGGCACTGATTAATTTATTGTATTAATTGAGGAAATGCCAGCTTTAAACGTACACTGCCGCAGGGACCAAACTTTTTGAATTTGTTTTGATTTTTAATAATTTTTAATAATTACTTTTTGAAAAAATAGAATTTTAGATTTAAAAAAGTTCGTGAAACAAATTCAGGAATCAGAGGCCAAGACCTAAAGTGGTTGTAGCGCTCCTGTTTTATTTATTTTTTATTTTAATACACATAATTACTTTAAGTAACGAAGCTTAATCTGATTAATAATTTATGTAATTGTCGCTTCAAGAGGATAAAGGATCTTTTCTTCCTACGTTTATATTTCGAAGATAAATCTAAGCATTAGTCTTCAACGGCAGTATCAACTGCTTAAACCATTTCTTTCGGGCACACATCTGCACTACTTTGCTAAATACTCAAATTTCTGTATTGAGAAGCAAATTTACAGGATAAACCGCTGTTACCTCCGGCAACGCACTCGCGAGCCCTCTGATCCTGTATCCTTCACGGGCGGCCTTATATATGTGCCTCATGTTTTGTGGAGGTACTTAACCGGGTACAAGGTATCCCCCTGTATATTAATCTTCCGCGCTTTAGTAAATCCCGAAATCCCCGCTTGGGCTCCCCTACTATTGAGAGTGTCCATGGGTGGCGGTATCACTTAACATCAGGTTTGCCTCCTGCCCGTTTGCCCCTGTTCTAAGAGTACACACGTCAGAAGTGAAACTTCTTTGGCAAACTATTTTTTAAGTCTTGTTCATATTTATACAAGTCTAAAACTTTAGATTTCCGAGACTTCAATATCAATAGTCATTTGATATTTCAATACATTATATTGCATAAAATACTAATAATTGAAAAATCTCTTTTCAAGAATTTATAATTAGAATTTCTATAAAGTAATTCGCCCTTCTCACTCTCTCTCAATCGGTCTCAATCACTATCTGCCTTTTATTCGACAAAAACGCTGCACATCGCTAATATTATTGCGTTTCATCATAAAGAAGTTTCACTTAAAAAAAACTCACCTTCCTCCATTTTTCCATTGTTCGAAAGTAGTTTTAGCGGTAGAAAGGCATTGTTCGTCACCGATATTGCAGAGGAAATTCATCACACTCGTCCGAAGTAAACCATCAAGGAAAGGCTCTCCTGGTTTCTCAACGTAGCCTAAACGAGCTACAATCGCTTTACTTAGATTTAAAATAAGGTTCTGTAATTCACAAAATGGTTTGAGGTGAGATTATTTTACTGGTGTTTGATGTGCTCAGCGTATAACTAATTCAGTCTATAGGATACAGGTGTGTATCGTTTGTTTGTTTGTTTGGATACACATAATTTGAGGAATTTCATTGTTTACAATTATAATTCAAATAATTTTAGTGAGATTCAACATACACTCAAGATTTTTATCTCTAATTGCATTGTTTTGGTATGTATTTATTTATTTATAAATTCTAAAACAACGTGTAAGCATATTATTATCCAAGAAAATATGACATCACAAATTTTACATACATACACATACACATCAATTATATTAGAACATAAGCAAGCTAGCAAGGAAAAATAATTAACAAGCAACAACAAAATAAAAATAAATAAATAGAATAACTAAAAAAGTAATAATAATAATAAAAATTACATGAAAATTTAAACATCATTAAGAGAATAAACAAAGTTACTGTAAGTTGGAAGACTTTTATAAAATACTACTGCATGATATTTCAACCGATTAAGATATTAAACAAAGTATGAAACTACCGACTGCAGCGCCATCTGTCGGGCTGATTTGTGAATCTACACCATTCCCAGATCCCCTTGAAGACACACAAAAAAATTCCGGGCTGATTTGTGAATCTAAACCATTCCCAGATCCCCTTGAAGACACAAAAAATTTCATCAAAATTGGTCCAGTTGTTTAGGAGGAGTTCAGTCACATACACACGCACACAAGAAATATATATATTAAGATATCAATATTTTCATCAATGTTAGTAATTAAGTTATAAGTGCGAGGTAGCCATTAAAAGTAGCAGATAAGCGAACCGGTAGGTACGTATAGAAGACGTTTAGTTCTTGTAACTCTAGGATTGGAGGAGATAGAGAGATGGAGTCAATTTGAGGAGGCCTATACTCAATAAGAGGTCCTTGAAAAAACAAAAAAAATATATACCTATATGTATACATATATATATGATGTATATATGTATATGTATGTATTTTATGTGTGTGTGTATATATTGTAACTTTTTGTAAATTTTATTTTGTAAATTTTGTAAGAAATAAATGAGGCTTAATTATTCTTATTATTAAGTCTAGGATTAAGAAAGAACAAATTATGTCTTTAGACATTCAATATAGTACATAATATATCTTCTGCGTTAATGACATCCATAATATGCCATGGCTGAATCGGTTTGAATAGGTTTTAACTGCCGGTTCCATTGAAGGAAACCAGCAACTGCCAACTATGATACATGCAGTACATACAAAGATAAAACATGACAAATGCTAAATTTACTTTATTACTTACGTCTAGCTTTTGTAAATTAGCAGAATCGTAGGCCAAGCGGCTCCTTGCGAAATTGAAACCCGTAATAGCTGAAATCCACGGTGTGTACTGATCTTCGAATTCCAAGAAGGACAGAATATTGAAGGTTGTGTTGTATGTATGTAATCCAGCACGAGCAAAGTTGAAGAGATCATCAACGAGCTACAAAATAATATATAAATGACTTCTATTTGTAAAGAATTTTTTTAGGAATATGTCCAAATGAAGAAGATACGTGCATACCTATATAACAAAAACAACACAGTCGCATTTATACAACGCAAAACTCGTCGAGCGAGTTTGCTTATCTTGCCGAAGCCGCGCACAAATTATTTAAAGAAGTCTATTAAGTATTACATAAAAGACAGATAGCTGTTTCGCTATCATATTTTATACAGATGACAGCCAAGAATTTGGCTAGACCCCTTGCTTCTATTGAGCAAGCATTAGATAATAAGACCTTGGAAGAAATTCCAAATAATATTTATTTAAATTAGATAATAGGACAACAGAGCACCACTCTTGCAATAATAAGGTAAGTATATTATGTGATAAAATTCATTCCCAAAAAATTATTGTGGTACATCAAAATATACAGGGGATGAAAAATAAGAATTAGAAATTGAACTATTCTTGAATAGTCAAAAAATAGACTTTTTGTGCATAACAGAGCACTGGTTAAAAAAATATGAAGTTTTGTTTAATTTTTGTAACCACAGGGTTGGTAGTGTGTTTTGCAGAGAAAATGCAATTCATGGTGGCTCATTAATCCTAATTAGTAAAAAACTTAAATGCAAAGAAAGAAAGGATATTATCAGCCTCTCTGTAGAACTAACTATTGAAATCTCCTGTGTGGAACTGGAGCAATTCATTGTTGTATGTCTATATTGTCCTCCATCAGCTGTCTATAATTATGTTGAAAATGTATTAGAGGAGATATTGTGTAAATTAGTAAAGTGTAATAAAGGGCTAATTGTGTGTGGGGACTTTAATGTCAATTTACTTTGTCATTCTAATTCAAGTGTACGCATACTTAGTCTTTTTCGTTCATACAATTTAATAAATCAATTTCATTCACCCACAAGAATAACAGCTAGCACCGCAACTTGTATAGATAATATATATAGTGACATAGCCCCTTTGAATGTATGTATTTTCAATAGATTTAAATCTGATCACACTGGTCAATGGTTTGAATTCCAATTAAGGAAGAAAAAAACATGTAAAAAGAAGAAAATTGTGATAACTCCTATTACAAATGACCGTTTGGACAGATTTAGAGAAGCATTGGTCTATAGAATGCCATTTCTGTGTGGCAACTCATCCCCTAATAATTTATACAGTACTTTTTTTGGATCATTTATTGATGAATTCAAGAAAGTATTTACTCAAAAGACTTTATTGGTCTCTGAGAAAACAAGTTTCTGTGACTGGGCAAATGAGGAGTTACACAGGAAAAGGTGACGAAATGCAATATAACACTAGTGTGGAATTTAGGGAATATGTTAGGTTGTATTCAAATAATTTCAAAAAAGATTGCAAAACTGCAAAGTCTCAATATTTAAGTTCAAAAATAAAAAATAGCATGGATAAAGTAAAAGCTACCTGGAAAATAATAAATGAAGAATCAGGTAAAACGTCTGACAAACGAACTGATTATATGTTAAAAGTTAAAGGGAAATTAATAAAATCTGACCCAGAGGTAGCTTCTTCTTTTGAAGAGTTCTTTACAAATGTACCACTAAATACGACCAAGTCCCTAGATTCTTCACCTGCTGCTGCGATCTCATTGCTAGAAAAATATGTACCTGAATGTAATATTAAATTTCAGTTTAAACATATAACTTGTAATGATATCGTTAAAACTTTTAAGCTTATTAATTTAAAAAAAAGTAAAGATATATGGGGTATGTCAACAGTCATTTTAAATTCCGTTATTAATGTAATAAGCTCTGAATTGTCTATCATTTTTAACAGATGTATCGATTGTGGAGTCTTTCCGGACGAAATGAAATTAAGTAAGATTACACCGTTGTTCAAGGCAGGTAGTGAGTCTGATCCGTCAAACTTCAGACCTGTTTCCGTGCTCCCTGCGTTGAGCAAAGTTTTTGAAAAGATAATGCTAGACCAGCTTTCTTTACATTTTAATAAAAATAAACTCTTACATAATAAACAGTATGGTTTCACTAAGGGTCGCTCCACAATCGATGCCGGTGTGAAGTTGATTTCGGACATATTTAACGCCTGGGAGGAATCATATGATGGAGTCGGCGTCTTTTGTGACCTGTCAAAGGCCTTTGACTGTGTTCATCCTGATATACTCGTTGGAAAGCTTCAACACTATGGCGTTGATGGCAAAGCTTCCAGCCTGATGAATTCATATTTAAAGGGAAGGATCCAAAGAGTTCATGTCAATGGAGTCACCTCTCCGGGTTCGCAGGTATCAATGGGCGTCCCCCAAGGATCGATTCTCGGGCCTTTCTTATTTCTGATTTACATAAATGACCTCCCATTCTTTGTCAACGAAGTTCATGAGATGGTATTGTTTGCTGATGACACTTCACTTCTATTTAAAGTGAATAGGAATAACGTATTATTGGACGATGTAAACAATTCTATCTCTCGTATAGTTAACTGGTTTAATGTAAATAACTTACTGCTTAATGAGAATAAAACAAAATGTATTAGATTTACAACTACTAGCGTAAAGCGAGATATTGGTAACCTGAAAATTAAGGACAGTGAACTAAACTTTGTTGACAAAACTGTTTTTCTAGGCATAACAATAGATAGTCAAATCGCGACGGTATTTAAAGGTTTTTTTAAAAAAGGAAAACTTTATTAAGTAATTACACTTAGTATTCTTAACTAATAGTCGATGTTAGACTCTAATTCTAAGGTGGTCGATGTTAGACCCTAATCCTAAGGTGGTCGATGTGAGACCCTATTACTACGGTGGCCGATATTAGACTGGCTTTAATATAATTATAATCTTACAGCTAAAAACCCTTACATGATAACTTTGATTCGTGGAACATAATAGAATAACAAAACTATGCATTCATTGTAGTGATTGCATTAACGCTTATGGTGCGTTCTGGATATATGTGTGACATTGTAACTTTTCCCTCCTTAAGCTCGAAATCATCTGAAGAACAATTTTTCGGAGGATGGTTTCGGCCTTGAAATATTATACATGTTTTTATCTTTTTGTATGCCAGAAAGGATATAAGACATAAAATTAAAATTACATATAGAATTATTGTCCCTAAACTGACACTATTGGTTTTCACTACACTTTCACTTTGATTTTCACTGTTTTGTAGGGCGTATGATAGTACTTTTAAATTGGTTAAATCAACCCCATTAAGCTTAACAGGATTAATGTTGCTCTGGATACTGATCTTCAAATTTTCAGGTAAATTTACTAGCGGCAGCTTTTGAGATATAAGCTTCTCACCGTTACTGCTATGTATTCTTAAATTGTGATTTGCAATGTTATATTGGCATTTATCTTCTATGGTTAATAAGTAGGTATTTATGAGAGTGTAATGTAAAATTTCATTATCACAGGTTCTAACCAGATCAACAGGTGATTTAGAGTAGATTATCCATCGGTTAGTCTGTAAAAATTCTACTTTAATTTCTTCGAATTCTATTGGAATTTGTTTGCAAGAGACGTTGTGAGAATATTTCATGAGGTCCAGGATACAAGTGTCTTCAACAGGTACCATGGTCTGCAGCTCATCACAGAGGTATATTTCTTCTTCTATATTCTTACATGGTGTCGACAGCGATTTCGCTTTCAACCCCTTCGCAATAAGGTAGGGATACTTGGGTAGTATTATTAAGGTAAGGTTTGTTTCAGGTTGGGTGATAGGTAAGGGTACAATTTTATAATAAAAATAAGTTTCTTTCTTAACTAAGGGTATTTCTAATACTAAAGTAATAACATTGTTCTTAAAATACGATTTCAATGTCATGGACTGTTCAATTCTTACAATATTTTCAGGAATTACTTTAAATATCAGCTTATCTGTTTTCTCTATGATTCTAAGTACATTAATGAATTGATTAGTATTAATTATAGATTGATGTAATACGCCCATTCTGCTGAATGCTAAAATGTTTTCAATCTCGGTCAATTTTGTGTAAATTATTTGAAAATTATGTAAGAAGGAATTATAGATATGTGTTATTTGGTTAACATGTGAAATAATTGAAATGTCTTTAATATTTTTATTAATTTTATTAATTGCATCACTTAATTGTTCGAGATTGTTTGTAATATTTATAGTAGAGTTTGCAACAAGTCTTATCATTTCGGATATAACAGTAGTTTTCTTTTCCAGAGAATGTTCACGAGATTTTACATTTTTTATTAAGTTGTCATATTTAATAGCATCATCGTAATCCAAATTTCCTGTTATCATTTTAACTAGAGATCCCAAAGGATTAATGAGTCCTCTTTTCTGTCTATTAATTGGTACAATTTCTGAATATTTGTTCAATGTGATATTTAACATATAATTAACTTGAAGCTTAACATCATTGAAATATATTAACGAAGGGCTACTGGTATTTAACTGTAATTCTACTATTCTATTTAGTTCTATATATCTATGCATATTAAATTCTAATTCTTCCTTAATAAGTTTAATATCTAATGTCTTAATTACTATCCACTTATCATACGTAATCATAGCGGTTCCTTCTCTAAGAGGGAGAACGCCTGGATTCTTCTCAACCTTTTGAAGTTGAGGGGCCCGGATCGTTACTGCTTGGGTCACTAGCAGGACGAACCTGTGGGGGACGTTTTATGTCTTTTATTGGAACATTTTTATCTTTTGTGCTAGTTTCTACCAATACTACATTTCTTTTTATTTTACCCTTAACTTTTGCTTTTTCATACCTAGGCTTATCCTTGCTTCTACGTCGGTTTACACCTTTAATAAAAACATTATCGCCTTCATTTAAATCAAAATTAGTTTCACCTACTCTACTTTGTTGAACTTTTTCTTTCCTAGTTCCTATTTTATCGGTTAAGTATTTGTATAAGTATTGAGTTCTTTTTGCATGATCCCTAACTAGTTGTTGAGTATATTCTCTATCAAAATTTAAATTGAATTGATTGTTATTTTCCGTGTGACCAAATACTACTTCAAACGGAGTGAGACCTGTTACTGAATGGATTGTTTGATTGTAAGCCATTATAGCATAAGTCATCACTGATGTAGCATCTGTGAATTTATGTTCATATTTCGCAAGTCTATATATTTCTAAAATTGTGGAATGGAATCGTTCTATTAATCCCATTGAGTTTGGATTATTAGGGGTGCCTATGTGAATGTCTATTTTATATAATGTCATTAAATCTTTCATGAGTTTATTATTGAATTCAGAACCAGGGTCTGAACTGATTTTAGTAGGTACGCCGTAGAATGAAAAATACTTTATAAGTGCCCTGACTACTTCAGGTGTTGTTCTGTCTGGAATTTCAAAAGCTTGTGCTAACTTACTAAATGCGTCTAATATGGTTAAGTAATATTTTCCTTCTATGGAGAATAAATCTATAAATAATTCTTGAAAAGGTCTTGATTGAGTTTGTGTAAGTTGTAATTGAGGTTTAAATGGTCTACGATCGTATTTCATACGTTTACAAGTATCGCATGAATTTATTAAACTGGTTACGGTTTCTTCTAAATTCGTCCAAAAATAAACTCGTTTTAAATGAGAAATTGTTTCTTTAATACCTCGGTGACAGGTTTTGCCTACGTGATACTTCATTACTATTTCCTCTTGTTCTTTTTCGTCAGTGACATTAATTACTCTTTCAGTGCATTCATAAAGCTTTACGGTTTCTTTTCTAAATAATGAAATTAATACTTGTGTGAATAATTGTCGGTGTGCTTTATTTTCGTAATAGATAAAGTATTTAATTTTGGGTCTAATATATTCTTTAAGAAATTTTTTTATTAACTCGGAATTATCTAGGGGTAAGTGAACCTCTAAAATCTTTTGCTTGGGATGTGAACGAATTTTAACTGAAAGTTCATTTTTAAACCATGGGTATATTAATATTTGGTTTGGTTTTGTATCTATAGCTTCGTAAAGTATGGGAATGCCATCAGTATCCATATCTTCAGCAGAATGTGCTGTATCTGTACTAGAGTTTATTGTTAATGTACGTGATGATGACCTGGAATTAACTCGAGATGGAATAGACTTAGATACTTCAGAAAAAGACATAGAGTTACTGTTATCATTTTCAGATTCTTTACTTTGGTTGTTTTGTCCTAATCGTGTTATTGAATCGGTTAATTCTTGAATATAGTCATCAAGATTTCTATCAGAGTTATCTACATTAACTACCATTGATTGATTATCTTTATCGTTTTTACCTAAAGCATTTAATTTAATCCGCGAGAGAGCATCAGCATTGGTGTTTTGCTTTCCATTCTTATGAATGACTTTAAAGTTGTATTCAGCTAACCTGAGTTTATATCTAGTCAATTTACTATTTGGTTCTTTTAGAGAATCTAGCCAAGCTAATGGTCTATGGTCGGTATAAATTGTAAATTTTGTTCCATATAAGTACGGACGAAAGTGTTTAACTGCCCATACAATTGCTAATAACTCTTTTTCTATAGTACTGTAACGTTTTTCTGTGTCATTCAAAGTTCTACTAGCATATGCTATTGGTTTATCACTGCCTACTTGGCCCTGCGAGAGTACAGCTCCAAGTGCATAGTCAGATGCGTCAGTTGTCAAAATAAAAGGCTTTGTAAAGTCGGGATATTGAAGTAATGGTGCATTAACAAGAAGTTCTTTGCATTTCTCAAATGATTTTAAATAATTTTCATTAATTACAATTTTACTGTTCTTTTTTAGACATGCTGTCATGGGTTGTGTAATCTTTGAGAAGTCTTTTATAAATTTTCGATAATAACCAATAAGTCCGAGAAAGCTCTTAATTTCTGTCGTAGTTTTTGGTACTGGGTAATTAAGTATAGCGTCTATTTTGTCGGTATTAGGTTTTAGTCCGTCAGGTGTAATTGTATGTCCTAAGTAATTTGTTTCTTTGCAAAGGAATTCCGATTTATCGAGTTGGACTTTAAGGTTGGTCTTTCTAAGTCTATCGAATACTAGTTTTAGTTTTATTAGGTGTTCGTCGAGGCTAGATGAAAAGATAATTATATCATCTAAGTAAATTAAGCAATGTATGCCCTGCAGTCCTCTAAGAATATTGTCCATTGCTCGTTGGAATGTCGCTGGTGCGGTCTTTAACCCAAACGGCATTCGAAGGAACTCATAGTGTCCAAATTGAGTTGAAAAGGCAGTTTTAGGTTGGTCTTCTTTTTCTATTTCCAGTTGGTGATAACCACTAGCCAAATCAAGTACTGAGAAGTAACAGCTTTTACCTAGTTTGTCAAAGAGGTCAGTTATATTAGGTAATGGATATTTATCGTCTGTTGTAATGTCATTCAGTCTTCTATAGTCAACAACCATCCTAAACTTCTTTTCACCACTAGCGTCAATTTTTTTTGGTACTAGGTGTACAGGTGCACACCATGGAGAATTAGATTCTTGTATTACATTATCTTTTAAAAGTTTATCTATTTGATTCCTAATTTCAACAGCTTCGGCTGGAGATTGACGATAAGGCTTTACGTAAATTGGGTCTTCATTAGTTGTACGAATTTTATGCTTAACTTGATTAGAAAAACTTAATGGTATATGCTCGCTGTAAAAAATATCTCTATATTGAAAACACAAATTAAAAATTTTAGTTCTTTCTTCCTCATTCATGTGTTCAAAACGTAATTTTGACAAGTTTTGTTTCAGAATTTTATCAATGTTATAATCATGAATTGTTTGCGTATTATTTATATTAATTATTTCTTCATTGTAACTTGTAACCATTAGAGGTTTAGTGAATTTAATTTCATAGTTTTTATCAGATGAATTTTGTATTATAGTAGTAGCATAACCGTTTTCGCATTTTACAAGAGCAGATGGTGTTCTTATATCTTTACCAAAATTAATTGAATTTAATATTGCTTGTCCATTAGGAAGATTAACAGGAACCTTAACACGAGTTTCAGATCGTGCATCAACATGAATTGCAAATGGTGGACTATAAATAATTGGTATTTCTGTGTCACGAGTTTTTAAAATTTGATTTTTCATGTCTATATTAGCGTCAAGTTGTTTTAATAAGTCTGATCCTATTAAACCGCCATAATCGCTATCCACATTATAGATATAAAATTTATGATAATCTGTACTACAAAAAGTTTTAAAGAGGGGTATATAAATTACTTCGTTATGGTGACTCTGTGCGTGTGTACTCACGACTTCGAATGGCTCATAATATTTAAATTCTGACAAATACTTATTTACTATTTTAGGACTTATAAAGGATCGTGAACTACCTGTGTCTATCATAAACTTACTATTTATTTCGGGAATTTCAATATGTGGCAACTTTAAAGCACCGTGATGATTTAAATGTATTACTTCGGTTTGTCGGTTATTGAGGCCTGTGTATGAAAATTTTCAGGTTCTGAGGTCTCAACCGCTTCTTCTGAATTTTGTTCTAATTCACAATAATTATCTGGTGTAAAATAATTCGGATCTATATTATAATATTCGTAGGGATAATTATCTTCGAATGTTTCATGATCGTAATTCATATCGTCGTTCATGTAATTTGTGTGAAATAAATTATTTGATGTTCTTGGTGTCATAAAATTTGGCTTAGCTTGAGGCGCCGTTCGCATCGATACATCGTTTTCATATCTATGTACCGGTTTTGGTTGATGATTTTGTGGGATACCGAATTTAAATTGTTGTTGATTTGTTGTTTGGGGGAATTGCCTATATCCAAATTGAGGTGGTGGAATACCAAACTTAAATTGTGAATTATTTGGATTATATAAACCTTGCTTTTGGTTGGTACCGAATTTAAAATTAGGTTTAAATCCTTGAGGTTGTTGTTGTGGGTGTATTCCAAATTTGAAATTCATTGGAGGCTTATTTTGGTATTGGGGTAATTGATTAAACTTATTAAAATTATTTTGAGAAAAATTATTTTGTGATAAATTATTTTGTGGTAAATTATTCTGTGTTAAACTATTTTTTTCATTAATATTTTGAGTATATTTTTGTCTATTAACGCTCCGTGATTTATATTGGTTAAGGAAATTCACTTCTTCCATTACTACACTGAGCGCGTCTTCTAGAGTTGTAGATCTATGTAACCGGACAACTCGTATCATATCTTCGGGCAAATTAAAAAGGAAAACATTTAAACACGTATGGTTATATATATTCATTTTCGCGTTCTTAATATTTTCGTCCTCTATTAAATTAATTTTCGAAAATAATGTGCTACGGACGCTTTGGATTCGATTACAAAAACTTAAATATGACTCACCTTGATTAATTTTAATATTTTCTAATTCGATTGAAATACATTCTTCAGTTCTAGGATCTCCGAAATGTTGGATAAGAGTTGTTTTAAGCTCCTCCCAATTATTAATGTCTTGTCTCTCGCTAATCAAGTGACTTGCCTTACCTCTAAGGCGGCTAGTTATAACATGAAATATGTATATATCTTGTGCTATATTCGGGCGTTCTGGCCTAAAGGCTCTTATGACATACTCACTTTTTTTAAAAAATAAATTTAATAGTTTTTGTTCCCCATCGAACTTAGGTATAATATTTAGAATATCAGTTGGAATAGTGCGTATTTCTTGCATTTTTTTAACAATTAAAAATAATATAAATTTATTTTCTTTACTTACTTAATAATTCAATATAATTTTCTTTTTATTTCAATTAAAATCTTTATCAACTTAACATAACTTAAATCTATTTTACACAATACACAGTCAAACGGAAATAAAATGGGACAGGTTGGAATGCGAAGAGGTTTACTCACATAAGTCTGCAACCCATTTCTTCTATTTATAACTGCTGATTCTTCTTTCACTTTTTGCCTTTAACCGTCGAATTACGCGATCAATAATGACTTATTTGTTTGGTCGTAAAATATCCGTTTAATGCGTAAAAACACACGCGCAACCCTACACTCAGACTGATTTTAAGTCTTCACAGGCGCAGGATCACGACGGATATCCTACCGGCTGCGCCAGTCAAATCGCGACGGTATTTAAAGGTTTTTTTAAAAAGGAAAACTTTATTAAGTAATTACACTTAGTATTCTTAACTAATAGTCGATGTTAGACTCTAATTCTAAGGTGGTCGATGTTAGACCCTAATCCTAAGGTGGTCGATGTGAGACCCTATTACTACGGTGGCCGATATTAGACTGGCTTTAATATAATTATAATCTTACAGCTAAAAACCCTTACATGATAACTTTGATTCGTGGAACATAATAGAATAACAAAACTATGCATTCATTGTAGTGATTGCATTAACGCTTATATAGAGATATATGTGTGACATTGTAACTAGATAGTAAACTCCAATGGGGCCCGCACATAGATACTCTTTCGAATAGGCTCAGCTCTGCAGCATATGCAGTAAAGAAAATCCGACAGTTTACTGATAAGGACACGGCAAAAATTGTTTATCATAGCTACTTTCACAGCGTAATGTCGTACGGTATTTTACTGTGGGGTGCTGCTGCAGAGGTTCAATCCATATTTGTGCTGCAGAAGCGGGCTGTTCGGGGTATTTGTTGTGTTTCTCCGAGGGAGTCGGTACGGAATAAGTTTAAGGAATTAAATATTATGACACTATCTGGTCAATATATTCTTGAAGCCTTGTTGTATGTCCAAAAAAATATAAACGACTTTAAAACAAATGGTGACTTTCACCAGTATAATACGCGAAATAGAACTAATTTGAGTGTACGACCAACCAGGCTCCAAAAGATAAACCACTCCTTATATGGAAATTGTATTCGTTTTTACAACAAACTCCCAAGCGAAATTAGAGTATTATCACTAAATAAATTCAAAGCCGTCGTTAAACGGAAACTAATCAACAAAGCTTTTTATAAATTTGAGGACTACTTAAATGATCCTAATCCTTGGGATTGAATTGCTCCAGTTCAAAGAATTTGTATGACAATACCTGGCGATTAAAAAGAGTGGCGGAAAGTTTCTTGCCAGTTCTTCTTACCCGCTCTACGCCCTTGACTTGCGAACTGGTAGTAAATGTAAATTTACGATTAATTTAACTTGACGATTCAAAAGTGTACTTGGTTACCCACTTGAATAAAGATATTTTGAGTTTGAGTTTGAGTTTATTGTGTGCAATTATTTAATCAATTACCGTCCAAAATTCGTAATATTAGCGTGTTTTATCAATTATTCAAAAGGGCATTAAAGATACATATTAAATTGAGCCTAGTAGACTAAAATTGGTATAGCTGATGGCGACCTGTATCTCGTTCGTATATTATATTCAGATTCTCATGTAAATAAAAATACATTTTTGTAGTGAGAAATAAAGTTATTAAACATTATTTTAAGTTCTTAATAGGTCATAACAAAATTTAAAATTAAATTAAATAATTAACATTGAATTAAAATTTAAACCAAAATACAGTAATTATTAACGTTCAACGATAAACTACAAAACAGATAATGAAGATTGACGATAATATCGTGTTTTATGTTCAATCCAGAAATGTCATGATGAAAGATTTATTATAATATATATCTCCAAAATAAAGATTAAAAGGTATTTAATTTTAATCATATCTCTTAATTACTCATAAAAATCTATGAAAGATATGATACTAAGAATTTATAACATATATTTTTTGATTGTATAATATGGAAATTATCGACATTAAATCAGAGCCATACTTTTGATAAAATATTTAATTATTCAGGCCAAATATCCAATAGAACAAAAATGTCTTGAGAGAGAGAGAGAGATGAGATTTCGAAATTATCGCAACGGGTTTTTAGAGAACTACGTCGTATTTCATTAAAAAACCGAATTATGTATATATATATATGTGATCGTTAATAAAGTGCTTACCTGAGCTCTGTTGAATTCGTGAATCGCAGTTCTTGAATTGCTTCTAAGGGCTCTTGTGAGGAGAACCCAATTATTATGATCATAATTGACTCTGTAAAAGCCTGAAAAAAACATATATTATCATGGTTTCGAACCATGCTCTGTCTATTTTAAATTAACAACAAAAGTCTTAATAGCTTAAATGTTGTATTGTGCGACTCTTAGTTTACGACATTGGCGCTACCGATATTGAGATAACTATATCGAAAATGCATACAAAAACCTCGGCATTGGCATATTGAAATCTTATAAAAGGGATAGCAGTCGATAAACTGTCGTCATTATTTGTAAGGTAAATTAAGGCACTTTTTAAAAAGTATTTTGATCAATTATTAATGTGATTCTATACGGATTTAGAAAAGAAATATATTTACTTGTTTGTTGTTTATTAAGCAGGATCCATTCAGGACCAGAGGTCCCTCTATTAAATGAGGCAGCTGCTTCAGTTATCATGAGCGATGGCTTTAGATCGTCAAAATCAGAAACGTTAGCCCGAGTCCATGTTATAGGTATTTGCCAGATTTGGCTGTATTGCGACTTTCCTGTGTCACGTTCCCAGCGAGCCTATTATAAGTACAAAATGTGTCATAGTAATACATAATAATATATACTCAATAACTATTTCAATTCCATTAACGACGATTTCTTGCGCCCCCATAATTTTTAATAATATACCCCCATAATTTGCGATCCCATAATTTTAAATATCTTAAATGTTGTACTATGCGACTCTTAAGGTGCGTACAGACTATATAACATAACATGTTATACAACATTGCTATACAACATGTTTCAGATAATGTGGACACTGAACGTTATAAAACATGTTATAATAACATGTTATTGATATGTATGCTAGGACGAACCCAGCATCGACGTTTTTTTGTTTTTCTTTTGTTATTTAAAATGGTTATATAACATTGTTAAATTGCATTGTTATTCTATTGTGTACAGTATTATTTTATTTTATAATGTTGAATAACAAGGTTACATAATGTGGACGTGTTATAAAACACAAGTTATATAATATGTTACATAGTCTGTACGCACCCTTACATTGCTATGTTGGGGCTTGCGATAACTATATCGGAATTGCATACAAAAACCTCAGGAATGTGAGTTATAGATTACCGGTGTAGGAATTTATCTTTTTCAAATTGAAACCTTATAAAAGAGAAAACAGTTAGAAAACCGACCACAGCCACTGGAGGTGTAAGCCGGATAAAACCAGCCACTACTAGTTCAACCACCAGCCAGTTATTTTTTTATGTGGGTAAATTGATTACACGTATACTCGACGTAACTGTTTGGAGCGTAGGGTTATGTGGGACTGGCATCTGTACATAATCACTACGGGGCTATCAACACATCAACATCATCCCTTTAGGTGAGAGGAACTGTACTTATTCTATAATTTAATATAGACCGTCAAGACAAATTACCTGGTTAATGCGAACTTGTCCACTGGTTTGGTTAACAGAAACTGTTAGGAGTGGATGACCAGCTCTTTCTGACCATGTCCGGAAGTATGATTCGACGGTAACGCCATCGTAATTAGCCAAAGCTCCATCCTCCCTCGCAGCCTCGTCCAAGGCAGAGAAGAGGTGACTGGGATCTGCTACGTCAAATTTCCTGTTGACATTTAATACATTTTGAATATCCTCTAATGTATGTTGTAATAATTGTATGATATATTTAACGTCAGGAAGTAAGGCGGGAATCGATTGTTGACAAAACAGGAACAAAAGATGAACAACGACAAAGATAGTACCTAGGGATAAATTATTAAAAATGATGACGTCAGTATATGCTTCTGTTCAACCAAACAACAACTTTTATATAAAAGCAGCATCGAACTAATTATAAGAAAACTTTACTCAAACAAAGTAGGGTAGTACCTTGCATCTAGGAATTTTCGCAGACCCTTAACGAAAGTTTCATCACCGAGAAGGTATTGCGTCATTCTTAACATAGATGCGCCTCTTGCATAGGTGATGGTTGAAAAGTGGGCTGACACACTAGCTGGATCATTGACGTCGGGGTTTGTCAGCGCATGCGCAGAATCAACCGAATCAGATAACATTGACACTCGGAGTTGTTCAACAATGAATCTTGTGTTGAAGCCCATTTCAGGAGCACCCTAAAATTTGTTTTAAATATAAAAAGGGAAATTACTTATATAGTTAATTTATAATATTTTGAAAAACAGTGATCATTACTCTAATATATTTGATACAGTATGTAAGGCTCAATTACTATAAAAAAACGTTAATTGGAAAAAAATATATCACAGAGAACTATTAATCGGTCTCTGTCATATCTGTAATAAACGTCATCGAGATCAGAACATTAGTGCACTGTCTTATTCAAATTAAATGTTCCTGTTAGTAATTGTATATTTGGTTGGTGATTATTAACATACGAATTAAAATTTCAACGCTTGACAGTTCCGTTGATAAGCAATTTTTTATTAAGCTATAATATTATGAAATAAATTCGCTTCTCAAGAAAATGAATCTAAAAGTACTAATATCTGTATTCTATACTAATATAAAAGTCATATAGTTTATTTGATAAATATAGTTTAATTGATAAATATAGTCATACTAAGAAATCGTGTAACCAAAAACTCACCATTTCAGCTAGATAGTATTGATAAAATCTACCAAACGCTTCGTTCAGCCACAGATTGTCCCACCACGAGCACGTGACTAGGTTTCCAAACCACTGGTGGGCGACTTCATGTCCTATTACGTTCGCAATTCTTTGCTTGTACCAATGGTTGCTGTTGTCTTCGTCGTAAAGGAGAAAAGCTTCCCTAAAATAATTATTTTTAAGCTACGGGAGTTTTGAATGTTCATCCACAATACCAGTTGGAATACATGATCTACATAATGTTTTTTTCTTAATAGGCAACAAGATGATTAACTCAAATCAATCAAATCAAAATACGTTTATTCAGTTTAGATGCTCTTAGGGCATGCTTATGAATGTCAAAAACGTTTACGAAATTGGCGAAAGAGCAAGACTACGCCATCCATGCAAAACTACCAGGAGGCCTTGTTCTGAGAAAAACGGGCAAGAAACTCAGCAGGTTTAACTCCCTCTACATTATGATTATTCAAAGGAAAATGTCATAAACCACAACGTCATTAAAGTTAGGTACATAAGTAAATAAAATAAGAATCTGTTCTGTGATTTACCAAATTCACCATTACACACACAACACTTCAAAGATAACGCGCATTTTGTCTTCTAGGTAGTCATTAACTGTGTAGTAACCTTTACACATTAATGTTTTTTTAATATGTGTTTTGAATCTGTCAGTTCTAATATTTCACTAGGAATCATGTTATAGCAGCGTATATATGGGCGGATGCCCTTCATTATTAGAAACAGCCATGTCTTAATAATTTTAATGTTGGTCACCAAACTCAAAATCTATTTACTATTCATTAGGAAATCTCTTAAACAAGCACTTTCAATTAGTTTTGTAACAAAAAGACACCAGATTATTTAGAACAAAAGCGATTCGTCGCAGACGTGGTCCGCTCGCCGTTGACGTCCGAAAAACTCCAAACGATTCAACATGGCCGCGCTGACCATCGATACGACGCTCCGCCAGACTTGACAATTGTCAAATCTCGTTCCAATATTTGCAGTATTTCATAACATGGCGCTAGGAATGCGCCGTCACGGCCGGACTGACTTTCGACCGTCCTCGGGCGCATCAGATTGCAGTCCTGTAACAGTGACACAATCAATCGGACAGGTGTCAGTAAATCTACCCGCTCGCCCAACCTGACAAGCTATGACTACTAGACGTAATGCTACTGTCATACAACTATGACTATCAGAATAAAAAAGCGTGTGTCCTTTCGACCACTCATGGACCGGACGGCACCTTTTTCTAATCACTTAACAAACATTACACTCTTTATCTAACAAACATTCTCACAGTATCAATTTGGACCGGACGAGTGTGTCCTTTCGACCAGCCACTCGTGCATGGACCGGACGACACTGTCCCTTCGACCAATTAACACCTAAGATTGGACCGGACGGGTGTGTCCTTTCGACCAGCCACTCGTGCATGGACCGGACGACACTGTCCCTTCGACCAATTAACACCTAAGATTGGACCGGACGGGTGTGTCCTTTCGACCAGCCACTCGTGCATGGACCGGACGACACTATCCTTTCGACCACCTTCACACACACACACACACACACCACGTTATTCAATGACTCATCTCACTAATCGTGCCAACATAGTTAAGTAAACTTCAGCGCTTACAGATTACACATACCTATAAGTTACGGACTGTCTTGCTCTGCGTGAATTCGGACCTCATGCTCAAAGATTTCGCGATCTGTAATGTTACTTACGGTATCAGACTCCGCTGTAAGCGTGTCTGATCCTGCGGACAGTGTATCGGAGCCTGCAGTCAATATATCACAAACATTCGGTCTGTCGAGGTGACTATTATCGAGTTCAACATCGTTCGGCGCCGTCATGGCCTCTTCTTCAGTCATCAAACTAGTAGATATTTCAACTAACCCGTCATGACCCCGAGGTACTGGACGCAAGTTCTCGTGCGCATATTTGAAAGTACGATGTGAACCGGTTATGCTTTTCAACTCGTAACGGTCATTATCTAATACTGCGATTATTACATAAGGACCCCTAAACTTCCTATCTAACTTGGTTTGGTTGCGTTCACAACTTTTGATGAATACGAAATCGCCTTTAGAAAATGGCTTGATAGTAGCTCGACCCTGGTTAAATGTCAATTCGCTGTTCTTGTTCTGAATCTGGACTTGAACACCTAATTCTCGACATACCTAGAGATTGAGAACGGATACCGAACATGAGTTCAGTTGGCGTAAATTTGGTGACTGTAGACCTAGTACTATTAAGCGCTAATTGCACATTACCTAACTCGTCACGCCACGCTTTATTGGGATCATTTTCGATAATCGTTAGCAAACTTTTCAAAGTGCGCATCACACGCTCGACTTGCCCGTTTGCCTTGCTGGAGCCAGTTGCTATAAAATGCAGCTTAATGTTATGTTCTGAACAAAAGTTCTTGAAATCCTGGCTAACGTAACACCTGCCTTGATCAGCTATTATGCGCTTAGGTGCTCCAAAAAGGCAAACGGCACTTTTAACGGCTTGAACCGCACTAGCTGCGTCTAATGATGAGGTGTGCTCTAATAATACGTATTTAGTGAACGCATCAATAATTACTGAACAATATTCCTTACGGTCACTTTTTCCACTTAGTTTGCCGGTGAAGTCTATATGAATCGTGTGCCACGGTACCGGAGCTTTTGGAATAGAATGTAGCTGCACAGGCTGAGCACCTGAGGGACCTTTTGATGCCTTGCAGACAATGCAAGAGTCAATAAATTTTCTAACGCACTTGGACATATGAGGGAACCAGTACTGTTCGTACAGTTTGTCCAGTGTTTTGTCACCACCCAGATGTTGTAACTCGTTATGAACGTGATTAATCAAAGTCCATATTAGGGAGCGAGGGACGACTGGTAGCCATGATATAATCTTGTTTCTTACAACCTTCCTATAAAGAATGCCATTCCTAACGTCATATGTCTGACCAACCGTTTCAGGAAAATCGTTATTATTGTGCTTGTTGATCAATTCTTGGACCTCTGCATCACGTTTCTGTTCTACAGAAAGCCAACCCTGATGTAATTCTACAAAATTTACTATCTGAATTGTAGGTTTTGAAGAGACTTGTGACTCGGAAATTAAGCTATTGGGGTCCGGCAGGGGATTTCTAGAAAGGTAATCCGCGTGTTCCATGCCACGACCTTCGCGATATATGATATCGAAATCGTAGGCTTGTAAAAATACCCACCAGCGATGAACACGTGGGGTTAGGTCAGTTTTAGATTTCGATTCTTTTAATGAGTTACAGTCCGTGAAAACCTTGAAACGTCGGCCGTATAAATAATGCCGGAAGTGTTCTACCGCTCGTACGACTGCCAGCGTTTCCAGTTCGTATGAGTGGTAGCGGGACTCTACTTCAGAGGTTCGTCGGCTAAAGTATTCTACAACATGGGGCAGGTCTTTCTTTTTCTGTATTAAGATCGCCCCATATCCCTCCGAGCTAGCGTCGCAATGCAATTCAACGGGTAAGTCCGGGTTAAAGATCATCAGAACTGGTTCGGAGGTAAGCATCTGTATAATGGTATTACGGATATGGGCATCGTTGAACACTTTTATGGGGTAGACCCCTATCAATCAATTTCTAACTCTCCTGTGTTCACGCGTTTACGGGGAACACTATCCACGAAACTGCTAGCATATTTGTCCAATAGTCTAATAAGGGCATCTCTATCATCAGCTGCCAAATCCGTATCTATCCGAGTAAAGTATGGCTGGGTAACAATCGCCTCACAAACATTAACTTCAAATTATCATTATTAATTTTGACGCTCACACCGTTTTCTAAAATGTCCCTACCTATTATAACAGGGTCCGTAAGACATGAGTCTGGTACTACATGAAATGTCAAAAGTTTTATAAAATTTTCAAAATTTACCTCACTCGAAATCTGTGACGTAGATTTTATTTCATCACCACCAATGCCCGCAAGATACACAAGATCATTGCGCACAGTACTTGGGAACTTAGTATAATAGCTCTCTTTTATCAACGAGCAAGACGATCCGCTATCAAACAAAAAGAAAGGAGACTGACTCACCAGATGACATCCTCAAGGTGCCCCTCGACAGCCACTGTTCGCAGATATTGACCTATTACCTTGCAGCAGATCCACCACCTTTTTCCTTTTCTTTACAAATTGTTGCTATGTGTCCAACTTGACGGTAGAAGTTTTCTCGGGGGCACGTGTTGCAGTTGACGGATCTTGCTGTTTAGTCATCCAAGAAGAATCTTCTCGAAGACGCTTGCCGGATGTGGATCCGAGGATTCCACAAAAATGATATTTACCAGGAAATCTTGCGTCCACAATTCTAGGTCGCTTGAAATCAGTCTCTTGGATTTCAGTAACCCCCGATCTTCGCTTTAGGGAAATGCCTTTTAAGATTCTAAACAGCTGAGGTTTAATAGTGACAGTATATGCGTTTAGCTCGCGGCATATCAAATCATCCTTCTGACATAAGACCGATATGACGTATCCAGTTATAAAATCTTGACATTCGGGTTTTAGGTATAGTTTCGATCATATTCCATAAGCGCAGGCCACTCTGCTGCAGTTTCTTTTGTTCCAATTTGAAAACGCAATATTTCATCAAAGAAGTCTTGAAATAATTTTGGTTTACAAAATCTAGCCATTAAACTTTGTTTTACATTCTCCCATGTCAGCTCATACAAATTTAACTTGCTCAAGCAAGCTGCGCGCCCTTTCAGTACACTGCTAAGAGCTAGAGAAATCTATGCCCTCTAAATGTTTAGTCAGTACTTTAAGCTCTGTAATTAAGACCAACCTTCTATATCCGCGTCTACCGGATTAAACTCTACGAATTTCACTGAACTATACTGGGCGTTAGCAGTTGCCACCGGTGGTTGCGTTGTCGCTAACATCCGAGTAAGTAAAATTTTCATATTACTTAACAACTTCAAGGCGCTATTTTAGTCAGGTGGTTGTTTTTGCACGGTCAGTAGCGCATGGGATCCCACTTCTGATATGGGCGGATGCCCTTCATTATTAGAAACAGCCATGTCTTAATAATTTTAATGTTGGTCACCAAACTCAAAATCTATTTACTATTCATTAGGAAATCTCTTAAACAAGCACTTTCAATTAGTTTTGTAACAAAAAGACACCAGATTATTTAGAACAAAAGCGATTCGTCGCAGACGTGGTGCGCTCGCCGTTGACGTCCGAAAAACTCCAAACGATTCAACATGGCCGCGCTGACCATCGATACGACGCTCCGCCAGACTTGACAATTGTCAAATCTCGTTCCAATATTTGCAGTATTTCATAACATGGCGCTAGGAATGCGCCGTCATATATTTAGGCTCAGAAATTAAGTATTTATTTTCTGCAACCTGTAAGATGGCTGGAAATTGTTTCCCTTATTTTTTGTAACCCTATTGTGAATGTCACTCTTCTTTGAAAGAGAACTAATATTACTACGCACACGTCTGTTTTTGAGTCTAAAATTGTGTCACTGCCGTATGTTACCGTACATCCAATAGGTTTTTGAGATATGAGAGTCACAGTTAGCGCTAAATCACGTCTCGGAATCTAACAAATATTATACCTGTATGTAAGCATGCCCCAGTTCTCCATAGCACCTGCTGAGAAGTCAGGAATTGCTGCCTGTTTCATGTCAATGTTTCGAGCCATTTCGTAATATGGGATGTTAGTGTAATTCGTCATGATATCCAATAGTTTTATTCCCATATCCAGGGCAAAGTCCCCAGTTCTGTTCGCAGTAGTTCGTGCATAGATATGGAATGGGTGCGTAACGTTGTTATTTGTGGCTACTATTTCAAAGTCAGAAACTATAAAACCGAGTAAATATGTCGATGTTTTTGGGGTTGTGTAGAAGGTTTCGGATACTCTTCCATTGACACTGCAAACAAACGAAGACGTTGAGAATATTGGCAATTATTATTAATATTTCTAGAAGCAATCGTTTATGAAATGAATTAATTAGAAGTGATCCAAACGGCTGGAATTTTTTTAGTATGTTGTGTTAACTCTACATATTATAATGCTTTCTTTTGACAGTCTTCTTAGGTTAAGGCAAATATTTTATCAAAAAATTACGGGGATTTAATTACATGTAAAGTGATAAGATTTGTCCACAAAATGTTTCTTCTTCTTTCCAGCCATACAATAATTATACTTATAATTAAAAATTAATCAATAAATTTTTTGGTATTTGTACTCACTTTGTGGTGGCCTTGATTGGCATATTTGATACAGTTGGTTTTAACGTCGAATCTCTTATAATAGTGATATCAAATAATGCCTTGAAACTAGGTTCATCGTAGCAAGGGAAAGCTTGACGGGCATGACCTGGTTGGAATTGTGTGGACCCTAACCATCTGAAATTTTAGAAATTTTATGCTACACAAAGAATAAAATGTAATTTACATATAGACCTGATCATGGGCACATGTTTATGTATATCAAATCAACATGCAGATGATAGATATATGTCTTTTGTACTTTATAGTTAATTTGTAAAAGGTACGTTTTAATTATTTAGTAACATTTAAAAAAAATGATAATTATTATCATTAACTTGAATAGTTAGAAACAGAATGTTTTATTAATGTATATTTTGTTAAGTCAAGTTTTATTAGATTAATGTAAAATAATGTTTTTAAGAATCTTATTAAGTTTCTCAAATAGACTGATTTGAATATTTAAAGATCCATCGATATTTCTAGAATTCGCGTCACACCCTCAAAGTTAAACTAGTTTTTGTATTTATAATGTACTTTTAAAATGACCGATTTGAATCTGATTGTCTATTTAAGATAGTAAATCCCACCCCCATATCCTTCTACCAATTAACCCTTTTTTATATTTATGTTCTAACTCCTATTCAGTACGGACGGGTATTGCAACTGCGGAAGAGTCATCTGGTACAGGACAAGACACGCTTCAAGAGACTGATGGCCAACCTCCAGTAATGGAGAGGTACTCAAAGAATAAGAAAAGAAAGAACTCCTATTCGTTAGTTGTTATTTCGCTATCTACATTATATATCGAATTTCAATCCAAACAATAGGTACAATATCTGCAGCTCTTACCTCTTTTGACCATTGCTATCCTTGTACCAACTTCTATAGAACCCTCTCATGTTAGTTTGCAAATTTCCACTGAACTTAGACTTTAGTGTAAATTGCGTATTAGCTGTTAACTGTGATGTTGCCCGCACTCTTAGAAAACTATATGGCATTTCACAAGTCAATGTATTATTTTCTAATGCTACCGCTATCCCTGTGGCTGTTGTTAATGTTAACTCGTGAATTGTCAGATCATTACAGTGTAAAACAATTTCATTTGTTGCTGTTAAAACAGTTAAGTCAATGGTAAAACTCAAACTCAAACTCAAAATATCTTTATTCAAGTGGGTAACCAAGTACACTTTTGAATCGTCAAGTTAAATTAATCGTAAATTTACATTTACTACCAGTTCGCAAGTCAAGGGCGTAGAGCGGGTAAGAAGAACTGGCAAGAAACTTTCCGCCACTCTTTTTAATCGCCAGGTATTGTCATACAAATTCTTTGAACTGGAGCAATTCAATCCCAAGGATTAGGATCATTTAAGTAGTCCTCAAATTTATAAAAAGCTTTGTTGATTAGTTTCCGTTTAACGACGGCTTTGAATTTATTTAGTGATAATACTCTAATTTCGCTTGGGAGTTTGTTGTAAAAACGAATACAATTTCCATATAAGGAGTGGTTTATCTTTTGGAGCCTGGTTGGTCGTACACTCAAATTAGTTCTATTTCGCGTATTATACTGGTGAAAGTCACCATTTGTTTTAAAGTCGTTTATATTTTTTTTGGACATACAACAAGGCTTCAAGAATATATTGACCAGATAGTGTCATAATATTTAATTCCTTAAACTTATTCCGTACCGACTCCCTCGGAGAAACACAACAAATACCCCGAACAGCCCGCTTCTGCAGCACAAATATGGATTGAACCTCTGCAGCAGCACCCCACAGTAAAATACCGTACGACATTACGCTGTGAAAGTAGCTATGATAAACAATTTTTGCCGTGTCCTTATCAGTAAACTGTCGGATTTTCTTTACTGCATATGCTGCAGAGCTGAGCCTATTCGAAAGAGTATCTATGTGCGGGCCCCATTGGAGTTTACTATCTATTGTTATGCCTAGAAAAACAGTTTTGTCAACAAAGTTTAGTTCACTGTCCTTAATTTTCAGGTTACCAATATCTCGCTTTACGCTAGTAGTTGTAAATCTAATACATTTTGTTTTATTCTCATTAAGCAGTAAGTTATTTACATTAAACCAGTTAACTATACGAGAGATAGAATTGTTTACATCGTCCAATAATACGTTATTCCTATTCACTTTAAATAGAAGTGAAGTGTCATCAGCAAACAATACCATCTCATGAACTTCGTTGACAAAGAATGGGAGGTCATTTATGTAAACCAGAAATAAGAAAGGCCCGAGAATCGATCCTTGGGGGACGCCCATTGATACCTGCGAACCCGGAGAGGTGACTCCATTGACATGAACTCTTTGGATCCTTCCCTTTAAATATGAATTCATCAGGCTGGAAGCTTTGCCATCAACGCCATAGTGTTGAAGCTTTCCAACGAGTATATCAGGATGAACACAGTCAAAGGCCTTTGACAGGTCACAAAAGACGCCGACTCCATCATATGATTCTTCCCAGGCGTTAAATATGTCCGAAATCAACTTCACACCGGCATCGATTGTGGAGCGACCCTTAGTGAAACCATACTGTTTATTATGTAAGAGTTTATTTTTATTAAAATGTAAAGAAAGCTGGTCTAGCATTATCTTTTCAAAAACTTTGCTCAACGCAGGGAGCACGGAAACAGGTCTGAAGTTTGACGGATCAGACTCACTACCTGCCTTGAACAACGGTGTAATCTTACTTAATTTCATTTCGTCCGGAAAGACTCCACAATCGATACATCTGTTAAAAATGATAGACAATTCAGAGCTTATTACATTAATAACGGAATTTAAAATGACTGTTGACATACCCCATATATCTTTACTTTTTTTTAAATTAATAAGCTTAAAAGTTTTAACGATATCATTACAAGTTATATGTTTAAACTGAAATTTAATATTACATTCAGGTACATATTTTTCTAGCAATGAGATCGCAGCAGCAGGTGAAGAATCTAGGGACTTGGTCGTATTTATGGTACATTTGTAAAGAACTCTTCAAAAGAAGAAGCTACCTCTGGGTCAGATTTTATTAATTTCCCTTTAACTTTTAACATATAATCAGTTCGTTTGTCAGACGTTTTACCTGATTCTTCATTTATTATTTTCCAGGTAGCTTTTACTTTATCCATGCTATTTTTTATTTTTGAACTTAAATATTGAGACTTTGCAGTTTTGCAATCTTTTTTGAAATTATTTGAATACAACCTAACATATTCCCTAAACTCCACACTAGTGTTATATTGCATTTCGTCATACATTTCATATAATTTTAACCTTTTCCTGTGTAACTCCTCATTTGCCCAGTCACAGAAACTTGTTTTCTCAGAGACCAATAAAGTCTTTTGAGTAAATACTTTCTTGAATTCATCAATAAATGATCCAAAAAAAGTACTGTATAAATTATTAGGGGATGAGTTGCCACACAGAAATGGCATTCTATAGACCAATGCTTCTCTAAATCTGTCCAAACGGTCATTTGTAATAGGAGTTATCACAATTTTCTTCTTTTTACATGTTTTTTGCTTCCTTAATTGGAATTCAAACCATTGACCAGTGTGATCAGATTTAAATCTATTGAAAATACATACATTCAAAGGGGCTATGTCACTATATATATTATCTATACAAGTTGCGGTGCTAGCTGTTATTCTTGTGGGCGAATGAAATTGATTTATTAAATTGTATGAACGAAAAAGACTAAGTATGCGTACACTTGAATTAGAATGACAAAGTAAATTGACATTAAAGTCCCCACACACAATTAGCCCTTTATTACACTTTACTAATTTACACAATATCTCCTCTAATACATTTTCAACATTATTATAGACAGCTGATGGAGGACAATATAGACATACAACAATGAATTGCTCCAGTTCCACACAGGAGATTTCAATAGTTAGTTCTACAGAGAGGCTGATAATATCCTTTCTTTCTTTGCATTTAAGTTTTTTACTAATTAGGATTAATGAGCCACCATGAATTGCATTTTCTCTGCAAAACACACTACCAACCCTGTGGTTACAAAAATTAAACAAAACTTCATATTTTTTTAACCAGTGCTCTGTTATGCACAAAAAGTCTATTTTTTGACTATTCAAGAATAGTTCAATTTCTAATTCTTTATTTTTCATCCCCTGTATATTTTGATGTACCACAATAATTTTTTGGGAATGAATTTTATCACATAATATACTTACCTTATTATTGCAAGAGTGGTGCTCTGTTGTCCTATTATCTAATTTAAATAAATATTATTTGGAATTTCTTCCAAGGTCTTATTATCTAATGCTTGCTCAATAGAAGCAAGGGGTCTAGCCAAATTCTTGGCTGTCATCTGTATAAAATATGATAGCGAAACAGCTATCTGTCTTTTTAAGAAAGCAGGTAGGTAATAATATCTACCCTTTGTGATAAAAAACTTTTTACTATACCTATTGGTATCTATGACACAAAATTTATCATTATACATTGCCAATGTATGCAATGTTTGATTAAGAATATATCTTGTGTCATTTTCTTCCTTAGGAAAGCTTTGGCTATAGGGAAATGTAAACATAACAATCCTCTTAGAGTCTAAACAACAAAGTTTTTCAAATAATACTAAAAGATCATGTTTATTTACATTTCCCCTGTTCCCTATAAAAATTATTAAATTATTACAATTATCATTGTTTTTGATTATATGATTTTTCACAATGTTTTTAAAAGTGGCATTGGGATAGCAGCTGTTTATAAATGTTTGGCCGTCATTTAATTGTACAATAGTACCCATGTCCTGACCCATTTCATCAGAATACATTAAATTCCTTTCTTTTGCCTTAATTTTTTCCTTTAACTGAGTGTTTGTTGTGGTGTAGGTGAGGCTGTGAGTGTGTTGTGATGTCTGTGGTAATTGGAGACTGGGTTGGCTTTTATAATTGCAACCATAAGTTTTATTCTGCAATTGCTCATAACATTCTGCGGTGTAATTAGAAATTTGAAGCAGATCTTCCATTGCAGAAGAATATTTTTCTACCATACATTGTGATTCTTCAAATTTAGAAGTGAGACTGTTTGTAAGTTCTTTTAATTTAAAAATTTCTGTTTTCAAATCTAATGTGTCAGATTCATATTTTAATTTAGCATTTTCAGTTTCAATTAAATGCAAGTCAAGTTCATTTTGAAGTTTTGTGTTTTGAACTTTTAAATCCACACTGTTTACATTTCTATATTGTTTTACTAGCTTCTGTGTCTTTTTAATATATTTATTAATTTTAATATATTTTCTTATTTTGTTTTTACCTAAACTTTTTACATGATGAGTTGGTGTAGAACCTGAATCATGAATTAATGTATTGTATAGAATGTTTGTGTGTGTATCTTTTACACTTTGTGAGACTGCCTCCAGGTTATTAATATATTGTTGAGCCTCCAATAGCTGTTTTTCAAGACTTCTTATGCGCTGCAAAGCAACTTCATACTCATTACCATAACTATCAAGTTTATTTAATTCCTGCTGAAGCATAACACACTGATCTTTAAGTGAATTATTTTCTTGAAATAGCAAGGACATTTCATTTTTGAGCTTCCTGTTGCCTTCCAGCACACTTAAGAATTCTTTTTCATTTTCTTCTCTTTCACTTGTTAACTGGGTACATAAATCCCTGCAAGACTGCAATTCAGTCAGTGCTAATTTAAGTTTAGACTCTTCTTGCAAAGCCAAGCCTCTGCGAGTCATCATATTGTATACTAGGGACTGTATGCAATGAACAAGCGAAAAAGGTATGTATATATAACTGTTATGTGTGAGTGGTGGTGGTTGTACTATTTATTACCTATTAACATATAATGAAACCTAAATACACAAAATGGACTTATTTTGTCAAGTAAATTATGTAGTATTAATTGTCTGGGCGAATGTTTTCGTCGTCGATTTTGCTTCCACTAGTTGTCAAGCAAAATGAGACATAAACCGTGCCAATGTGTGATGGACGTAGCTCCAAAAACTGAGCAGTATTTTATGATCGTATGTAGTCAGTAAATATAACTTAAATATAACAAAATACTCCCCAGGTTTGACGATATTTTAAACTACGTTACCGTTAAGGCGTTAAGTTGACAGCCAGTTTTAGATCCCTGTTTTGCCAAGTTCTCGCGACAAAAAACACTGTATAATCACTTTATATTATACACAAATCTTATTTTTAACTATATTACCCTAATTTAACTAAATTTAAAGCCTTAAAATTATTATTTTTTAAAATTAAATGTAGAGGTTGTTTTCTTACAACCTACTACCGTCAACTTTTCCTACGTCAAAAAAAAAAAAAAAAAAAAAAAAAAAAAAAAAAAAAAAAAAAAAAAAAAAAAAAAAAAAAAAAAAAAAAAAAAAAAAAAAAACTTCTCCATCAAATGTAAACGGAGTAACGTTGGGAGTAGAAGTTATATCCAGGTATGGCGTAAGCGTCACTTGATACTTCTGCGGGATAGATGTTCTTGGGAGACGGTACTGAGGATCCCTCAACATCCTTGAAAACTCTATCCATTCTTCTTCCGGAACTGGGATCGGGCTTAAAGCGAAAAGTCCCTGTGTGAGTACCACACCCAGAAACAAACAGTACCAGTGGGGTGCCTGAAGTAGAGAAAATACATAACATAATATGTTTATATATTAATATTATTGTTCTTCTTAAACTTATTGATTTCGTTTTTATGATACTTTATTCTGTTTTCTAATTCTTGATTTTTTAAGCTATAATAATTATTATAGATGGTAATGTGTAGTTAATATTATATAGATATTGGAAAAATGTACGATTCAATACATGATTATGTGTGAGACAATGTAATTGATATAAATTTAATAAAGTATGATATGTACGATATAGATAATATAAGAATTGACTTTGACTAAAAATGTAAAATTCATTAAGACAAATTTGCGCGCCATTGTGTGTGGCAGAATATTATGCGAACGATTAACGATTGTACCAGCTTAACATTTTTGTACCATATTCTTGCAATAAATAAAGTATTATCATTATGATTATTATAAATAATATTTTTTTTTATTGAAATAAAAATTAAATTGTAAACATTTAACTATGTTGGGGCGTCTTGAAATTGTTACATTTATGGCGTGCGTTCCGAATTGTTGCAAACAAATTAACAATTCATTTGTTTTATTTTTCTATTTTAAGTTATATTTTTCTTATCATTATCAAATATTTGTTTTAATATATATCATTTCTGTACTCACCATTATGGCACCTTTGCAGTTATAAATAATGGCGCTAGTTATTGCTTTATCATTATATTGATACAAAGATATCAATATAATGATAAAGCTTTATCTTATCCAAATTATTTATTGCTTTTAAAGGACATATTAAAAATGACGTTATAACTATAATATTTTGATTATTATTTAGGAAATATTCGGTTTATCTTCTGATTATATTATTTATATTTAAGTCACGTTTTAATTTGATAGATTCGTACATACCTTATAGAAGCTCTTCCATCGTAGTGTGAAATGGTAAACTGTATGTAACTGAACATACGTTTAACAGCAATTCCAACTAATGTTAGGTGAGAAGCTTATTGCAGAACATGCCTGTTCAGCAGGTAACAATACAGCCGAATCTACCTTTGCAAGAAAGAGCTCATGTATATACTTCTTAGGGTATATTGCAAGGGAGAATAAACTCCATTTACGAATTCCATTGTCGAGTTTCATGTAATTTTTTTGTACAATGAAATATTGTTTTAATTAATTATTAATTAATTAATAATAGATTTCGTTAATCTGGTGAAACATTAAGATTTTTGCTAATTTATAATGTGTTTTTTAAATATTTTCACAAAATTAACATTTCATAATTATTGTAGGAATCATAATTCGTAATGAGTCTATTTCCTATCAGATCTCGTTATCATTAGAATTGGTGTTATCACTATTTTCAATTTCTAGGGTTATATTTTGCTAATTGTGTTTTGTTTAATTAATATATATTGTAATATCTTTGTTTCACCATTTATGGTTTTTAGGAAATTAATGCGAAGCAACTTAAGAAAGGTTTGATTATTGTCATGAACATTAATGTCACAAGACAGCAATTATAGATTTTTTTTCCAAATTTATTCGTCAGTTGAGTGCCAAATTTGAAATAAACTAACATATTTAACATTCCTAATCATAATACAATTGTAATTGATATATCAATTAGGATAACTTTAAATATATAGGCCTATTTTACAGACACATTTTCATAATAACATAATATACATTATATTATGCTTCTAAAAGCCTTATATTATTTGGATGCACGATCTTGGGTTAGATTTTCCCCAGTTATATATGTAGTAGATTTTCGTAGGCTTTTACCAAAGATTGCTTTCATGTATGAAAATTGTTATATATAGATTGTGATTTCTATATATAATTTATATGTAATAGTAAAAAAATAAAAATATTATTTTCTAAAAATATAATGTTTGCGTATTTAAATACTTAGTAATATCTAATTATCAGTTCATGAAATATATTTCTTGGATAAAAAGCGATAAAAGATAAAATTAAATCAGTTTTGGGCACACGCTTTGTCATATTCAAAGGATTAATTGTAAGCGTTGAAATCCACATGATCATAGAATTATATGACATAATATGTACGTATAACGTGATTATCACTAAAAATAAGGAAAGCCTATGTCAATACTACTAAAATACAGCATTCTTATGGTGAAAGAATTGAAATCGATCCAATAAGTTTTTACATTACAAATCGTGTTACAACCGTATTCAAACAAAACTCTTTATCTCAAGGCTTTTTATAACTAAAATAAGTAAAACAAACCTTCAAAAATACTTTTTTATTTTTTTAAATTAAAATATGAATTTTAATAACAAAAGCTTAACTATACAATTATGTTAGTGATTGCAGCAAATGCAACAACGATGATCGATATCGCTGCTGTCATAGCTGATCCAGGCAAATCTGGTGTTGGTGGAGGGGTGACATCTGGTCTTGGGACTGTTGGGGGATCGACAATGGGGTCTGGTGGTGGGGTCGATGGCTCAATATTATCATCACCATTTGTCAAGTAGTTATCAAGGTCGTTTTGAATCTGGTCTGCGAAGGCTAAACTATTGCGAGCAGATTCTGCCGCTCTATAGATGCTTGTGTAGGCGTCACCCAAGTCAGCTTGTGTCTCGTTCAGCCATAATTGAAACTGAAAGACAAAAACAAATAAATATGCAAAGTGGCGATTAATTCATAATAACCGAAACAAAAGAAGCCACAGTTTGTTTAAAATGCCAAATGTTGATCTATTTTAAATATTGGTATAAAATTAAACTAAAAAAGCTAGTATAAAATTAAAGAGAGGTAGATAATTAGGTGTCAGTATCTCATTCTGAAGTCCTGCGTTGGATTCCTTCTGTATCTAACGGCATTTGTGAAAATAAACATGAAGAATAATCACGAACTTGTATATTTATGAAAACTTAATAAGAAAACAGAAACTTAAGGCAAAACCCCGTAGCTTGTAGTAGTAGCTATTGTTTTCTATAATAAACTAGCAAACTCGGCGAACTCCGTTTCGCCACCAGATGGCTTCGTTTTATGTAACATTTCGTTTGGTGATCCCGTTTTTCTGTTGAATTTTTTCCTGAGTTTTCTTTGCTATAAACCTCACGGAGCCCGAGACCTTTCCAACGAATGCAAAACCATGGAAATCAGTTCGTGCGTTCTGGAGTTATAGCGTCAGGAAGGAAAACCCGACTTATTTTTATATAGTAGATGTTGCCAGTATTTAATGTTTAATTAATTCAGGTTGTATTTCAAATATAATAAATACACTTTACCTCGGTGATTTGTTCTGTTGTTCTAAGTCTTGCAGCAACGCTTTGTAACGGAGACGAAACCGAACCGAAGCTAAAATAAATAATATTTAATTAAACATTACTTGTTGAATATCTAATATATAAAATTCTCGTGTCACAGTTTTCGTTGCCATACTCGCTCGGCTTGACCGATTTTGATGTTGTGATATTGTGTAATTAATGTATAATTCTTTTATTTTTAGATATTTTTTTCTGTTTTTTTTTTTATGATACAGCATTAAAAAATACATACAACCCCTAACTTTCAACCCTCTAAGATCAACCCCTATTTTTTTATTATAAATGATATACATGGCAAAACGACCGTTGCCGGTCAGCTAGTTAACCATATAAATAATATACAAATTGTGTATTCAAGCACTAAGCTGCACTGAGTCGTCCAATTGTCAAAATGGTTTGAGAACTTTGGTACAATTGTGAATACATTTTTTCATATACATTTTAGCTAATCTGAGGGCTTAGAATGGATGAAAAGAACTGACAAGAAACTTGACGCCAATATAATAATATATATAATTGGCAAGTATAATCGACTTTTAAATTATAATATATATATTGTATATGTATTACAAAAGTACCTTAAGACCGCACCCAGTTCCGAAATTTAAGCATCCAATTCATCGGAAACTTTTTAAACAGTTTACTTTTAATTGAAGTCTCTGAGTGCAGTATCAGTATGGAATTCATATTTTTTTAAACTAAGATAATATATAGAACATTTCACAAAAACTTACGCATTCTCAATATCTGTTAAATTACTTTTAATGAAGTTCCACACAATCTGGGTATTTCCTTCATTCCCTGTTAGAGCTGTGTTGAAAGTTGTGGAGTAGTCTTGTTCGCGAATTTCATAATTATCTTTTACTAGTGAAGTAAGCAACCTGTATAAAAATGTAGATATAAATCCCCCAACCAGTAATTATTGTTTCAAAGGCATTCGACGCAGAAGCAAAATTTACGGTGTTTCTTATTTAGTATCGCACAAGTTATCATTTGTCAAATTAGCCACGTCATAAATATAACTCTACTATGTACAAAAACAAAATATACATTTCCTCTTTTTCTGTCCAAATTACTATAAATTTGTTGTGTAAAATACTGCTATTACACACAGAAATTTGTATTTTCATTTAGCTGTTGTTTTTGTACAGGAAACATTTATATATCTTAATTGTGTTCACTGTGATTGTTGTAAAGAATTATTATTGTGGCGTGAAAGATGCAATATAAATAATAGACTTTTAAGAACCTTTCACTCCTATATGCATTTTATAAATTTGTTATTTGTTAATTAAAAAAAAAAAAAAATGTGTGCGTGTACTAGGTACTACACACGTAAGAAGTGAAACTTCTTTGATGACCATATTTTTCGAAAAATGATCTACTATATGCAACTTTACAGAAATTCGTTAAATTAAATAAAGTTTAACAAAAGGCTTTTATTATCATAGACATGAATACAAATACAATTATTTCATTTTACCTTATTACTACTAAGATTATTACAGAATTTCATTAATTGTAATAGAATTATTACATATTTACTACTGTTATCGTTATTATAAATTTTTGTTATAAAATGGCTTCGAATCTCTTCGGATCAACCGTGGTAGGGACAAGAAAAAGATGGCGCGTAACCGAAAAACGTGACGATTTGCTACAAAATTTCTCCCATACGTCGATAAAAAATTCATTCCAACGCCGATAAAGAAGTTTGACTTCAAAAAGCAACATGGCGCGTAACCGAACAATGTGACGCGTAACGAAAAAAATGTTACACTAATTTTTTTTCCAACCCCGATAAAGAAGTTTCACTTCAAAAATCTAAATTTTGTCAATAACTACGTGAATACTCACTCATTCAGCGCTCTTTCCAGAGGCGTGCATCCAAGTGTTTGAAGCAATACAATTTTCTCAGTGTAAACGTTGTGTTCTATGAATCTCTTCCACATCGTTGCGTAGTCACTGTAGTTATTGCTGTCGCGGAGTCCATTACAGTACACCCAGTTACGATTGTTTACTGCTACTCTGAAAATCCATAACATTTTATGGGACCCTCATGTGAAATATATGCAATGACGCAATAGTTTTATTATTTACATACTCCAATTGATCGTCGATAAGCCGCCGGAATTGTGTAGTTGCTGATGTTCGACACGCTTCAACGCCCATATTACACATCACTGGGGCAATTTGACGTCTCAAGTACGACCTTATGAAGCTTTCACCAGAGATTGGAGTGTACCCCAATTCGTTCATAAGTGGTGTGGCCCATTGTATAATTTGTCCCTGGTAAATAATGTTAATAGTTTATGAAACACATTCATACAAGGCAAGAATGAGCACTCCATTTCTATAGCGCTGAAGTCGCAAACTTGACATAACGTGGGATGAAACTAAATTAAACTCAATACTGAAGTTGTTATTAAAATTATTAAGGTCTCTGTATTGTCCCTATAATTATAAGTAGCAAGTATCAAGCACCAGTATCTTAAGCGTGACATTCTCACTTCCATATTCGTCTGTTCAGATCTTTAGTGTATGCACAGAAAGGTTGACGTGTAAGTGAAGCGCTCCATAAAATTATTATGAAATAAAAGTACTTAACGTATATTGAAGTAATAGATACCTCTAATCTCGCTAACAGGGGGCTACCAACTAGTCTGTTTCTTATCCAAGTGAAACCAGTCATGGCGGCCACCCAGGGGGCATAGTCCTTCTCATATTGAAGGAAAGATAGGATGTTGAAAGCTCGTGTGTAAGTCATAAGTCCTGATCGCGCGAATTGAAGAACATCGTCTACTATCTGTGGAACATAAAAAAATTATAGCAAGTGCACTATTTGCTTAGTTCTGATAAGGCATATTTAAGAACCTATCCGGTCGCAAAACTCCAAAAAGTACATTGTTTCTTTCCATTTTTCACCATCGTTTCGTAGTAGGGCGAATGGAAAAAATATGGTGGTAAGTAGTTTGTGTAACCATTTTGAAAGATCGATACACGATTTAAATAACTTCGCTTGATAGAAAAAAAAATCCAAACGTTGCCAATTTTTTACACTTCGAATTCATTTTATGACGAAAATGTATATAGAACATGATTTTGAAATTTACACGATGTATTTTTCGCAAGCCAAAATAAAATTGATAAAATCACATTAACTTAATGTTTAACATAACTAATTGTTATTATCGGCCGGCGCGCCTTTACTTTGCGAGAGATTTACAACGTTAAATCACATAAAATTAATGGTTTTAAATGATTTGTCTACAGGCCATTGCCACATAATATTCTATGTAAATGACAGTAACACCATTACCATATTTGCAAAAAATACACAGGGGTAGAGCGGGTGGTTATTGTGAAACAAACTGTGATATACGTCCTTGTAACGTGTTGGTATCTTACCACAAATAATATTTATGAAATTTGTCATATTTGAAAATTTGCTGAAAAGCACTCGAAACGTCAAAATATTTGCAATTACATTTGTTTGATCCGAGAATTTCAATACTAATGAAAATTTTTGTAAGTGGAGTAAATTTTTTCCTATTCTTAAAGTAGCTTGGTAATTATTATGAATAAATAAATTTATAATCACTTACTTGGGCACGATTATATTCATGTATTTTGGTTCGGTCAGCACCTCTTAGTGCCACGATAATCAAGTTCCAGGTGTAATCGTCGTAGTTTACTCTGTAGTAACCTGAAAGATACTACTTACTAAGAACTCTTATACAATAAGTAATTGTCAATTGCTATTAATGTTAATGTTAATATTTTTTAATATAAATATTTCGTATTCCCTGCCACAGGGACAAAACATTATAAAAGTGTTTCAATTTTCTATTTATAAATTTTTAACTAAAAAATATTTCGTTAACTTACTGAAATCAATATGAGTTTGATGTAACTGTTACATTAACTAACGGCTTAATGTTCAATTACATTGGACAAGATTCGTATAAATAATATGACTTTATTTATATATTTAAAAATTGATGCGGTGAATAAGTAGAAATTAAACTAATCGTATATTTAAAAAAATATGCCCACCCATTTTTTTTCAATTTAGCCCGGTACCATGATATTTCATAGAAGAAACAAAATTTTAATTTTCATAGATAACTAGCAAACTCGGCGAACTCCGTTTCGCCACCAGATGGCTTCGTTTTATGTAACATTTCGCTTGGTGATCCCGCTTTTCTGATGAAATGTTTCCTGAATTTTCTTTGCTATAAACCTCACGAAGCTCGAGACCTTTCCAACGAATGCAAAACCGTGGAAATCGGTTTGTGCGTTCTGGAGTTATAGCGTCAGGAAGGAAAACCCGACTTATTTTTATATAGTAGATAATTAATAATTCTGACCTGTTTGTTGTTTATTAAATATGACCCATTCGTCACCCACAGTACCACGGTTCACAACAGTTACTGTTGAAGTCAACATATGAGATGGCTTCGTGTCCGTAAAGTTGGCATTACTGGCTGTAGTGAACGAAATTGGTATTTGCCAGTTATAATTAACTCTTGCGTAACCCGTGTTTATGTCAAAACGACGCTGAAATTGAAAAAAAAATCGTGTAATGTCTAATATAATCCCTAGCTGACCCGGCAAACGTCGTTTGGCCACGTATATTATTTCTAGGAAACATTTTAGTTCAATATAAATATATAATAATACTAAAATAAATAATAAGGGTTAATCGTAGAGGGGTGGCAATCAAGGGTTGTAAGTATTATTGTATATTGTATCAAAAAAAAATTGTCAATCTCTTATATATCTATGATAATTGATCAAAATAGATGATGTCCGATTCTCAGACTTACTGAATATGGATAAAAAAAATCATACGAATCGGTCGAGCCGTTTCGGAGGAGTATGGGAACGAACATTGTGACACGAGAATTAATTATATTAGATAATAAAATAACCAACAAAAAGAGTGGTTACAAAATGGAATGAAATGTTCTTCCAACAGATTATGTTATATGAATTTGAATGAATAAGCGCACAATTACAAAATACAAAATTGTATGTTTATAACGTGAAAACTACTGAACAACTCAATTAATTTAACTAGTCAAAAAGTAATGTCGTGTACCATATACGTGTTTTTTTTTTTCTATAAATTCAATCTAGCAGACTTTAAGGATTACATAACATATCTGAGAAATTCGGTATTAAATAAATATTTAAATAGTTTTTGCATACTCATATTTCTTATATAACAATACAATATTTATTAAGATATTTCATTTCACATAAACGAAATACTTAAAGGTAAATAATACCTGTGTAATAGTCATGTCACCAGTTTTATGGTTAACATCGACGTAGATCAGTGGTACTCCTGGTTGGTCATGCCATGTCTTATAATACTCAACAACTGAGAAGTTTGTGCCATATTCAGAAATCGCGCCCGCTTGCACTGCAGCATTGTGCAGCGTTTGTGACAAGTCGCTTGGTACGACCGTTTTGTAGGAGCTGTGCATGTTTTAGGTTCATCAGAGGGATAAGGTCAATGGCTAAGTACTTAAAATTGCGTTTTGGAAATTTACCATTTTTATATCTAACCATTGATCTTTACAGTCGTGAAATATTTACTTAAATTATTTATTAATTAAAAAAGCTATTGTTCATTAAGTATATGTTTTTCTTATAAGAAAGAAGGTGATCGGCCTTCAGTGCCCGACTTGCACTTTTTCGGTCTCGGATGTTATCACCGCATCTGCTAGTGTTCAAAGTTGCCTAAATTATCTCAGTATAGCAGTAGCTCTAGACAGAAGATGAGTAGATGCTTCCAATGGGAAGTCACTCCACATGACAGCACCACAGAAAAAAATCGCTCATAGCCTTAGGGCTGATTGCATATAACCGCAGAAAAAAAAATTTATCAAAGTATATTCAAACAAAAACCTACTTGTTCTTTAAATAATCTCGTAGACCTTGTGTGTGTACGTCAGTACCCAGCAAATGTTCCGTCATTCTGATTATAGCTGCTCCCTTGTTGTACGAAATTGTGGAGAACATGTTACTAATATCACTAGGGCTACCAACATTTGGGTTGGAGAGAGGATGATTGTCTGCTGAATCCGCGAGCATAGATGTATGCACTTGTTCCGTTATGAAACGTATGTCAAAACGCATTTCAAAATCAACCTACAAATAAATGTATATCAGTTGTAAAAGTCTGTCACTGAATATAAGTGCTATAAAGCGTGTAACGCCTGAACCCAATAAGTTATCCACAATCTCGGATTTAAAACAATCTGAGATCAGACCGTGATAGTCGATCGATCTCCTATCTGCATACCAATAACCACCACGAAGACAATCCATTTTTCATTATACCGAGTTTTCACTCATATTTTATAATCATTGTAAACCAAATAAATTAAATAAAACCGTACAAATAAAATTAAAATACACATAATATATAAAATATAACAAACGGTTTTTTTAATTATTTAAAAAACTGGTGTAAGTTAAAATCTCTTAAAATAATTAACTGTTGAAATCGAGCTTTCGTCAACTGTTTTTTTCATACAATGTCTATCACCGATACGACCTCCCATTGATAGCTTGTATCGACATAATATGGCTATTACAATCCGTCGATTGGTTATTGGCACACTTGTAACAACATTTGGATTAAGGTTAGTACTATCTCAGATGGTGGTTTATCGATTGAGATAGGTTATTGGGCTCGGGCATAAAACTTTGAGTTTAGTTAAATTAGTAGATAATAAATTAATGTTTTACTATGAATTTGTTTATATTTAAATTATACTTCCATGTTTTGTTATTCTATAAATCACAATGATTATCAATCAATATTATAAATTGTTATATTCTATTAGTTAAGCAAGTTATTAAGTATGTTAAATTGTTTTCTATAAAATGCGTCTAATAAATTAGTATATCAGAGCAATGGCGCTGGTGTCAGTACATACGTAGTTTAATAAAATCGAAGTCAAAGTTTCAAAAAGCCTGTTAATGCATAGATCTACTAATATTGGCATATATAATAAAATAACAACGACGGTTTCGAACTAATTTGACTTTGTTATTACATTATAATTACAATGGCAGCTGATACGAGCGCCATTGCTCCGACAACTATAATCCAATTTTCTATCTATTCTCTAGCACTCACCGAATGTGTAAGATAATATTGGTAGTATCTAGCGAAACCCTCATTTAGCCAGGTGTGACCCCACCAGTCACAAGTAACAAGGTTACCAAACCACATATGGGCTATCTCGTGGGATAGAATATAAGCGATAATCTGCTTGGCTTGATCGTGAGTTTGTTCAGGGTCGTACATTAGGTATGCCTCTCTGTAACGGGACGGTTGCTCATTATGCTGTATTTAAGTTAAGTAGGTATATATTTTACATCGAAGATCAATTCGCCTTCGAAAACATTGTAAAAAATAAAGTAATTCCTTAATTTGTCATTATTTATGGTTTTATCATCAAGTAGTGTAAATAAGTGATTTTTTTATAGAACAGGGGGATAAATAAATAACGGAGCAAAACTCACTTGGAGGTGTTCCAATGAAGGTCCCCCGGACACTCCTAGATAATTAGTATTGTCAAAAAAGTGCGGTGGTATTCAACACTGTTACCATTGTTATGATAATGATACAGTTCAAACTCAAACTCAAAATATCTTTATTCATATAGTAAAGAAGTACACTTATGAATCGTCTAAAATAAATTAATTGTAAATTTACATTTACTACCAGTTTGCAAGTCAAGGGCGTAGAGAGGGTAAGAAGAACTGGCATGAAACTTTCCGCCACTCTTTTGAATCGCCAAGTATTGAGTCATACAAATTGTTTGAACTGGAGCAAATCAATCCTAAGGATTAGGATTATTTTAATATTCGTCAAATTTATAAAAAGCTTTATTGATTAATTTTCGTTTCGAGGGCTTTGAATTTATTTAGTGACAATTCTCTAATTGTCACCGGTACAAAGTAATATGAAAAAAAAAAAAAAAAAAAAAGGTTTTTGAGTATAACTAAGCAATACTGGTCACTTGCCTTTAAAATAGTAAACTGATTGCATTCTTTTTTGATTGTATGTTTGTATTGGTATATATGTACTTCGAATGTGCTAAGCCACTACTTTTTTTTTTTTTTTGACCACAAAATTAGAACAAACACATGATAAAAATTGACATACATACATAAATATCAAAAACGGTGCCGTCCCTATAAAATGTGGACACGACCAGCGAAATCAAGTAGATACAAAAACAGTGTTAGATACAAACAAACAAAAATTAAAAATGCAAACTATAAAAGAATTAAACTATTTGAACCAAAAAAAAAACAAAAAAAATTATCGGTACTGTGTCCTTATTCTACTCTTAGCTGAGGCCAGAGAACCGTGAAAAATGTCAAAACTCTGTGCAATATCATTATGGTAGCTTATCAGTGCCTTGTGCCAAAAACACCCTCGGTATAAGTAACTCACCTGTAAGTGAGCAATCCCCAGTTTTCCATGGCTCCTGCTGAGAAATCCGGAATGGAAGCTTGAGTCATTTTAAGGTTTGGTGATAGGCTAAAGAAATCCATAGCCGTGTGTTGGCTCATAGCGTCTAACAACTTTTGCCCCACGTCAAACGCGTAGTCACTTTGATTTTTACCCATTGCTCCAGGCCGAGCAATCACTTCGTATTTCAATAGACCATCCTCCGGTGTTTTATTGGTATTATACTCAGCAACAATTAGTGCTATTAGGTATGTTGACATAGTCGGTGTAATAGTATAGACATCTTCATCAAAGCCGCTTAAACAAAATAAGTCCTTATGACGTTTGATAAAGTATTAAAGGGATTGTAAAATTAATAATTTGACCAACAACCGTAGCTCGTAAACAAATATCTTTTATTATATACAGTACTAGCGTCCCACCGTTTCGCTTACCGCTAACTTGCGTAGGTACCAAATATATGTACGTGAAAAAAAAACAGTTGCATGGTTTCGACTGGAGGACCCGAAACACCTAAGATTTTTACAGGTACTCTAAGGTAATGCGTATATAGTATTCTTTTTTGAATTGTATATCACTAATAATTTAAAATATTAGTAACTTAAAGAAAAAACTTTTTAACCGGATTAAAGTTATGTATTATTATAAATGTATAATTATTTAACATAATAAGTCACCGTGACCACGCACGCTGTAAAGCACGCGAAACGTCGGTTAAATATAAAATTATGTTAAATAATTGGAAATTTATAATACATAATCCTGTTAAAAAGTTTTTTCTTTAAACGTGTAAAGGTTATTTATCTATTTATTTATTTACAGCCCCATGGCCAAACTTAGACTAAAACAATAAAATACAATTAAGATTTACAAAATTAACAATAAATGCTATCCCCAGGTATACTCTGAAATCGCAGTATACTACCCCCATAAGCTTCCCAATTTGTTATGTCAATAAAAGACAATACTATATTAGTAACTTACTAAATAGTCATCGGAAATGACTTACTTGGTTACGTTTACGATGGTAGTGTTTTGGCGGGTACAGGACCAACTCTTGAATCCAGTGGGTCGGCGAATGCGAATGCTGAAGGTCGCTTTAAAAGATGGTTCATCGTAACAGGGGAAGGCGGTCCGACCACTAGTCGGCTGGAATTGTGTAGTTGCCATCCAGCTAAATATTTGAACAACAATATTTTGTGTATAAGTAAAAATATAGTCGCTGTAGAATGACAACCTCGTATGTCCAGAGAAACAAACATTACAGGAAACGAAAAAATGTTTCATTTCGTCCATGTTCGTTAAAATATTATTATTTGTTTTTGTCCATAGTTTTAGATGGTAAAAAGGACGTATTTATTAATAACATAATTAAGTCCTTACTTAAAAAAATAAATGGTTTTTTGGCATACGAGGTTTTCATTCTGATTTTTGTGACGATACTTACTAACCGAAAAGCGCTTAAATTAATTAATTCTTACATAGGTAAAATAAGTTTTATAAAAATCTGTAGTCTTTTATATATACATTTTTTTTATAGGCAAACGGGCAGGAAGCTCACCAGATGGTAAGTTTTACCCACCGAACATAGACGCTCTCAACGGCAGAGGGCTCGCGAATGCGTTGCCGGCCTTTTAAAATACATAAAAACCTACAATAAACTTAATTGTAAGCATATCTTGCGTACTTCTCAAGTATTCAAGTTTTTGAATGAGAATTTTCTTGAACCTAGTAAGTAAATAAAATTGAAAAAAAACCTTTACATTATGACAAAAAAAAACTAACCTTACGGATTCATTATAAGAATTTCGGAACCAACTTCTGTATATACCCGCCATATCTTTTCTTAACTCAGCTCCAAAGCCAAATTGTAGTGTGTACTGAACAGGATTAGTTGCATTGTACTCTAAAGCTGCAACGGTTCGAACTTTCAAAAGTTCCAGCTCTACATCCCGCACCATATTTCCTAGTCCTTGTACTAATACAGTATCTCCGCGAAGAAGCCTTAAGGATGTTATGTCTAAATTCTTAGAATGCAATACAATTTCCTGAACATTCGCTTGAGTGGCAACAAGTGTTATATCCACTGTGCCAGAATATGTTAGCTGATCTATGTCAACAACCCAAAGTACGTCATAATGGATAGGTCTGGTGGTAGTGGGAAGTCTGTACTGGGAAGTGCTTCTTGCGGCAAGGTCAGTAATATCTTCAGATTTGACTTCAAAGATTTGTCCCTCAAGTTGTTCGTCGATGAAAATGGTATTTCTTGAGCTTGGTGATGGTGGTGGAATTGCCGAGGCAGCTAAGGCCAAGGACAATACTAGAAAAAGTGTCGCCATCTGAAATATCAGAATGCTAAATCTTTACACAGAAAGTCACGATTCACAATGGATACCTTTAGATATCAAATACGCAACGCAATGCGTCCATAAATAGGTTATAGAAAATAAGATATGTTTAGTCATTTCGTAAGCTGGCGAATTTACAAGCTTTAGTCATTTCTTAATAAATTATTTTATGAATGCTAGCTGTGCTTCGTTAAAATCCGAAACACAGCTTGCTTTAAATGTGCAAACCACTAACAAACCAATGCTGAAAAACTATGAAGATATTGACATTTCGCCTTTTGAGAGCAGCCTTGCGATTCTGTAACTCACTTTTCAAACTCGCATAACGATTTCGCATTTTGATAAGGAAGGAGCTTGTAGTTTATTGTCTATCAGAATGCGAAATCGTAAAATGACTGCTACACGACTGATTTGAGCGCGACCGCCGCTACGAAAACCGCTGTGCGAGTTCAAAAAGTGAGTTACAGAATCGCAGGGCAGTGATTTTTTCACGTTTATTGGTGAAAGCAATCGTGAGGAAAATAGCAAATATCAAGTCTGGGTGGGTTCTTCAAAATCTTAATTTGAAATCAGACATTGATCAAATAATTTCACCAATAGAATCGACATTTAGAACTTATTACTTACTTAAGCTAAATTTATTGTTATATTTTATTCACATTAAAAACTAGATTATTCTGGTATCATTTATTAGCCTTGTTCCTGATACTAACTTATCGTTTCGGTATAATTCTATTATCGTACTTTTATAATCAAAAACACGTGACAATTAATGACAAACTAAAGACCCCGCTTCGTCTACGAAAACAAGGATACAATTTCTTCTACTATTTTTGAATGTTTGGACCAGGTTTAGAGCGAGTGCAACAGTAGGGTGGATTTCCATCTCGTAAATAAAAAAAGGCACTGTTGTTTTGCTAGGAACCCTACTCTTTTGCGTTGCACGTTTACGTGCCCCTTTTAATGTAAAGGAAAACATAAAGAAACGTAAAGAATTAGAATATATACAAACCAATGTTAAAAAATTGGTAGTTACAATGACATTAACAATAATATATGGATTATATTTCTTATCAATTAAATTCTCACTCTTTCTTCGGTATGTCGTAAAATTAGGTATAATATTATTTAACAACATAGATAAGATCTATAAAAAATCAACTTTTAGATAAAATATTGAGTATGTCTTTATATTAAATATCAAATCCTTTATCGCAACAATCATTATGTTTATCAATATAATTGATACAATTAGGTTGCAACTTTGAAGTAGTAATTCATAGGCTAAATTACTTAAGAAGAACAAATGGCCTGGAATATAAAATAAATAAATAATTTCAAACGATATGAAACTTTAAAATTTATGAACGATTTACAATATAATTAAAAGTATCAGATAGAAGAAGTTTCTATTACACTCGTAAGTGTAAATTAAAATAAACATAAATATGAAATAGGTATTTTCTTTATTTAGTTAATAAGTTAGTAGAGGGATTTAACCAAAAGCTGGTTAAGAAAGTAGTTTATTTAACAAAGAAAATAGTTATTCTATTTGCTAAATGAACTACTTTTGAAGTAAAGCTTTGATTAAAATAACCGACAAAGTAATAATAAAAATAAATCAATGGCGCTACAACCTCTTTAGGTCTTGGCCTCAGATTTCTGAATCTGTTTCATGATCATTTTTAAATCAAATAGGCAAGTAGATGATCAGCTTTCTGTGCCTGACCCACGCAGTCGACTTTTTGGGTCTAAGGCAAGCCGGTTTCCTCACGATGTTTTCCGTCACCGTTCAAGCAAATGTTAAATGCGCACATAGAAAGAAAGTCCATTGGTGCACCGCCGGGTATCGAACCTACGACTTCAGGTATGAGTGTCGCACGCTAGTGGCTACTAGGCCAACACTGCTCAAAGTATTAATTATAATAATTAAAACCGGATAAATAGAAAAAAACAAATTTAAAATTCTTGTCAATTTCGCAGTGTATCGTTGAGTGAGGAAAGCGCCGGCTCCAGGTTCACCGGTAGGTACTATCTACCAGGCGCCAACTGAAATCTTTAATTAGCGCATGTGCAGTTAAACCCTATATTTACTTCCAAAGGTACAAAGTACTCTTATATTTTAGTCGTATTTTTGTTGTTCACAAAACAAAATTACCTTACCTAAAAACCTTGGAAAAAGTTATTATTATTATTATTATAGTGTCTGATTATAGAGCCAATATGATGAGTTACACATAACACATGTAAGACAGTGACTCCCGGTTTATATTAATTAATACTATTATATTTATTAATAGATACTGTGCGCAGCCAGGTTTGAACACTCCTAACACAATGAAAATTAATTAATTCATACAATATTAAGTATATTCCTTCAACTTTCAGGCACATTTAAATTCCGGCCGTTCCTTTTTTGAGGATTATTCTTTTGTATTGCGCAATAAACACTTGCTGGTAAAAAAATGTCGAGAAGAATATTTTAGCATGTTTCTGGAATAGGCAGTGTACAAAATGTGGAGAAACACGTGATTAATAGTTTTGAACCCATCAAAGGTCTTCTAACTGTATTATTAAACTATTACTAAATTATCTTTTTCTTTATCCAGTACACTATAATTTCTCATAGATTTAATACGTACGTTTATGTATATAATAGAACTAGCACATATTAAAGTACTGTCCAAAAAAATGTACTCACCTTAAAGCGACTCCACCAGTCGACTTCTCCAATCCTTGTAATTATGTTTGATCCAATTTCATATCACCAATATCTCATACTATCTTAGATAATCATATTGTAGTATAATTGTACTTAATGATAAAGTTTTCGTCGTCAGTTTTCACGGAAAATCCTGTTTCATATTGTTATCTCACTTCGGAAAACATTTATACAAATATAAAAGTAAAAATAATGCCGTATAGTAATAGCTTCATAAACTTCATACTACTGGTACACTGCTATCTACTGTGTCCCTTAGCTCAGAAGGTAAGTTGTTGTATAGATTCCAAAATATGTTTGGTTCTAATTTTAGGAAGATGTATTTGATTAGTGTTATCCGGCTATGTGAAGGAATTGAATTGATGTTTTTTTTTAACTAGCTGCCCCAGCGAACTTCGTTTCTCCTTAATGTGATATTAATTAGCCTACCTTTTTAGTACATATTTATTTATTTATTTATTTACACTTTGTTGCTTTATGATATAAAAATTTAACAAAATTACAAGTAAAGGAAAGGCAACTGGCGGCCTTATCGATTTCGAGCGATCTCTTCCAGGCAACCACTGCGAGAAAAGAAAAAAGAAAATATATTAAGTTACATAAGGTAGGCAAAAAGTGCAAAAATACATGTATTACATATACTTGTAAAGAAAAAGAAACTAAACAGGAACAAAAAAAAACTAAACTAATAAAGGATACATTAAAAAAAAATTTATAATAATAATAATAAAAAGTGCACAGGAATCATTTTAATTTAATTTAAGATCAGTCTCACGTCAGTTAGTAGGTATTATTAAAGTTAGGGATACGATGTGGACAGGTAATGTACAGAAGAAATTTAAAGGAAGATAGAGAAGGAGCTAAGCGAATAGGGACTGGTAGTGAGTTCCATAGCTTAGCTGCAGAGTGCAGAGACCTTAAAGGATTCGCCAAGAAAGGATTAGTTATGACACGGGATTTCAAGTATATAGTTTTCGGAAGAGCGTAAGCTATAGTTATGGGATCCCAAAAAATTTAAATCATTTTTGAGATAGGAAGGAGTTTTAGGGTTGAACAGAATGGAATATAAGAGATGGAGAACATGAGCATCGCGTCGCTGATGAATGGGTAACCAGCCTAGCCGTTTACGGAACGCAGAGATATGATCGTACATTCTTAGACCGAATATAAATCGGATACAGAAATTTTGGAGACGATCCAGTTTATTTAGCAATTCCTCGTTTAGATCGGAAGAGCAAGAATCGGCGTAGTCCAGTAATAGCAGGAGGAAAGATTTAGCCAGTGAGGTTTAAGTGCTAAAGGGAAGAAAATTACAAAGACGTCGAAGCACGTACTATAGACTATTTGGTTTTCTGGAATGAAAACATTTTAGGTTTTACTGTGAATTTTTCTCTATATAAACCTCAGAGCTCAAGTTATGAGATTTTAATTAACAAAAAAATGGATTAACGTAGAGGGGTGAAAATTAAGGGTTATATGTATTTTTGTATCATAAAATAAAAACAAAAAAATGTATCTAAAAATTAAAAATTTAGGGGTGGTCCCTTAACATTTAGGGGTTTGAAACTTACTTACTGAATATGCATAAAAATTTCATTAGAGTCGGTCGAGCCGTTTCGGAGGAGTATGGGAACGAACATTGTGACACGAGAATTTTATACATTTTTTAATGAAGATACGTGTGTGTTTATGAAACTGCTAAATGTTCATTATTTTGTGTCAATATAAACATTGATTTTGAGAGTAAAGTAGGATTTGAAAGAGAATTTTAAATAATTAATTTCGTAGAACCTGAAGTTAAAGTTTACAAGTTGAATATATATATGTATATATATTAACTATAAGGTAGAAGTACGGGGTATAAAGATATCAAATCTTTTTATCAAACTATTTTTGGCTATGGCATCTAGCAATGTTATGTATATAAGAATTGCACCAGCAAGAGATAATTTTAATATGACGTAGTCAAATACGCTTTAGAGGTTTGCCTTTATATATATATTTAAATGTATTTATTGAAGAAAAGTCCTACCGGAAGAATAATTTCCTATATCTTTTATTATATATCTCTGAAGTATATCGTTTTTGTAAAGGGGAAGGGCTAACAGGCTAAGGCTGTTGTTTATTTATGCTTCACCCATAGACAACGACAGTGCCACAAGTATACTGATATCAGATTTAATGACTAAGTAAGATACCTTATTAATTAATTAAAAGCAGTCATCCCTGCATTGTAAACTCATCATTGGTATATATATATACATATATACAGGTATATACCACATGTGTGTGACAATGTGCGTGTGCCTCAGGCAATGTATATGCGTACCTAAGAGCATAAAAACCATTGTCAGAGAGATGTTTTTATAATTTAGTTTATTTGCGTGTTGTTCCCACGAGAATGTACTTGTGCGTACTCCTATTTCACTATGCCTCCTGCTTATAGAGGAATGTTTGTTTTTAATTTATTTTATTATTATTAATTACTTAAGATGTCAATTGGAACATAGTGTAATGGTGGCAGCCATACAAACGTATGAAACAAAAATCTTGGCGATTAAAGTGTGGCGGTTAATTATAGGTAATATTGCCAGTTCTTCTCTTCCGTTCTACGCCTTCGATTTGAGAACTGGCAGTAAATGTAAAATTAGAAGCATTTCATATATATTTACTTTTTGACGTTCATAAGTGTACATTATGTTACCTATATGAATAAATGATTTTGAATTGTTTTTTTTTTGAAACATCGCTTCAAAATTTTGTTTTTGAGATACTATAGAAAATTTTACAAAATTGTCGATTTACATACAGATATTATTAGGCCAATAGCTACGAGCATGGCTTGTACATAAAATAAAGACAAATAAAACGAAATAATTGTGAATAAATTTTTATTTATATTTACATAAGGTGAGAATTACAAAATGTTTTATTTATTAAATATATGAACACCGATAGTACAAAATAATTAAATTACATAATATAACCCTAATAAAATACATCATAATAAGATTTAGGGACTACAAAAATACTTGTCATGGAGTTTTACGAATCATAAAAGTTGGATAGCTATTTCTACTAATTTGCACTAATCAATTTTTATATTTAATTATCTATAAAATATATTTAAATTATTACGAAATTAAAAAAATCTTAGTTGCAAAAAGCAATGATTATGATATATTCATTAAAAAAAATATGTACAGTGTCAGTAATATTATTAATATATTTAAGCTATTAAATCTAAATTTTACTAAAATAATAATATAGTAAAAAATAGTACGACAGTTACATTACAAAATTTGCATTAGCATATTTATCATTACACTGCTACGCCGTAGAATGCAACGTCTACGACGCAAAGTTTGAGTATTCCATTTACATTACAACTTAAGGTATAAATAACTATGCAGAGCTACTTAATATTTCTTGCAATCACTTTCACGTGCTCTACGTAAATTTGGTGAAAGAGCAAAACGCTCTTTGGTAAAATAAATATTACAAAACCTTGTATTTCACTTATCACTCAATAACAGTTTCTTTATCAGCCTTTAGGAGCCAAGAAACGATAGTTTTATAATTCCTATTCATCCATTGCACGTTTGCCTCTGTTCTTTCAAGAACTTGCTGTACTGGACGACCAAGCTCCTTGTCGTAGGACGATATGAATCGTTTTAACTAGAAAATGTTTAAGTGTATTAGTATTATAACGCCTTGAAAACAAACAAAAGGCATAGTCTTTATTGACACCTCGGATCAAATATTGTTTGGCATTATATCAACGGTACTGGTAGCATTATTAAATATAATTTACGGCGCCAAAGACACGATCCTTAATCGGACCAGCCTTGCGATTCTGTAACTCACTTTTCGAACTCTCTCAGGGGTTTTCGCAGCGACGGTCACGCTCAAATCAGTCGTGAAGCAGTCATTTTACGATTTGACATTCTGATAAACAATAAACTACAAGCTCTCTCCTTATCTGGAGGGAGCGAAAACCCCTGTGAGAGATCGAAAAGTGAGTTACAGAATCCCAAGGCAGATGTTAAAGAAGACTCCATACTGAATGATAAAACAATATTATTTACCGATTTGAAGATTCAGTAAATTCGTAGACGATAAGTTTTCTGTACCTTATTAATAAGAAACATCTAAGACACGACTAATGTGTTTGACTCTTGCCACCAAACAAAGAACTTACCTCATCAAATTCATGAGCTTGATTTATTCTTCTCGTAACTACCTTCAGTATTGAATTCATAGTTGATACAGAACCAACACTGAAACAAAATTAATAAAATAAAGATCTCGTTTTTTTACAGAGTAGATAACGAAATGCATTTTCATACATTATAAAATTAGCTCAGGATTCACGAGCACTTTCAGAAATAAATGCATTCGAAACCGGTTTGTAAATATAAAATTATATTTACTCTCAAATGAGTATTAATTATTTTTAAAATCCATTTGATGACAAAAATATATAGTTACCACTATACCATTAGGATATTGTTTTTATAACCAAACAAATTTCCAATAATAACGCAATAAAACTGTAACTCTACACGCCAGAGTAATAAAGCAAGTGGCAAAAGAATTTACGAAAACAATTCAGTATTTTTAGAATGTCAACCCCATAGATAACTTCTACGATATAACAATTCAGTCCTCATAATTAAAATATAATTAATTATTCTTACAATTCCTTAAGTCTCTGCCAATTGTCTCTGACGAAACTAAATGCGATGGGTTCTCCGATAGACGAACTGGCAACGGCTGAGAACACTCTTACTGTATCTTGCTTCCGTATGCCGCTATCATTTCGCAAGGACAACTCCAGGTATCTGTCAAAACAATTTATTAACATTGGTATAAAGTAATCAGTGAAGTAACTAAAAGACTTAGGGCAACGTGCAATGTGTGTTTCATTGGTATTTTTTCTCCATGGTAAGTTACCTTCTCTGCTTGAAAAACGTCGTGTTTTGTTGGGTCTTTATGATTAAATACACGTATAAATTAAATATATACAAAAATTAATTCGTGTATAACATATGCCAATTTATTTTTAAAAGCTCTCACATCAAGAAAAGAGCGTACCAATTCTTGAAAGGCCCGCAACGCATTTGCGAGGCATCTGGTAATGTGAGTGTCCATGGGTATCACTTAACATATTAAAAAAGCTTTGCCTTCTATTACATTAAAAACCTACTATCCTCTATCAGAGATCATGCAACAATATAAATAATTGTTTGAGTAATAATCTCATAATATTGAGTTTTTTTAGTTATTCTGCGTAATATAAATTTGATTATTGAAATAAAAATCAAAAGGTTGGTTTTAATTAAAAAAATTAAATTTATTATTTAAAAACTATTATTTATTATAAAAAAATAGTTTTTAAATTATAATCTTAGGATTCATAAATATAAGCTTCTTTACATTATATGTAAAAGAAATAGATTTATACCTGTATAATAAGTACGGCGCCCTGGTACATCCAAGAACAGACAGCAGAAGTTCCCTTTCCGAGGGCGCACTGGCTGTCATGAACCTCTCCCAAGCAAAGTTCCACTCACGGGCCCCACCAGCTTGAACTCCAACGCAATATACAGTGCTTCTTATATCAGCGTGAATTCTGAAAAAATATTTATATCTTTAACCGTTTTGGGTTTTTCATATCGACACTACTACACAACTTCTCGACTTACTCGCCTCTGGAGCCTTCAGGCCAGTCAAAGGTTAAACGATTAGGTATCCTCCATTTAGGAGGAAGACAACAACCTTCCTTCCCAAAGTAATTCCCTACTTTTTCTGTAGTTTGGATAAGTGAGAGTAAAAAAAAGTTGTTTAAAAAAATTAACCCTAAAAATGATTATGAGCGCGTACGGGGAATCCCCGACTTCGGGCTCTCATTATGATATGTGCATAATACTATGTTTACAGGTATGAATTATTGCTAAAGATTACATACACTAATTAAATAATATACTCATTCATTATCAAACGACACACTACCTAATTAGAAATAAATCAAAATAAAATTGCTAAAATCGTGTTAGTTAACAGCAAAAAAGTATCAATGAATGAAATCTTATAAAATTTCTTGACAGACATAATTCTTCTAATGAGTTTCCTCAATTAAGAGTCAATAATTTGACTCCCATCAAATATTGTGTTAGTTTATTTAAATATGGCCTAAACTCGAGCTCATTCATTGTGTTGTATGGTTAAGTTTGATTGAGCGGTCGTTCAAAGCAGAAACAATTATAGAAAGGGTGACGTTTCGAAGGCTTCCGCACACAAGATACTGTTATAACCTACGAAAGGAACCTACTCGTTAAATGTATCAGGATTCGGAGTCAGCATCCAGTTTGTGTACATTCTTACAGCATGCTCCAAGCATTCCACTTGTTGAAGGTGGCAAGCAGTTGATAAGAGATCGACTCTGTGTTGTGCGCGTACTACACTCTCGTTGTTGGATACTTCCCAGCCGAGGTCCTTAACTGCCCCGTTTAATAGACGTAGAACGTAGCGCTGAAAAGATCACATTATCTTTTGGTGGTCACACAACATACAATTACCTATAGTATTCTAAATATTAGACATTTATTTTTTTAGAATGAGAAATATTGGGTCACATATGGGGGGGTGTATGAACTACCATTAGCAATTTTTTTTAAAAGTCCAAAAGAAGTCGATAGAAAACTTACGTCATTTATTTAGCAATAAAATAACTATATGTTCTTAAATGGATATTTAGACGATATAATATTACAAAGATTATATCATAATTGCAACAATTCTACGATTTATTATCTTTATTGGTAGATATAAAAGTTATAAAGCGTTAAGAATTTAATAATGGTTATGGAAATATACACACAATAAATTATGCGTTATCTTTGAAGCTTAATACATTAATATTATTATGGTATACGTAACGCCATCTATTGGCAAAATATTTCAAGGAACTAAAATTTAGTTTTTAAGCTATTGCATAGATTTTAACGCGGGCTTTGAGAATCGAGAAATTCCGTAACGAAAATTTTTTTTTTTTTTTTACGAGGTGAAAATGCGCTAACGCAGGACCGCATCAACGATGTCGAGCTTGACGCGGGGACTGTGGGGCTGGGTCTACACTCAAAACCCTCTGCTATTCAGAGGGGTAGCGAGACCCCACCCACTAAAAACACCTCAGCCCTTCACACGCCCTTCATATGGGCCCTCGGGGTTCGCTAGGCATTCTACCCAAGGGTAACGAAAATGACCTAACACTCGATGACGTAATATAGGTGCGGCTGGTAACGCGTTAGAAAGAGTGAGACAGACTATATTTAGTCTGAGTCTGGTAGAAATATCGAGATTGAATGATATATCAAAGAAAAAACTTAGATTAAGGTGGAAACATACTACTAAAACGCCACGCGACGCAACGTGTCGACACACGATGTCCATCGTGCACATTACCAACACGCTACACCACGACTTAAATCCAATTCGTAGAAATTCCACACAGTATGCATTTTCAGTAAGAAACAAATTTAAGGAATATTTTGGTGGTGAAGGCGCCGTTCCGTGGCAGCTTGATATTGTGAGGAAAGGTAGACAAAATTAATAACTGGCAACTCGTACAAAAGTCTTTTAATATTATATTTTAATAAAACTTTCCGCTTGTATTCATTTGTTCGGCTATTTCTTCCCATGCATTATTTCTCACAGTATGGTCGCTGTATTGAGCTAATCTCATGTCATATAGAACAGAATATTGTTTCACCAACTCAGTTAATTGTTGGTCGTTCATTTCGCCAAATAAATAAATCCAAAAATATGTAAGTATATAAATTGACATTTGTGCCAAAAACTCGAACGTTTGACGCTTGGCGTCAACAACACGACAACACGCTGATCCAAATCGATTGGATGTTACCGCGTGTGATCACATGGCGTGTTGTATATGTGCACCTAACCATATTAAATATATGGGATTGATAAATACTGACATGTGTCGGATGGCGTGGTGTAGCGTCGCGTTTTAGTAGTATGTTTCCGCCTTTAATATCAAAGAAAACAAAATTACAGCATAAATAAAAATAAATAAATAATTATATTGCATAAGTTGATAAAAAATGCTATGCAGCTTAACCGCGGCAGTCCCCGAGTGCCAGGCGTTTTTTTTTTCTTTTTTTTTTATGGAGATGATTTTTCTGTAATTGTGAACGCAACTTCAGAGGCGACAGAAGTTTGCACTATTTTAACTCTTTATCTTTTCATTAGAGCGTAAGAACAATTTACATATAAAGAGAAGAGTTCAATTAGACTAATTAAGTTTTGCATTGTCATTTGGCTTACGTTATTGTAGATTTAACCCAAGATCTTGAACTAAACTTGTAGAGTAGAGAATAAATCTCGTAGTATCTGACGATAGGTATTTGAGATACGGAAACTCTCACCTGGTATTCCAGATAATAAGCTCCTTTGGATAACATCGTGTCTATATAACCCAGTGCTACCAGCCCAGACTTCCAGGGTACGTAACTTCTCTCGTGTTTCAAATAACTGGTTATATCCAGAGCTATACGGTAGTCCAAACGACCGGATAGGGCCAAATTCATCGCATCATCTATTATCTGCGCCCGGTTTATTGGATGAATCTCCTCGAATCTCTTCGGGTTATTTAGAATTTCTATAAGCATCTCCCAATTTCGTTGATCGTAATTGATGCGGTAAAATCCTGAAAATTTTGAAACAGATTTAGAGATTTAATGTTCAAGATATTACATATTTTTTTAGAAACACTAAAATATACTTTATTTATATTGGTAACAATGAACACTTATAAACGTCAATAACGAAAACTGTTTTGTTTTTGTTGTATGAAAATAATTCATTGACTAAAGGTGGAAACATACTACTAAAACGCCACGCGACGCAACGTGTCGACACCCGATGTCCATCGTGCACATTACCAACACGCGACACCACGACTTAAATCCATTTCGTAGAAATTCCACACAGTATGCATTTTCAGTAAGAAACAATTTAAGGAATATTTTGGTGGTGAAGGCGCCGTTCCGTGTCAGCTTGATATAGTGAGGAAAGGTAGACAAAATTAAAAACTTGCAACTCATACAAAAGTCTTTTAATATTATATTTTAATAAAACTTTCCGCTTGTATTCATTTGTTCGGCTATTTCTTCCCATGCATTATTTCTCACAGTATGGTCGCTGTATTGGGCTAATCTTATGTCGTATAGAACAGAATATTGTTTCACCAACTCAGTTAATTGTTGGTCGTTCATTTCGCCAAATAAATAAATCCAAAAATATATAAGTATATAAATTGACATTTGTGCCAAAAACTCGAACGTTTGACGCTTGGCGTCAACAACACGACAACACGCTGATCCAAATCGATTGGATGTTACCGCGTGTGATCACATGGCGTGTTGTATATGTGTACCTGACCATATTAAATATATGGGATTGATAAGTACTGACATGCGTCGGATGGCGTGGTGTGGCGTCGCGTTTTGGTAGTATGTTTCCGCCTTAAATGTAAACTGCCAGTTCTCAGCTCATGGGCGTAGAATAGACGAGAAGAACCGGCAATACCCTCTACGTTGCGTCACATCATTTATTTAAATTATAACGAAAAAGTTATCTAATAAACAAATTGCTTGCGCAAATCTACACTACTTACGGACAAAAAATATAATTCTAAATGATGATAACTTTTATTAGATTTTTTAAAATTGCATTTGTTTAAATATTTGCAAATAGTTTATGCATATTTTAATTAATGATGGAATTCAAGTGATATTATCAAATATTATATATCATAGTGACTATGAAATATTTATCAACGAATGTGAGTTAAAATTCACCTGTCTGTTGGATATTCGCAATAATCCAGTCATTTTGGGCAATAGATATATTTTTCGCTACTGACGATCTCTCTCCTTTTAACCATAATTTTGGTTGAGTCGACTCAAAGTCTTTTTCGGAAGCGGTAGTGTAAGAGATTGGAATCCACCACACTGGTTTCTGATCATCCACAGAACCGTTGATGAGGATGAATCTCTCCTGAAAACATTATATATGTTATTGAAATGCTATCTGTATAAATCTAATTCAATTATTAATGTCAAATATAAAAAATGCTTATAAGTCTTCTTGAAAGTACACAAATCCTTGGAATTTTTAAATAAAAAAAATAATTTAGCACTTTTGAAGAGAATTTTTCTTAAATAATTTCTTATTTTGTGTAAAATTCTCAGCCAGCGTAAATTGTAGCGCCTGCTTTTTACTTATATCTTAATGTATATTTTACGAATTCAGCAGTGTTGGCCTAGTGGCTTTAACGTGCGACTCTCACACCTGAGGTCGTAGGTTCGATCCCGGCTGTGCATCATTGACTTTCTTTCTATGTACGCAATTAACATTCGCTCGAACGGTCGAGGAAAACACCGTTAGGAAACCGACATGTCTTAGACCCAAAAAAGTCGACGGCGTGTGTCAGGCACTGGAGGCTGATCACCTACTTGCCTATTGGATTTAAAAATGTTCATGAAACAGATTCAGAAATCTGAGGCCCAGACCTAAAGAAGTTGTAGCGCCACTGATTTTTATTTTTATATTTTACGATTCATAAACTATTACTTAGTAAAGGGTACCTGTTTAAATGTTACAGTCCCCGTCTCATAATCTCTGGTAACAGTCAAAACTGGGAAACCAGTCTGCAAAGTCCATGAGTCCATGATGACGGCGACATCTAGATCATTGTTGCCTCTTTCCCTAGCGGCATTTGTGAGGGCGCTCCACAGATCCTTTTGCTCTGCGTCACCATACTTCTTGGCATTCAAGTAGTCTGTGATGCCGGCATTGAATACGTCATCCGTAAGAAAATGATTCATCATGCGAAGTATTGCTGAACCTTAAATAGTTATCATAATTACATATCAGAATCTTGATTAATCGTGATTAATTTAAATTTTGAGTTCTCGCGAACTAAAATGCCTAATAGTAGGGGAGCCCAAGCAGGGATACCGGGATTTAGTACAGCGTGGCAGATTAATATACAGGGAGATACCTTGTACCCGGTTAAGTATCTCTACCAAATATGAACCCCATATACATGGCCGCCCGTCAAGGATAAAGGATCAGATTAGTAAGAAATATCTAATCATCAGACTTTATCGAGCGCGTCAGATTAAGGTAGGGTGAGTGAATTACATGCTAAGAAGTGTATATTTCACTAATCTGACAATTTGCAACTAACGTAAAGAAAGGGGAGGGCTGAAAGTTGAAATAATTCAAGGATGACGAAAAATATATAATCTGACGATTTCTACAAGCCGAAGTCCGAAAAAAAAAAAATTTTTTTGTTAAATGCTGTAAGCTAAATTAATTCACTCTTGCTTTGAGGCAATGTTAAACCCGCAATTTTTTTTTTAAATATAATACAATTTATTAGCTAACGACTTATCCAAAATAAACACAAATATGCCTTGTGGAATAGAGAATATTAATCTGCTTTTTTCAGTTTTCAACATATAACATTGTCTACATAGTATCATAACAAATTTGTTAATTTATTCGAGTAGAAAATACAATCTCTTAAGTATCTTATGGTTTCTTGTTCTATTTCTTTACCTTTTCCATAAGATATCTTATCGAAAATTGCTCCTATTTCTTCTGGGTTTCCAACTTCGACTGATATTTGGTGTGATGATGTTAGCGCGTCCAGTTTGAATACACTTTGAACTTCATTTAGCACGAAAACTTCCATCAACTTCCAAGTTTTTTCTACCTATAAACAATTAAAACATACTCTATTTTTTTCTAGTTTCATTTACTAAAACAACATACTCAAGTCGTATATTGGGAGCCTTAGATCAATCAAAAATGTGTCTTAGTGAAAAATGCGTCCTTAAATTATTATTATCCTTAGCGGGAATTAAACTGTAGATAAGTAGATAGTAGCAGTAGTAGTAGATAAGTGGCACCGTTCCTTTGGTATATAATTATGAAACTTACGATTATTAATAATTTAACGCTTATGGCAAACAAGAAGGAGATAGCCGGTCCATGGGCGGCGGTTAGAATATAGAATATTATACACCTACCATGCTTTAGGGTCTGCTATTGGCCTTAAAGCATACGTTACACTCTTATCTCGAAGGTTCCTAAGTCATTTCGTATGTTTTCCTAACATTACTGGTAATATAGAGTGCAAGCGAAATATATACCTATTTAATATTTTAGCAATTTAAATTCCGACGATAACATAGATCAGATAATAGTTATGGCTTTGATCACAATCGATACTTCTAATCAATATTGATTAGCTCTTACTCATTATACAAGTAGGATAACCTTCACTAGCGCATTGTATACAACATATTATATTGTAAGAAAAATGGTGTTTAGTGGCGTCGCACAACTGCCTATACTCTTCCCTGTCTTCGGCAAGCTGCGTCTGAGTGATGGTAAGACCTGTAAGTGACTTGATCGTTCCAGCAAGGTCTGACGCCCCCCACTTCCCAGTGACGATGAGTTTTTCTAGACTTTCTGGATCTCTGCTTGTTATATGCCCAAAAAGCTCAGGCTGCGTTCGTAACGAAGTGTTGACAACGATTTTTTAACTGTAACCGTCTTAGAATGGACGCGTTTGTTCTCTTAGCTGTCATGGGAATTCTTAGTTTCCACCACCAACACCACATTTCCACTACATTTTCTTTTATATAACAGGGGGTAAACTGGCAGGCGGCTCACCTGATGTTAAGTGATACCACCGCCCATGGACACTCTTAATGCCAGAAGGCTCGCTAGTGCGTTGCTGGCCTATTTATTTAAAGGCCAAGATTGTTGTGTTGGTGATCCGTAGCGTGCATTGCTTTTATATGATGCATAGCAAAAAATAAAAAATAAAATTATCTACTTAACATTTTATAGTAAGTTTTATTGTCAAAAAAGTTTTTATAACAATGCATGTTGACAATTTTGCGGCATTCCTCACTCTTTTACCGCAGCAGCAGAAAAATTGTAAGCATAGCAGAGCTGGGACACGAATGATCATTCTTAAATAGGAATGTTACTTACAGCATCAACAGCAACATACTCCACGTAGCTCGCGAATCCTTCGTTGAGCCATATATCTGACCACCAAGCTGGCGTCACCAAATTCCCGAACCACTGATGAGCAATCTCATGGGCAACTACTGCAGCCACTCTAGCTTTTGCCGTGGTTGGTGAAACGCCATTGTCATAGAGCATTGCTATTTCTCTGGAAATAATTTAATCTTATTATTATTTTTGAATTAAATTAGAATACGGCAATGGATACACATTTTTGTAACAATTCGTTTATTTTACGTAGATTGTTAATTTGGTCTAAATGTCATATATAAAATTCTCGTGTCTCGGTATTTGTAATTAAACTCCTCCGAAATGGCAAATCCGAAATGGAAATGAAATTTATATATATTTATAGATATAGACCTAATAGGTCTGCGAATCGGACATCTATTTTTCATTTCGCATTTCATGGTCCACCCCTAAATTTTATATTTTAGACATTTTTTTGTTTTTATTTTTTTATAATACAGCATTCAAAAATACAACCCTTAATTTTCAACCCTCTGCGATTAACCCCTTTTTTTTATTATAGTAGATAGTTATTTTTATTGAACTAAAAAAATTTTTTCCAGAAATAATAATATACCCTACATGGCAAAACAACGTTTGCCGGATCAGCTAGTAATATACAATGTTTGTTTGAATATCTTCTTTTGAATAATCTTTCTCTGGCAAGTACCATGTTAGGAAGACTTACAATAAACATCATACGCGCGACTAAGGAATCTTTGTTGATGAAATAGCTTAGTAACACGTTTCGAAAAAAACTTATAACCATTTTTTTTACCATAAATAGAAGCAATATTTGCAAATTTGCATTCTATATTTTAGCAGGCGTTAAATTTTTCTTGCATTATTAAAACTCATTATTTGTAACATCATTCCTAAATTCTCATCATCTTTGGTTTCATTTTTAACTGACTATAAATAAAAGTCAAAAGTCAAAATCATTAGGTACAACAATGTCCACTTACGAACGTCAAAAAATAAATATATATATGAAATGCTTCTAATTTTACATTTACTGCAAGTTCTCAAATCTAGCGTAGAACGAAATAGAAGAACTTGCAATAAACTCTCCGCCACTGTTTTTAATCGCCAAGTTTTTTGTTTTACACAACGTTTGTAAGGAGCTGCAACCATGTACCGCATGACATCTTAAATAATAGATAATAATAAAATAAATCAGCTAATAGCAGTATATACCAAGTGTTAATCTGGCATTTTATATATAAAGTACCCTTCTACTCAATTGTCTCACCCCAATGGCAAAAACGTGATTGATGATCTTAGATAATAAGCTTTCTCGTCACGCTAATAATCGATTGACACCCTCATCCTGATTTACGATTAATTTTAACCACTATTTGTCAAGCCCTCTGCGGTAAACTTATACATTAGTTTGCTATTTATGCTATTGTACCACTAGTAAAATTTGTATACCTATATTAACTTGCAAATGCAGTATCATTCACATAATATTAATATGTGTTTAAGGGTCTGTTTCACAATGTATGAATAAAGTACCAAATAGCTATGCAATACATAAACTATTTGGAAGATAAATTTTGCTATTTGACATTCATCGGACTCTTTACTTATGATGGACTTTATGTGACGAATAGCGCTATCTAGTCGTGAAACGCAACAATTGTGTTTATCCTACCAATAAGTAATAAATATCTAATTTAGAACTCATGTAGAACTTATCCGTACATTGTGAAACAGACCCTAAATATTTTTAATTGATGTCGCATTTCAGTCTGGTGCAGACAATTATAGTGCCCAAAATCTTAGTAACATTTAGTATATTAAGGCAGAACTCGGAGTCGACAATAAACGCTAAGAACGTCAGTAAGTAAAAAATAAATCCTATTAGAATTTTAGAAGAAAGAGTCTATAATATTATAACTTTCATAGCTAATACGCAGAACTTTATGCTTTTTGTGCTTTCGAGTTTCTTCAAGCACCGCCGACATCTTAGAGCTATGATGCAAAAAATCACATCGAAAGGTTTAAATAAATTCGCCTTTTGGGCCTTACTCCGTGATCTACAGAAAATAAGAGACAAATAAGGCAATCAAAATTAAACGATCTAAAATATATCTACTTAACTTAGGTATTAAGAGAATTTAATATTTACCTAAATGTCAAAAGTCCCCAATTCTCCATGGCGCCGGCCTTGAAATCCGGTAACGCAATCATGTCAATCTTCGGCAAGGGGAATTTAATCTTATAATAATCTTCCAGGAACTTGAGTATCTTCGGGCCAATATCTAAGGCATAAGCTGCAGAGGATAGAGCGTCTTTTCTCGCCCATACCGAGAAGTTATCGCGACTCATATTGCCAAAGTCGGTCACCGCAAATGCGACAAGGTAAGTTGACATAGGAAGAGTTTCAGCATAGTGGTCCCATATGTAACTATCCAGATGGTCGCTGAAACGCATTTTTTTAATTATTTTTTATGTTTTTATTCAAAACTCGGTGCTACAACGCAAATAGTTGTTTTTTTTAATGGGCTGGTACGGAAACGGCATTCAGTGCCGTACAGACTTTGCTCTTTGGGTCAAATGACGCGGAATATACCTTCACCTTTCGTTAAAGTTTTATTTGCCAAACAGAAATTAAAAAAGACTAAATCTTCTATTCAATAATACAAATAAGTCTCAATCATGGTTTTAATTAAAGTACTGGTGGGGTGGTAATTTCAAAAGGAACACTAAACGATGGCATGATCCGTTCCAGCTTTAGTACAACATTACATGAAACGTCAAAATGGCTATCAACCAAATATAATATTTCTTTGCCTTATTATGGTCTAATAATAACTTTATCACCATGATACGGTGCGTTCATCTTTTGTTTAACATTCTCCAAGAGGTAAAAAGGGATGAAGGACGCTACGAAAAGATTGTACGCTACGTTCGACCTTGATAGCTCAACGGCATCCCATCCGCGATGATACACCTTGTTAATGCATATATATGTAGGTCTTACTTATTTTAATTACTTCTAAAAAACAATTACGAAAACGAACACAGTATCTTGTTATGGAGGTATTATGTATCATATATGACTCGTTATATCACAAATAATACGTTGATACCACAGAAATGTATGTTTTCTTATAGGTACTTATTGTTATTTTACTTACTGTCTCTCGTGTCCAACGATGTTCATATTCGATATGGAACTCATATTCGCAGGTCGAGCGATGCTGATCGTAAACCTGGCCTTAAGCGCTGGTTCGTCCCAGCAGGGAAATGCTCTTCTTGCGTCGGTCGCTTGAAACTGCGTCACAGCTATCCATCTGCCGCAAAGAAACTTTTAAGAAACTTTTAATAAGTCCTAGTAAGGCTTCAAATAAAAATATTAAATTCTTTTAGACGTAACACAAGTTCTTAACACTAAAACAAACTTGAGACCTGAAAAATTAAGCTTTGACATTTGATTCGAAATTACACTTATTTTCTTTTTATTTTAAGTTTTATTTTAATATATGGATTAAAAGTCTATTAACCTCGTTAAATATACTGCCACAGAAGTTTAATTACGCAAATACAAACACAAGACATACTTAAAAGTTAAAAACGCTTATGAAAAGGGTAACAATAAAATACAATAATGGAGGTAGTTGCAAATGACAGAAAGAGATGGTAGATCAAACAATATTTCTAAACGGCTTTAATAGCGTGATAAACATTAACATAGAAATAAAAGGTGCATAAGTTGTCAAAAAGTTTTATACAAGGTTCAAAACAATCTCAATTAAAAAAGGCATTACTATTCCGGAAGGATTGCCAATAGAACGGAGGTGACCGTCAAACTTACTAAATGTTTAGTTCATCGCCGCGCTCTGAATATTAATGAAAACAATAGCCGAAGTTGCCGATTTGTAATGAATATTTTGTTTTATACAAGTATTTGAAGATTTGATTCATTACCTCTTATTACTACTAAGCATAATGAAATATTGCTAAGACTTTAATCCAAGATTCGTTCTGTACCTTCTATACTAACAAGCTTTACTAAACTTTGTTGATAATAAAGTACAAAACGGCCACCAAATAGACAAGTTATGTAACTATTATCTAAATAAGATAATGACCAATACGACCTGACCAGGACCAGATCCCTACAAACAAAATTATATATTTAAAGGAATGTTTTATTGATATCAAATCAAATGTTTTCTTTGTCAAAATCTTCATATGCAAGTGTTATATAAAAATGGCCACAACATTTGCAAAGATTTTGCATGTAAGTACATTATAGTTACTAACATGCCTATAAATTACTTACATGAATTATGACCATGCAACTCACAGGAAGCATAAGTATCAAAATAAATAAATAAGACTAGATATATCACAAATCTTACGATGTACTTTCGTAAAGACAACTAGACCTTCCCTAAAACACATTTAAGCTAAGATCCAGCAGTAGCTTGTAGCTCTGGATTCGACTCTGAATTGGATCCGATAACAATTTTTAACTATATTTTTACGAAACCCATTATTGATATTGATCATGCTGAATGAAAACTTGATTAATAAACAAAGAACAAATGCGTATTATACAGGGTGGCCGAAAAATCTTGGATCAAACGCAAATAGGGGATAGATGAGGTCATCAGCTGCAAAAAATCGTTCTACGGGAGTTCTCTAAGCCCAACCCCTGCAGAGTTATAATTTATTTTGCGTTTTATAAGAAAATTGCCTATTTTTTACAAATTCTTTTTAAAATTCGAAAAAATCTACATCCTGTATCTTTTTCATAATATCCACTAGATTGCTACTGATGAGATCTTGCGTTAGACATACTATTTTTAGTTGTTTCAATACACTCAATGTGTATTGAAGATAATATTAAGTTATACGATATATATTTTTTTGTTTACTTCGGACCCTACTGTGATAAAAAATTACTCAACCGAAAAGTGACCCTGTATTACAAACTTTGGCGCATTTCATAGGGATTCTGAAAAGGTATTACACGTAGCCATGAGTGGCTCTAATATCTATCTGATGACCTTATCTATCCTCTATTTGCGTTTGATACACGACTTTTTGGCCAACCTGTATACAGTATTTTATAAAATCATGATTACACAAAACCTTACCGTTTGTCCTTTTTTTCTTCGTATGAACTCCTGTAAAACCCATGGAGATTATCATTTAAAATCCCAGTATACGTTATATTTAAAACGTATTGCTGTCCCGCCTTCAACGTCTCCGCAGTTACCAAAATATGGAACTGCCTTTCCATATCCTCCGTCTTTTTCTCTATGTCGATCTCTTTTCCATCGTCCTTCTTGAATAGTCCAATTGTATGAAACACTAATTCAACACCATGAAATGTTACCTTATTTGTATCATTTTTCACTGTAATAACAACACTTATTTCACCATCGAATGTAAAGTTGCTTTCAAATATATACGGAGTTAGTTTTAAGTAATACCGATCTGGTTTGATACTATTTGGTAACCGCACGTCAATCACTTTGTTTATTTCAACTTCAGTAGTCGTTTCAACAGAATTGGTCGTTATTTCGAAGTTCGTAACGCTTTTACTAGATTCAGTACTTAAAGGTATAACTGTTAGTTTATTTTGATCACAGTGGTTAAGTTCGTATTTCGTAACATTTGCTAACTGGTCTGTCCTTGGACAGGCGGCAAAGTTATAAACAATGAAAGCTGTAGCTATCAATGCTAGAGTGAATATAATGAATATCACGGAAGCAAGGCCCTTAGAGAGGTAGACTCCTCTCTTGGGCTTCGAGGAGAACTCTGTTTGCAAATTGCCGTCCATGTTTGTTGTCTTATGGATGTGAGTCATCGCACCATCTTTTGATCTGAAACAATATAATCAGACACTTCTATATTATTTTTCTAGAGCTAATTTTATCTTTTTTATATATGAAATGCAGAGGCAAACCAGCCTATGCGTCAGCTATCAAAAGGTAAAAAAAAAAACAATGGCGCTACAACCTTTTTTTTAGGTCTGGTACTCAGATTTCTGTATCTGTTTCATTATCATTTGTTAATCTAATAGGCAAGTAGGTGATCAGCCTTGGTCCCGGTAGAATGCGACAGCGACCCCGGAGTTCTGTAACGCGGCTTTGTCGGAACTACTCGAGGTGGTTTTAGTGGGTATTGCTCACCCAGTCTCTGAATAGCAGAGATTTTGTCGTGGGTCGAGTACACATATCCCTGTTCAGGGGATGCGCAAATGCATTTCCACATCGGATATAAAAAAAAAGGTGATCAGCCTTATGTGCCTGACGGACGTTCTCGACTTTTTAGATCTAAGGCAAGCCGGTTTCCTCACGAAGGAAAACTCCTTCAACTTTCGAGCGAATGTTAAATGCGCACATAGAAAGAAAGTCCATTGGTGCACAGCCGGGGATCAAACCTACGACCTCAGGGATGATAGTCGCACGGTGAAGCCACTAGGCCAACACTGCTCTAAAGGTAAAGGTAGTTAAATATTCCAAATAGGTACAACGTAACGAACAAAAATATATGTATAGATTTTAATTGCTACCAATTCTCTAGGCTTTGTATAGGTTTAATCAATGATCAAGATGCAAGAACACGCGTCTTGTTATTCATGTTATATTTATAATTTTCCAATGAGCTCGTAATTTTGATGTCAATGACCTTTTTCCTTTCAACTATATAAAAGTAATTTTTCAGAGATATAAATTGATATTTAATTGAACATAGAAGTACTTTTTCACACGATAAACAAGAATGGTACCGGCTTTATTGTGATTATTTTAACAGAGCAATGTCCAAGCTCTCAAGTCTTTCAACAACTGCAAACATAATAAAACATGTATCCTCGAGTAATGAGTTCTGGCTTGGCATGCTTCGTGACCTGAATGTCTTCCATGAGCTTTACACAAAGTTTTCTGTATCTGGAATTTATGGTTCATCCATTAAGTTATAAGTACTTTATATATTCAGAAAGTACCATTTTCTATAGTTTCGACTACGTTCACTTCAATATTTGACACAAGTGCATATATGTTCATAGCTTAATTAACATTTAATTAAACTTTGAGACAAACTTGCCAAGGTAAGCTATGCATATTCCTAATATAGCAATAAACGTGATTATATACAAATCGAATTACAGGCTAGCTTGAGGATAGATATAGACATAGACATAACATTTATTACTAACGACACACACACACACACAAAATAATAATAATAATAATCAAAAAATTACAAAAAGAAAAAGTGTGTTGTGGCCGTGCCTCATGCTGTGGAGCAGACATGTTCCACAGCCCTGGTCATTCTGCCAGAGACCACAACAGTTAGTTTGCGCCTCAGATGCAAAAAGAGAAAAATTATGTAATACTTAATAATAATAGTAGAAAAAATAAGCACACGACTGCTTTGTTTTTAGTTTAAAGTTAAGAAAAGAAAATATGACTTTACAAACTTTGTAAAAATTCTTTAGTGAAATTTCGCCAGATTGTGATCATTAGATTAAATAAATTTTGAATAATTTCGTATTTGCTTCACGATTGTTTATGCGTCAACCATTTGTCCCTCTTTAAATTTTAAATCTGTTAAAGTAATCCGTTTTGAACTAGCACAAAGCCACAGATTGAATAATAGACACAAAGCCCTTCGAATGCCGAGTGATATTTCAATCAAAATCAAAATAAAGTGATATAGCAGTCGCCTGTCGACGATTTGTTAGTCGATTAAATTCGACATTCAATTTCAAAAACCATTCGATTCGAACTTTAATTGCGATGAGCTTTTTTCAACTAGATTGAAAAGTTTTGTTATCGGGGACGATACATCAAAAAAATGCTAACAGTTTATAGATGAGGTTAGAATGTTTACGTATGGACGTGTAAATTGAACAAATGAAATTAAAGAAAAGTTACCTATTACTGTTTTTCCATTCAAAAATAAGATTGTTGGGATGGATAAAACTACGTTTTATTATATTTAAATTAAAATATTACCTTTTTAAGTTGAACACAACAACCTTCTTAATGAATATGTCGCAGCTAACTAGCTTAATTAGCCGATTAATGTACACTGTACAGCCTAGCCTTTTAACTAAACGGCGCTGTTTAACTAGCGGCCTGTAAGATATATATACTGAAACAAATATTTTTTTGGTAGTAATTGAACATTGTTTAATCCAATTGAATTGAAAGAAAAAAGGTTAAACGTAGTTACCGTTCTGATTTAGAATCCTTACAACCTCGAGGATACATTTCATCCACTTGATACCCTAGCTAGCTTTAAATTTTGCGTATTATGTTACAAACTATTAATCAAAGCAATTAAACAATTGTCAGTCTTCTTTGTTACAGTTGGTCTTAAATTCTAACTTTTTATGGTATATACCGATGCTAGTGCCCTAATACACGCTGTTTGTGCTGTTTTGAAATACGAGCTGAGCGAGCGATAAAGTCAAGTAAAGTTAAAAACATTTAATCAAATAGGTAACATAATGTACACTTATGACTCGTCAATAAGGAAATACATATTGATGCTTCTAATTTTACATTTACTGCCAGTTCTCAAATCAAGGGTGTAGAACGGAAGAGAAGAACTGGCAATAAACACCCACCACTCTTTTTAATCGTAATTTTTTTTACACAACGTTTGTAAAGAGCTGCAACCATTACACCATGTTCCGCATGACATATTAAGTAATTAATAGTAATAACATAAATTAAAAACAAAGACTTGTCTTTACTAAACTTTGTCTATACGGGAACATTGTTCGGCGCTGCTTTGAGGTGACGCAGAACACAAACCTTGTCCTTCGAGAGTTCTGGACCACTAACATCTTGATCATTAACGATCAGGCCTGGCTGATTGTTACGAGACCTTAACCTCTGCATGGAAGAAGTTGTGGCTTGATAATGTAGCTGAAATGATTTTTGGTGGATTGAAACCTGAAGTGTGCGTGGTAGAGGAGATGGTTTCTCTGAGAAAATATGGCCTGGAGGTGGATGAGAGAGATGTGAACTCGTTAAGGAACAGTCTCAGAAGCTGACAACCGAGAAGTACCAACCAACACGATCTACATTCTCAGCAGCATACGGTGGTTCGATAATAAAATAGTTTTGAAGAGGAGGTTATCTCTACAAGAGGCATAAAGGAGATCTTGGGAATGTGGGCGAAAGTTGTAGAGTTCGTGGATAAAAATCACCCCGAAAATGTTGCAACTGGTCGTGACTCGTGATCATTTTTTCAACGAAACTTGCCTGATTCATTAAAGAGTGGAAGAAACAAACCTCCTTGGACAGTTTTTTTCAACGATCTGCAGGTGAAAATGAGTAAAGCGTGACGAACAAAGTGAAGTGTTTCCGCAAGAACTTTACTTTTTTTAAATATGTTTTCATAAATAAATGTTTCAAAAAACAATTAACAAAAACAACCGAGATGTTTTCTTAGGAGCTGGAACGGACTGAGCTGGAATTTCAGATACCACTGTAATTATATAAATAAAAATGAATCGCAAAACATATTGCTAAGCGCAAAACTCGATTGGCTGGACCAATTTATTTCCGGAAAAGTGATCAGTCCCTATTGGGTAGGACTGCAAAATATATTTGTATGTAGTAACTTAAAAGGTATAAAAAATCATATTAAGGCGAAACGAACGTTTGCACGGGGGCAGAGCTACATCATCATACTTTTAAAACTGCGACTATAATCTGCTGTATTAAATAATTGTATTGAAGCTGTTAAAGTACAAACAAAGCACTAAGCCTAGTCAAAGATTAAATTAGTTGTGCAAGACCAACCTGTTACCAACGAAGAACGCAAATGCTTAAGGAATTCTTCTTTGTGTGGTCTACGTGCTACGCAAGAATACTCGTACGATATTAAAGCGCTCCCGTACTTAATGCGGACGAAATAGTCTCTAAGTTTCAAAAGCTTTTAAACGTGAAAATGAAAACACTGCTGTTATAATGGCACCAACTCTCACGGGACAGCCTCGACGCCTGCCTTCTTAAGCCTTGCTTACGCGGAAAAAATAAATGTACATCGCGATATGGCGGGCATATTTTTTTTTTTTGCAAATTTGTTTTATCTCTCTATATTATCAACTTAAGTAAAAAATCTATAGTTATCTTTCATTATGTTTTTAAATTAATATTTTGTGTGTTTTGTAATGTCTATGTCTAAGTAAAGTTACATATGATTCATTGTGTTTGGCTAATCATTGATTATTTATTGTTATCTTTAATCCTCAATCAATAAGTTTATGAGCTTAATACCTATCTTTGTTTCACTGCAAAAAAGTGGGGCAGCCTTCACGTTCAAGTTCAAAATTATATAACTTACATGTGGTCCCTAAATTTTTTGAAGTAGACCTAAAATTAAGAGGTTTTGTTTATTTGGTTTCCAATAAAAAAATTTTTGGGACTAAAAATACAATTCTGTCAAAAAAATAATAAAATAAATTTATAATTTATTAAACTATCTTACTCGCTGTCATACATACGAGATAGCTAACTTGACATTTACTATAATTAGTTTTCGTTAGTACTTTACCAGTCTGGCAAGGCCCTTAGTAACCCGAACAATAAAAGACGCTAATGTGTTTATAAATTATTAATCCACATCCCTGTGGACACGTCCCCAAATACTGAATGTATTTTCAAAAGAATTTTTGAAGTAACGCTTCAGTCCTTTTTAATGGATGTAAATATTTTTCAGTTAACAAACTGTACTTCAAAAGCTACTTTCTTGGCGCATAGTTACCGTTGGCACTCGGCAAAATTGTTCAAGCTTATAAAATAAAGGCCAATTATTTCCTAATGGCTTTGAAAAAAAAATATTACTAATAGTATTGTCTTTTATTAACATAACTTTTACACATTTAAAGAAAACACTTTTTGAAGTTATACTTCTTTAGGCGCGTTATGAAAAATTTATGAGAGTGAAATTTTACGATGCGCGCGCACCGTGACACAAAATTCAGTATGGGCGCCGAGCGTGCGCGAGCGAGATGGGAATTAGACAATCTACTTGTAGTACCTTTTAAACAAATAAAGCAGTTTAAACTATTTTTTCAAAGAAATTTAGCAATGTTTTTTCACAAAGACCTATTTATACTTAGTTAAAAGGATATGAAACATACCCAGTTATTAAATTGAATTAATAATAATATAATACAATAATAATTATTATTAATTAATAATTGAATAATATAATAAATATTAAATATTGTTAAATTATCAACGCTTAATATTGATTATTAATTATTTAATATTAAAAAAAATAAAGAAAGCCAAAGAAGTATAACTTCTTACGCGCGTACATAAGTACACGCACCATTTTTTTACAAACGACGCGACGTTTCGACAGAGAAGAAATGACTCATTTCATGTCATTTCTGCCAAAACCCTCCATCTTTTAGTCGATATCAACTTCGGGGAAATGAACAGATAATACAACTTTTTCTACAGTTGTGATACTTTTTGACATTCATCACCTTTTGTCTTCAGTCACCGTGACCACGCAAGCTGTAAAGCATGCGAAACGTCGGAAAAAAATTTAATTATGTAAAATAATTATAGTAATAAATAACTTCAATCCGGTAGAAAAGCGTTTTCTTTAAAAATATTACTATTAAATAAAAATGTATTTCACTATTAAACATCATCATGCTGTTTTATACATATTAAAGAAGTCTTAATGCATTGACCAAAAGATATCTAAGGGTATGTTTCACATTGTATGGATAAAGTACCAAATATCTATGCAACACATAAATTATTTGGAAGATAAATTGTGCTATTAGACACTTCATCGGACTCATAACTTATGATGGACTTTATGTAACGAATAGAGCTATCTGACAGTCGAGAAACTCAACAATGGTGTTTATCCTACCAATAAGTAATAAATAGCTAATTTGGAACTTATGTAGAACTTATCCGTACATTAATGTGAAACAAAATCAATAAAATTATGACGTCATATTGTTTTATTCAATTTTGCTCAATTGACTGATGATTTTAACTGATGTCATTTTATTGTGTGTATTAGGTAATTCAAATTAAAAATTCAAAAAACATATATTCATTTAGCTAACACAATGACACTTATGAACGTCAATAAAGAGATTCTTATTTTACATTTACTGCCATCATATGGTATCATTTTTCAGGTAGATCATTTGTGCCCCTAATTTTAAGGTTTATCTATACCATTTTACAACAATTTTTAAGATATTTTTTATGATTTGACATTAAAAATACCGTAATATATTTATTACCAATAACCACCAAATCTTGCTTTTTAATAATATAATTAACAAGCATTATATATCAAAACAAGGTTGGACGGGTCAGCTATTACTTTATTATATTCATTGTGACATGTGTGGTAACATAATACTATGGTGGTGTTAAGTGGTAAACAATGTGTAAGAAAAAAGACAACAGGAAGTAATAAGGGGCTCGTAAGAAGGAAGACACTTTCATTTCCTTCGCCTTATAAGTGCACGTTCTTCGTCATTTGATATTTACTATGAAAGTCTTGGGAAAATCTTTTAATCTACTACATATATAAGAACCGCTCAATCTTCAATTATCTCAATATAGCGGATACATGAAAACTTTACGTAATACATTGATACTTTAAATTAATAACACATGAACATTAAGCGAAAGTTTGTAAGTATTGAACTATGGATGGATGTTTGTTACTCTATCACGTAAAAACTATGGAATGGATTTTAATAAAACTTTACAATAATATAGCTTGTGTATCAGAATATACATATACGCTTCAATTTATCAAAATATTGTGTTAATTGTCCAAAATATCAAGTAAGGTAAACACACACTCGGTACAGTATATACCTATGTATATTTGTGTAACCCATTATAGCCAAAATAGTTAACTATAACTACAATAAAAAAGATATAATTTATTTCAAATGCACAATTGGTAGTAATAAATTGATTCCTAAATGAAAATATATATTTATCGCTTCTGGTATTTAATGTAGATAAAATATGTCTTTGACGCTATATCCTTTGGACAAATATTACTTTAATTCTGCACAGACAAAGTTGCGGGCACCACCTAGTATAAAATATTTATTAAGCTGTCTGCCCACTATCCCGTAGCATACCATGACCGTACTAGGACCGTTTCAGACAAAAAACTATTCTTTGTATTGAGAAGTATGAGACTATGCCCACTAGACCGTTCCGTCACCGGCCGACACCGTAGCGTGCCATGCACGGGCAGTCAACTATTCGTCGGAGGGAATATTTTGCCGGTGCGGACACGCTACGTGCATGGCACGCGACGTTGCCAGACCGGTGACTGAGCGGGGAGTATGACCGTTACAAACCCGTTTTAAATGCGTTAAATTTGAATGTACACATTCGGAAGTACTGAAAAAACTTTTCTCCGTCATCAACTAAGTGCCTGAATAATGTCCAATATTAACACTGATATTTGTACGAGAATGATCCGATGCCTTACGAGTGTATTGAAAAGATTTCTGCCGTGTCACATACGGGCATCATACAGATTAAATACGGGTTACATACGGGTTGTAAACGTGTTCAGAACTCTGTCGGCCCGCTTCAGTGGGCGAAATGGAGCGTACCGGATTGCTTTCCGTGCTGGATACGTTCCTAGCACGGTCATGGTATGCTACGGGATAGTGGGCAGACACCTTTAAGGCCAAATTCACCTATGACATTATCAACATTCGAAAAATATGTAAGTTAATTTATAGGAAATATTTTAATAAATAAATTATTTATAATTAGAATATTAGGTTCGATTTTAACAGTTTCTCTTGCTTACAACGATTGTTGAAAATAGCCAAGCAATTGTAAAAATATGTCTCAGTTTTCCATTATTCATAGCAGTGTGAAATGCTTACAAAAACCGAATGAACAATTTTCGCACGTATAGCTGTTGGTTTTAAAATCATTAGACCTTTAAGAGTAAATAGGATTACTCTCGTTAGAACTGTCAGTGCAATAACAATACGTCTCCGGCAGCGACAGCTCATTGAATCGCAAATTTTGTTACTGCTTCGTTGAGTCGACCTTCGGAGTATTGAGCTGAAGTGGCTCAAACATATCCATAGTCCATACTGATATAGCTAAACAAATATTTGACAAGATATTTAACTCGATGGTTTGTTTCGCATTATGTTACAAACATAAATGAGTATTAGTGAAACATCTTTGACCATCTTACGGTCAACCATGAGATCCATATTTCTTTATTGTGAAGACAAACATCGTGACACATTTCACAAATATGTGAGGCACAGAGAACTGATTACCTAATAAAAACAATTAAATAAACCGATGCAATCTGCAGCCTAGACTGGTTTATTCTTGTTAATACTTCTTTGAATGGCAATAGAAGGTGTTAGATGATTGTTTCGTATAACAACTTCAGGATAAAAGGATAAAAGTAGTCTTTGGTTCACGTGAGTAATTATAACATTGTTAAAATTTTAAACATAAGACTAAATTATATTATTTATTAGAATGATAATATATGAATAGTAAAGTAAACGATCGCTTATTTAAAAGTTGCATAGTAAAATGACAAAAGCCGATTTTAAAACGTACTTGATACAGTTCAAGTATTTCATTGCATTGTAATTCAGATTCATTGCATATTAAATTAAAACCTCCGAATTCTATATATTTGCTACGATTTATTAATAATGTTAATAAAATCCAATTTCATGCGGGCAAAGTCGTACAAGAAGAAACGAAGACAAAAATACTATGTAAGTACGTGGTTACCGAATTAGCTCTTATTATCCGCTTAATAAACAAACAATCCACTGATCTAAAGCACGTGGCACATAAACAAATCTATAGTCAATTATTCACTTCGTTTAACGCATTCTATTTTTGTTTTACATCGTAAATACTTGAATGCAAATTAAACCAAAATCATGGCAATGGAATTTTTCTGTGTTAATGAAATTTACCGGTAAGTTCGCATTTTGGGTTTTAAAAGTTGCTAACTAAATAGCAAAGCAGTGTTGGCCTAGTGGCTTCAGCGTGTGACTCTCATACCTGAGGTCGTAGGTTCGACCCCCGGCTGTGCGCCAATGGACTTTCTTTCTATGTGCGAATTTAACATTAGCTCGAACGGTGAAGGAAAACATTGTGAGGAAACCGACATGTCTTAGACCCAAAAGTCGACAGCGTGTGTCAGGCACTGGAGGCTGATCACCTACTTGCCCATTAGATTTAAAAATGATCATGAAACAGATTCAGAAATCTGAGGCCAAGACTTAAAGGGTTCGTAGCGCCACTGTTTTTTTTTTTGACTAAATAATAAAGTAGTGGAAAGTGTTTTTAAATATCATATAATATTCGAAAATTAGATCCTATATAAAATTAATAATTTATATATATATATAATATTAAATAATTATCGCCTAGGATCGAGCACAAAAATCTTCATTTTCTAAGACACATTTATAAATGAACCACAAGATAAGGAGTAGTACGTATTAAGTAATATTCACCAAAGTAATATTTAAGAATCTACATGTATCTGTAGGTACTTACATAACTTCCAATCAATTATTGCTATAAACGCGGCAATCATATCTATTGTTCTAACGCAATGTGTAGCGAGTGACTGATTTTAAATTATCTGCCAGTTACGTTTCAATTCTCTTCTAAATCTTATCTACTCAAACACAAAAACATTGCTAACGTTAATATTTAAAACTTTAATATCCAATGTTTTTAATGTTAGTTTTCGTAGGCTAAATATATTTATTAGAGATTCCTGGAAGATATAGAGTTGCTCTTCTATTAGATAATTTTGTGTAATCATACTCATGAAATTAAATAAAAATTGGATAAAATATAATGTGATACTTATCCAATACATGTAGATTATTTTCTAGTGTCAATGTAGAGTAATCCATATTATAGAGTATTCAAGGGAAATTTCTCAGATGTGAAACAGTTAATCCACAACCAACCTACATTGACTATTAGGTTCATTTTCCAAAGCATTTCAACATTTTCTCGTGACTCAATAACATTGACACAGTCGCCTTGCAAACTTGATTCACTAGTTCTTTTCAATCAAATCAAGTTTGTATATATAAAGTTATATGTACTTCTATTATCCTTAAGTTCCACAACAAATTCTTTCTAAGAAATAACGGATTTTTTCTTCTTTTTCTCCAGGACAAGATATGGCAAAGTATAATTGTATGGAAACTAGTCTGCAACTACGATTTAATATTCTTGAAAATTAAATACAAATGATGATTTAATCTTTTTTCAATCGTTTTTTTATTTAATCTTAAAAAAATGAATCTAACAGTCACAGTGATTCAAGTTACATAAATTTTTTCACCACCATTTTTTATAGAATTGATTTAAAAAAAAATAGCGTTTGAGATCTCTACCATTCCGCTCAAACAACTTATATAAACATTTGCACTCAGAATATTGAGTTCAATCACTCCTCACTCAACTTAATAAAAAATCCCAGCCTAAACGATAAGATATCTAATAAAACTGCCAATAAATCGAAACGTTATCACACATTTAACTTAGGGGACCTATAGCGATCCCCTGCATGGCCCCTTTGTAGCATATTACACTATTCCATCCTATTGTTGTGATAAAGGGCTCTCCTCCCCTCATCAAACGTGAGGAATACAAAAGATTCTGAACAACCAAACTTTACTATTATTATTAGGTAATAAAAAATAAACCGATGCTCACATTGTCGAACGCCGCAGTGAGAATTAAAATGTAACGCTCTGAGCATCAGGGGTGACAGAATGTATGAGCTGGTAATACGTTGGCTATATTCATAAGACCTTTAAAGCTATAACTTGTATAACAGATTTTAGGGTGTTAAGTTAGCCGTCAAACTAACGGTTGTCACTGTTTTGAATCTATAGAATTTGTATGGTACGAGTAATGTGCAATGAAATGATAAAAAACTTCAACTTGATTATTAAGAAACTTGTGAGCCAGTCTTTATGAAACTCAGATACAAGTATATATACAAATATTTAAACTGTATTTGAACAGAATTATTCAAAAAATATAAGCTGCTTTAACATTTTATAGAAAACTAGCAGACCGGCCAAGCGTTGCTGTGGCTAAGGTTTTTGTTATATTACATAATAGCAACGGTAGGAGAGCACCAGTCATGGGAACCACCATGCTTTTTTGGTGGTTATGCCATTAAATTGTAGCTTATGTGATGTGTGTGTACGTTGGTACTTTCAACACAGCGCCATCTGTTAGAATTGTGACTATCAAATAATAAACAAATATTTTGCAATCAAATAATATTGCGGGTATAAATTGAGATGTAAGCTATCCTATCTTTTAATTTGGATCAAACCACACACGGTGTGCAAATTTGATTGATATCGGTTCGGTAGTTTAGGAGTCCATAGCGGACAAACAACGTGACACGTAATTTATACATATTAAGATTGTAAGATTAAGATTAGGTTGATGTCTGTAAGTTACTCTATGTCACATCTGTATTTTTTTATTTTTGACATGGAAGTCAAACTTAGCTAAGTCTCGATTCTGGATCTTATTTTAAGAGCGATAGCAAATGAAAATCGACAAACACTTTTAGTATCACTTTTTAGGTTACCATCACAAATTCTCACAATCAATTTATGCCATAAAAACCTTATTATATGCTATAACAAGTGTTGTTGTCGCCACTTATAACACGTACCGTCCTTGACATTGTCTGATTGGCAATAGATAGATAACAATTGTCTATTACTTTTCCCATTATAGTATGTATTATTTAATAGCCGATTGTTTGTATAACCTCTTTTATGTTTTGTTTGGTATAATATTAAAAACAAAAATATGTTTCGACTGTCCAAATTTTCTTAGTTTTATATATGGTATGCCAGCATAGCTTTAACTATAATTTAATTGTGGCATGACACCTTCAAACCTTCTTAACTTAATACTATTTTGTACTGTCAAGAGTTTTGTATCTATTGCCAATCAGACAATGTCAAGGACGGTACGTGTTATAAGTGGCAACTTTAATAAGAAAAATTTAAAATTTTTCTTATAATTAAGTGTGAGAATCTTACACAAAAATCATAAAGTGCCAGTATGTTTAGTCAGTCAAAAAGTATTGCGATTTAGGAATATTCTATCACTATATAATTAACATTATAAGATTTAAATTGTTTAAAAAAAATTAAAATATGTGCATGTGGTTTCAACAAGAAGAAAAAGCTTTTTCGAAAATATAAATAGTCCGAAGGTCAATGCTAGCCCGATAAACATTGACAGATATATAAACAACACAGTGAAGAATGGCAGATGCCTCACCTAAACGTTATTTATCTAAGATTCATTCGTTCAACATAATAATTACTTCACGGAGAATTTACCTGCGGAAAACTTTTTATATATCCTTTTTTTTATAGTATAATGCCACTCTCACAAAACTTATGTCAAATATAATAATGAAAAATATGTCAGTCAATCTGCATTCTTTGTAGTTCACAAAAATGTATGATGAAAGCATAACAACCATTTGTCGTAATTTTGAATTACGAACTTAATGTAAAAATATATAATATACTAGCTGATCCGGCAAACGTCGTTTTGCCATGTTTATCATTTATAATAAAAAGTAGGGGTTGATCGTAGAGGGGTGAAAATTAGGGGTTGTATGTATTTTTTAATGCTGTATAAAAAAATAAAGAATAATTTTTTTATCTAAAATTAAAAAAAAAAATTAGGGGTTGACTACCCTTAACATTTAGGGGGATGAAAAATAAATGTCCGATTTTCAGACATACCCAATATGCACACAAAATTTCATGAGAATCGGTTGTGCCGTTTCGGAGGAGTTTAACCACAAACACCGCGACACGAGAATTTTATATATTAGATATTGCATTAAGTTTGAATGATTCGATAACTTAATAAGATAGAATCTATAATTGTATGAGTGCCAAAATATACGATTTCTAAGCCTTGAAGGAGCTTTCCATCCCTTATCAGAAACATAAACATTTGCGTCTTAATATATCAATCAATTACTTAGAGTAATTATTGTTTTATATAAAGAAATTATTATAGCAATAGAAAATTTACCTTAATATGAAATAGTATCCATTATTATTAATTTGCGGTAACGCGGGAATGCAGAGTAGGCAGCAACACAACCTGCTCACTCGAGTGTAACGTAGCAACTGACCACAGCCACCCGATTTTGCAGAGGAAAGGGGAGAATGGAAAAAGCTTCATGAAAATGCGATTACTGATTGCCGATTTTCAATAAGATAGATGATGGACAGATTTTGAATAAAATACATA